>MNCI01017890.1:583374-740279 GCA_015680685.1 Gnetum montanum | reverse complement strand
GATTTTGCAAAGATCAAAGATCTATGTTTCAATGCTGGACCGGATGTATGCTTCCGTGTATATTACGTTACAATGGGAGAAAACCCCCAACAACTGGATACAAAATGAGCACAAAACAACAAGAAAAATGTCTGGACAGAAATCTGATCTACCTTATAGGCCCAAAGCTTAGGTGCAGGAATGGTCAAGCTCTGAAGTCCGTCGATCTTTTGAATGACAGAACCTGCTAACTGGGCGAGACGACTCTGCAATTTCTGCTCTGCTTCTTTGCTTCAGGTAGATCTGTTCTTAGGACTCAGGTGTGCTGCGTTCTGTTTCTGCTAAAGGATAATGTTTGCAGCGATTACCAAGAGGTTGCTCTTGTTTCTCTGTTCAAGGCGATAAGTGTTCCCTTGCTCAGAAAATGCTCTTTTCCTCTTGATCTGCTGCCAACAAAAGCGATCAAATGCTCTGGTGCTCTGGTTTGTTTTTTGTTAAGTGGCCAACTCTCTCCCAAAAAATTCCTCTCCCCCCTTTGTATACTTGTCAGCCGGAGTATTTATAGGCCGTGACACGCGTAACCCTGATGATGTGGGCCCGAATGTCGCGGATCCTGTTGACGCGATTCTTTTAAGTCGGACTGCGACTATGCACAACACACTCTTTTGCGTGCTGTGCGTGTAATTGTGTGCTGTGCGTGTAAAGATCAGGCCCATGATAGGTGTGTCTCAGCTGCGTTTGTGCTCATTCACTTTGTGTTGCGTGTGTGAGTGCATTGACGTAGAAACAATGAGTTCAAGATCGTTTTACGCTCACCACGCAGCTGTGCGTGGCAAAGCGTAAATGTAATCGTACGCTCACTACGCAACCGTGCGTGGTGAAGCGTAAACAAAGTACAACTTACGTTCATCACATAACTGTGCGTGATAAAGCGTAAATAATGCATAACTTATGCTTATCACGCAACGGAGCGTGGTGGAGCGTAAGGAGCGTGCAACTTGAATCATGACCCACGCACTGGTACGCACCGCCGCATAACGAGCGTAAAGGCCACTTATGTATGCGCCGCAAGAAAAAGTGCCAACCCGTCATGCCTCTCTGGATTTTGCCTTCAACTGTTTTGGAGCTTATTACGCTCATCACGTTGCCGTGCGTAATGGAGCGTAAACTTGTCCCTAGACAAAATTCGCCTTTAACTGTCCCTGAACTCATTACGCTCATCACGCTGCTGTGCGGGATAGAGCGTAAACTTGTCCTTTGAACAAATTCGCCTTTAACTATCTCTGAACTTATTACGCTCATCACGCTGTCGTGCGTGATAGAGCGTAAACTTGCCCTTAGACAAATTCGAGGCGCGTTCTTGCTCAGATTACAAATCTTCGCCTGAGGCCGATCCGTAATTTTCACGGTGTTTCACATACCTTAGAAAATAATGTTGACCTATCTTTGCCACTCATGCACTATAGTCATACGCTATCTCTTCATCATGCTCCATCCTCAAGTCTACTTGAATGTAACATAGCTCATTCAGTGGGAAAATAATTAAGTCCATTGAGTGTAACACATCTCATTCAATGGGAAAACCACCAAGTCCTTTGAATGTAACATAACTCACTCAAAGGAAAAAGTAGATCTAACTAGCCTTGGAAAAGAAACCCAATGAAGGTTTCGCATCATAAAAAGGTGGGAAAGTAAACTGCCAAGAAGTTAGATGGCCAATAAAACCTCAAAGGCTAATCGCCAAGGAAATCTTAGAGTGAAGTGATTAGGTCTTCAAATGCATTTGTTGAGTTACCAATACATCAAAACATGTCAATATCACACTATAGCCATGATGTAAACATTTGGGATGCATTGTTAGCCTCCACAACCATTTTTCTATGATCTCATAGCCATCTCACCATCATATCCTTATCTCATGATCATTAGCACTCTTCGACATGGTTCAACATGACTAGATTAAGAGCAAAGAAGAAATGTTGGTGGTGGAACTGCAATGGTGTTTCGTATTCTTTGTCGGTGCCTCTTAAGTTAATTCTCCAAACACCAACAAAGAGAGGTCATTAAAACACCATAAATATTTACATGTTATAACCATTTTTTCATCATGTAGCCTTCACCCCATGAAACCCAAGGAAAAACTTCATTGTAAATGTGAAGATTGATATCCATGGTGGGCAATCTCACATATTTCATACTTTTAGGACCGAATATGCCTCATAAGTGATTAAAGCCTCATTTTCCAAGTGAAAAGGGTCATCTAGTACCTATATTTGGGCTTGGGAAGGTCAAAAATGCCTTTTGCGATGCCAAAAATGGCAATTTGATGGGTTTTATGGGATGTGTAGACTTCTCTACGCTAAAAACACTTGCAAGGGGGTAAAATCTACATGATTAAGATATAGAAACTACATGCCCCGCATGGAAGCAACATGATTAAGATTTCAATACTTCAATGACCTCAATGTTGACCATGCACTTCAGCATAGAAGATTGAAGGTCCAATGTAGAAGATCTACCTCCCTTATTTCTTGTACACCCAACCCCACCCCCCCACCCCTTGAGACCTGTGGACTTTTGATCTCTACACTACACTTTTGGGATTTCCAAATCATAGCATGAAGCATTTTTGCAATCAAATTCCTCATTTTTCTCACCCGCACACCCCCTCCAAACAGTGACCAAAGTTGTAGATCTAAATTTGTAGCACATAAGGTTCAATAACATTAGGAGTGGCTAAGCACTTAGATCATGGAGTGGATCACATTGTCTTCAATGAACTCTACACACCTATGCTAGTGAACCCCCTTTTTCTCTCTCATGGGTATTTCTTGTAGACATTTCTAGAATCCATTCTTTATTTTTTAATAAAGCTTCAAAGTTTCATTTTTATGCGTAATTTACATTTGTTTTCCATTTTTAGATCTACATTTCTTTTTCTACATTACACATTTTGCATTCTATAAGCTCTTGGGTGATCTATCAGATTATCCAAGGCACCTTGAATCCTATTTTTTGGATGCCCTATGGATTCAAGGTTGAGGTTGTTGTGTCGAATCTTCAGATTTTTTAATTATTGATTTTTCTAGTTACAATAGTACTTTTGGTGAAAAGCATGAATCTTGAATCTTCTAAAGATACATGTCTGAAAGTACTATTAATACTACTAATAGGAGACTCCAGTCTTCATACTTGAACATATCTTTGCTTGGTAGGAATAGTACTATGATGATAAAAGAGCCTTGTTAATCACCTTTGATAAGAACAAGTTGATCCCAAAGAACTCAAATGGAGCACAAAAATATACACATATGTAGGGGGAGTATGTTCTTAATCATCATTTATCATACAAGAGAAGGGGAGTCTTTTGAGACCTCCACCAAAAGATACTTAAGTAACAAGACATTCCACTCCATTCTCCCTCAACTAGAAATAAGCAGGAATGAACATATTCATTTGGTAATGTTATAAAAGAGGACATTCATTAAATCCTCTTCAAAGATGAAATTTCATGGTGAAATCTCCTAATCTTTATATATTATATAAACTTACTTGTGAGATCTAATTATTTTCTAATCTTTTGTATGTTGAAATTATATCTTTTTCAATAATTAAGCCCTCTCTTATAAATATTAACTAAAATAATGTAATAAGTACTCATATTTCTATTATGAAGGCCTTTTAAGGAGTTTTTGAAAATAATTAGATAATATACCTTAAACTTCCCCAATATACTTGCAATCAATATAGATATCTTAAAAATTTCTTTATTTGAAAAATGATATATCTTTTATATGAGGAGTATGTATGTACTTGGAAATATATTTGGATATAGATTGTGCTATTATGGATATCATTTGTGACTATGGTATGGTTATGATTAAGCACCATTGAGATCTAGTGGGTATATTTAAACTAATATCATGAGCAATATTGGAATTTATATGTCTTCATTTTTGTGCACTATTCTTTCTACTCCTATCCAGCAAGGAGGAGAGTTGTTTTTGTGAAATTGGTCATGCATACTACATGATGTTCCTCTTTTTGATATCTCTTTAGAGACAAGTTTATGTGCTTTATCCATTTTAATGTTGTATGGATATTTGGATATTTTCATGTCTACTAATGCATTTTGTTAAGTTTTGAACATCACCAAAAAGGGGAAGATTATTGACATTTTGGTATGTCAAAACATTAAGGAAAATGGAGAACAAATGATGTTTACATGGTGTTGTGTTTATAGGAAAAGATTATGGACAAGGACTAAGCAAATTAGGAGAAAGATCAAAGGATTCAAGGACTCACAAGCAAAGTTAAAGAATCATGCAAAAATTCAAGAGCTAGGACAAGGAACAAAGATTTCAAAGTGCAATGAAATCTCAAGATTGAAATTTCCAAGAAATAGTAGACATCTAGGCTGAAGTGAAGGAAAATTAGTAAAGACATCTCTAGGAAATAGTAGATTTCTTGACTAAATTGAAGGTTGCTTAGAAAAAGACATCTTTGAAAAATACCAAACATCTTTTTAGTAAGAAAGATGTCTCCACAAAGACACCTTTTCAAAATGAAGGTTTGATGTAGAAAGATGTCTCAACCTTGAAGAAGAGATCTCTAGTAACCATTAGATAGTCATTACATGAATTCCAAAGTAATTTTGGAAACATATTGGCTATAAGAAGCCTTCATTCCATTGGAAAATGTGCAAGCATTATGTACTATCAAGTGTCATTGTCAAGTAATCAGTGTAATCATTATTGTTCCTCATTGTACTATCTTTTATTATTGTAATTGGCCAAATTGAGTTATACCTCAAAGTACAAGGATCAAAAAACTTAGTTGCATTCATTTCTTGTAATCATTGTTCCTTTTTTTTTGCCTTGTGAGCTTGATACACTTCTTGTAGAAAGGCATCTTACTTGAGCTTAGTAGGATCTTGCGAGATTGAGTGTTGGTGTAGTGCCACAACACTCTGGAGTAAAGCTCAAGTTGTAAAGGTTGCAGGATCTTGGAAATCATATTATAAGCTTATTGAAACCTTGCAGGGTTGAATGGATTCATGATGTCTCCAAAGTGAATCTTAGAGCTTGTATAGGATGTGGTATCCTTCAAACCACATTTTGAGAGAAACAAAGTCTAGAGGTATGCTAGCGAACTACCCTGTAAGTGTGAACTACCTAAGTAAGAGAACCATGTTAAATCTTATGTGTGCTTTGTGTTGAAGATTTTTATTTTTTTATTTGGGGAACTTATTCATCCCCCTTCTAAGTTCAATGATCCGCACATACCATTATCTATTACATAGCAACAAAATGTTCAACCATCAATGCAACCTTGAGGAGCTCCACAAGGCTTGGATCAAACCTTCTAGATGATCAAAGACCTTACTAAAGAACTACATAAGCTCAAAACTATCATAACTAAAACTATAAAGGTCATGAACTTTTACCAAGATGATCTCATTAGCCTTGGAGTTCCCCAAATAATATTACCTATAGGCATGCCTATCCTAAACATCATCAAATAAAATGATGAAGGATATCCTAATGTACATCTTATCATGTTCCATTCTGAGTGCCTTCTATTTCAAGCATGGTCTCACATGATGCTATGGATTTTTCCAACATCCTTGATGGAAAAGGAATTAGATTTGTATAGGATGTTGCCAAGGGGATCTATCTCTTCACTTGATGACTTGATTATCCAATTTGTTAATAGATTCAAATACAACTTAAAACCTTATACAACTTTATACCAACTTATGAAATTAAGGTAGGGGTCTCTTGAACTAGTACAAAAGTCTATTCAAATATGTAATGCAACACTAAATGAGATTCCAAAGGCCATCTCTAAACCCCGTTTGTTAGCCATTTTCAAAGGGATGGTTAATGACTTCCTTAAGTTAAAAAATCTACTACCTAGACCCTTGATCGTTAAGCCAAGCCTTTTCACAAATTAAAAAAATTAAGGATGCCATTAAAGCTAGCAACAATCTAGCCTATGTGTCCTAAAATAATCAACACACAAGGAGGGATAGGGATAAAACTAAGCCAAAACAAGCAACTATGGCCATTATAGCAAAGGATGTAAAACAAGTAAAGGGGTAAAAGATATCACAACCCAATGCATCTTCTACTCCATCTCAACCATCTATCTCATGTACTTCTAACCAACCAAGACCTAGCTTTAAGCATAAATATTGATCCAAGGATACAAAGCCACCAATGAAGCCATCTAAGCTTCTTGAACGATTGATTAAAAATAATCATAACCAACATAAGAAAATATCCAAGAATGCTCATAAGAGGTATGATCATCTTTTTGAGATTGCCAGAGATCCAACAATAGTAACCAAAGATGATCCCTACCTATTAAAGTACTTCAAGCACGACAATATTTATTACTATCATCAACTAACTAGTTATGATACTAATTTCTGCTTAGCCTTGAAGGATGATTTCCAGAAGATGAACAATCATGAAGAGCTAGTGTTGAATGAATCCAACCCTCAAAACACCAATAGGGACCCTTATATCATAGCTTCATTTACAGCATTCAATCAATCTAGTCCTCCTAGAGAACCATTTTTCAGCAAAGTTCAATCAACTAGTACTTGGCCCCAAAACCTAAAGCCTAGAACATCTTTTGTTATACAAACCCCACCACCTTTGACCCCTAAGAATCCTTTTTTTAAATACATGTCCCATCTTCAATGGTAACCACATCACAACTCAATCAAAGCATTATTAATCACTCTATAGCTTTAAAACCATTTTTTATTAAGGTTCCTCCATCATTTGCAAGCAAACATTTAACAACCCATGACCAATGCTCACCTATTGTGGCCAACACCTCAACATTATTATCACCAACTAACAAGAATTCATGATAATGACAATGAAAACAACCTATCATTAAGCCACCAACTAAGCCCACTAAAGATAGTCAACAACAAAAGGCTTGGAAGTAAGTTAGCAAACCAAAGCCAACACTACTAGTAGTCATACCTATGAACACCATTTCTCAACATGCATTAACTAGTCAAGCAAGAGAGAACCACTAGCCAGATACAAGCAAGGAGCTTAAGCAGCACACATTGAAACATTAACTAAAAATCTTAGGCAAGATGGAGGAGGTTAAATCTACCAAATCTAAAAAGATGCATGCCAATGAGAAAGACTTTCTTACTATTATGGAACAAGTCAAACATTCCCTAAAAAAAGCACATATCATTAAACCTTTATAATCTAGGCATGATATCTCCTACCGATAGAGAAGCACTGGTTAAACTATTGACCTCTATTCCTATGAGCAAAGGTATGTCTACTAATGAGGAATCTATTCACTCTATCATTGTGCAACCTCCTCTTAGGAAAGACAAACATCAAACCACACTTAAATTTTATGATATTGAGGTTAAGACTGATCCATAAAATGGAGAATTGCTATGTGCTCCTCTCTTTATTACCATACATGTTGGCAAGTATAAGATGCATTGTGTCCATGTGGATGATAAGGAAATAGTCAACATAATCTTATTTACCATTGTTGAGAAATTGAGTATGGTCAATAACATCCAAGAGAACTCTACTTTATCATTAAAATATCTCAATGAACCTAGGGTAGCATTGCAAGAATTTCTTGTGTTGGACTTTATAACTAGGGAACAATTCCCAATATCTACCAACTTCTTAGTAGTTGAAGAGATGCTTGGTTTAACTTGATTCTAGGAAGATCATGATTAGCAAAGCTACAAGTAGTTTCATATCCCATACATCAAGAAAATTACTTATCCTATGAGGATGAAAAAATTTTAATTCATGGAGAAAACATGTTTTACCCTGGTTAACAACATTGACATTGAGCAAGATTCAGAACTGAAGTTTTAAGATGAAGCTCATGGCATCAACAATGAACTCAACACTCAGAATGGAACCAATAATAATAATGTTAACATTGCCAACTCTATGACATTAGATGATCTAAAAGAATAAATGCCACTTTCCATGCTAATCAAGAGGAATGGTGAACATAGGATTGTGCAAAAGGGGATTCCTAATCTATCGATGACCAAGAAATAAATCCACAATCAACATCTAACTTCTTTCTACATCAACAATTATTTGTGAGCTATTGTAGACTTATATCATGGTTTGACATTTATTTTTTCCATGTATTTTCTTTTAAAATTATCTTACATTTGCTAAAAATATAAGAATGACTTACCAATGCCTAAAACTAATGACACAATGACCTACCAAGGCCTAAAACTGGTAACATAGTAGCCTACCAAGGCCTAGAACTAGTGGATATTATGGCTTCTTCAAGACTCAAAGACTAAAAATATGGACTAGTAAGCTAAGAAAAATAATAAATGTTAGCATTTTAGACCCAAAATACCCAATATGGTGGGATTTCCCAACCCAATATCCAAAAACACTAGTAATCATGGAGTAAAATGCCAAAACGCTAAGGATTCTTGGACTATAAAACTCACACGATGATGTTCCCTTGTCCAAAAAAACTTCAAAATATCAAAAACACTAATTTACAAGGTAGGAGATTAACAACGTTATTATTTCAAGGGTCAACAAACTCAAATTCATGATTTTTCCAAAGATGAGAATTAAAAAAAATTGTCATTGTTGGTAGAAAATTCAAAAACACTAGGATTGTAAGTATGGGCATAGCAATAATGCTACCAAATTTGGTAAGGAAAAACTTCAAAATCCTACATTTAAGTGAAAAAGACTCTAAAAACACTAGCTTCATGGATGATAAAAAATTCAACATGTGAATCACAAACAAGGAAACTACCAAACATGCTACTTGTCTAGGCATTGAAAGGAAAAAATGCTATTTGTTAAGGAATGGAAAAGACCCTAGCTTGCTATTGATTGGCCAAGAAAAGCCTAATTCACTATTGATTGAGCATGAAAATCATAAAAACACTTCTCCTAGATAGTAAAAAGTGAAAAATGTTAATCCATGTAGCCATGAAAAACCTAGAAATGCTAAAAATTTTCTATCTACTAGCCTTGGATGCTTGCAATGCTAACAATTTCTCTTTCCCCTACTCTGTGCTATTAAGTCTTTTTAAGAAATTCCTAAGAAAACCAAGTATGGCCAAACACATTGTGGAAAATCTCAAATTTACCTTAAAAATCCTAATGTGGTAAAAGTCCCTATGAAATTGATTAAACACTTTGTACTAGAGTCAAATATGTTGTCATTCACTTTAAAAATGCTAATGGAGGATTCCACCCAAAAATGATAGGATCAACAAGCTACACCAATGAAATTGATAGCTTAAATGATCAAAAACACTAGTAAGATAGGGATATGCTATCCACAAGCTACTAAGACTCTCAAAAATGCTAGAAAGCTAGACCACACCTCCCACATGCTACCAAATTTCCTCAAAAATATTGACAATGGTCACATATGCTATTATCATGATGTTTTGATATTAAAATACTAGTATTTCATGATTTTATTACCTTTTTATTAGGTAATTACCTATTTTGTCAATGTAACAACCAAGATAAAAGATAACATAAATTATTATCTTATTTTACCTTATTTTAGCCTTTTTTGACAAATATATCATGTAGATGCCATTTAATATGCCTTTTTTTTACATGTAAGATTAATTTATGGACATATGGGAATAATTCTACTTACCTTTGAGCCTAACTAGATATTTTATGATGTCAATCAACTAATTGATCTTGAATGTGTAGATCTTAAGCCTATAAGCCTTTTTGACCACATAATCTCAATACCCTAGAATGGCTTAATTATATAGTCAAGATTCTAGATTTAGAGGCTGGAGACATCATAGAGGATTCTCTAGTGGAAGTCCCCATTACAACCCATAATGATGAGGAGAAAACCCTAAAATTAAGTTCCTCACTAGGACCTTAAAGTGCATGAAACATCACCAAGGCCTTATAAGATAACATTAAGATCTTTGAATGATCTTACAATGACATCTTAGACTCAATCCATGCATAGTTTAATCATTCCTACTTCAAATTCTATTAAATCTAATGCTAACTTGTTTGCTCTTAATCTTTGAGAATGTACGACCTCTTCTATTTACTTTTAACACATTTTAAACTTTGCACAACATTTGCAAAACAAGATATAATGTTCTTAAGTTATGCTAATTATGTCTCATGGTGGCTAATTTTTTCTTGTTATCTCATGTAATCTCTTGTAATCCCATGTTTCTTTGACTTTTTTTCTTGTTTCCTCTAAGTTATGTTTGTAAGATGAACCTAAAGTCATCACATAAGTGTGAATCATTATAGCAGTGAGTTACCATGCAATCTCAATATACAAGATTTGACTAGCTTGATGTAATATATTGCCAAAAAATATGTTGTTGACACTAGCTAGTGTAAATTACATCAAGTTAGTGTAATATAAACTTGAATAGCTAGATTTGACTAGAATATATTGCCAAAAAATATGTTAATTCTAGTACAAAATGCTAAAAATATTGCACTTGTCAATCCCAAGGTGTATGCCAAAAACACTATAATTCTGGCCAGTGTGGATGGTCAAAAATGCTATGAAAATGCCTAGGAAACTTACCAGAAGCAAATCAATGGAGAAACAGTAAACTATGGCCTATAAAAAAATAATTGACACAAATTTTATGGACTTTTGAATCATTAAAACTCTTCCAAACATGAGACTTTTAGAGTAGGGTAGAGATCTAAAATCCTAAATACATTTCCCCAATGCTAATCATTAAGAGCATCAAGAACCTATTTGCAACCTATAAATCAAGCAATCTATGTGTGTTTGGGAGGACTATGGAACATACCTCATCCACCTACATGCTCGATCTTTAATAGTATTTCACAGAGATCTATGGAATGTTCATAGTTTTATACTTTGAAAGCCCAAATGATTTCTAATCTGTATTCTCTCATCCTATATCTATTTAAACTTAATACAATTTTATAGTTGTCTTGCCATATTTTTCAGCATATTTTTTGTATTTCCTCTTAATTCGTTCTTGGATCTAGCGTTGGATTTAATATTTATATGTTATCACCTATTATTGCCCATTCTCACCTAGTAACAAACTCTTAAGTCCTTAGGTGATTGAAAAGACCATCTAAGGCATTTTAGATCCTTTTTGAGGTTCATGGATCTTGAGTTTAAACTATTCTATGCAAATGTATTCAATTTCTAGCATCAAATTTTTTTGCTGCTACAATTCTATTATTTTTACTTCATATAAACATGTGTTGAGTTTCAGTGGGATAGAAAAATAATATATTAAGTTTATTAATTATTAATATCATTAGTGTAAGATCTAATCTTCATCCACTTCTATGACATAGCACCTCAACATGTTGTATAAGATATATCCCATATTTCCCTTTTTGATATATTATTTTCTTGATTTTGGAACTCTATATTTTATCTCTTCTCTCAAATGCTTCTCAATTTCTCCTCTAACTCCCATTTATATCTATGTCATTTTCTCTCATCAATATACTAGTTAGGATGATTAAATTCTAATCTATTCTAGTAAGGGTGTATTAAGAGTTTAAGTAGAACATAATTGAAAAATCATTAATTACATCATTTTGATCATCTTGTGTGTAGAATCTAGTCATGCCCTACTTTTGTAACATAGCACCATCCTCATAATAGATGTATAGGTGATATCCTAAATTTTATTTTCTTATCCTTCTTCTTTTCTTCTTCTATTAGAGGTACATCATCATATCATCATCTACATTCTTCTTGATGAATCCTCCTTCAACATCTCAACAACATCCATTAAGAGGAAATAATGTTGTATCCATTTTTTTGATACTTCAACAACTAGGATAAGTATGACTTCGACATTATCACATCCTTTAAAACATACAAATTTTTAAAATTTATTATCTTCAGCTACTTTTTAGGCTTCTACAAGTGTCTAGTTGATGTTCCTAAGCATGACCTATATGACCTCTAACATCCACTTAATATCTCTTGGTGATTATCAACCTTATTCCAATCTTGACAATAATTTCAAGAGGTCTAAAATGGTAGTTTGAATAATAGAGTACTAGGTGATGTTGACACTAGCATCAATATCATCCAATATTAATGCATTTGGTTCCAAATTACTAAAAGTGAACTTTGAGTTGTGAATTTCAAACTCTATATATTTTGGAAAAACCCTAAGCCTGTAAATACTAGGTTTTAGCAACAATTATAGGGGCTGATTGTTCAAGATTTAAGAGCACTTATTTGAATTTTGAAAGATTCATAGTGCTAGTATCCATGCCACTTGCATTATCTACATGCTCCATGGCCATCCCAGCATCATCTAAAGTCCATTAGCTCAATCTTGGCACTCATGTTACTAGTAGCACACAAAAACATTGACACCATCATTAGCATCATCGACCCCATTGCTAGTATCATCTATCCAATATCACTACATTATCTACCAACATCACTACCAAGACAGCATTCAATAACAGCCTTGTTCTAACATTGATACAACTCCAAATAGCACTAATAAACTTTCTCTTCATCTATGAATCCATAAGAGGTTAAATTAATCATTCAAATCCTCCTTTTGATTATAAATTAAGTCCTAATTATCAATTTAGAATTCCCATTTGTATCTCACACATAATAGCTCTTGGCCCTCCATAGGAGGCAAACCTTATCACTTTATCTAGAAAAGTAATCTTTATTTATTAGGAGGGAAACATTTAAACATTTTTCCATATATTACTTTCTTAATTCATTTATTTTATATTTTATTAAATGTTCTAAGTAAATTTATATTATTTATAGCATATTACTTATCATCCAAATTTCATCGAGTTCTTAAATGTTTTAAGTTCATTAATAAGGTTACTATTATTTATCTATTAATTCTAATAATGATTGATATTTTAATTTCATAGTTGATTAAAAGTTCATAGCCCTTTTTCATAATCATTGATTCATCAATGGTTATATCATTTCAAATATTATTTATTACTACTAATCATATAATTAAATGTACAATTCATGAAGGTATTCTTGTGGATTTGTGATAGAACATTTTTGCAAAGATACACCCTCTAAATGGTGTTTGAGTGAGCCTACAAATTAGCCATGATTTGGCTACAAACTTGCTGCAATTTTAGGTAATATGGGTGCCCAAATTTGGGGCATTACTATACATAGTAAGTACTTCCCCCATGGCCATTCAATTTACTATAAATAGTAACCAAGGCATACCTGCCACACTAGAGATGAATATTCCATGTTGAGCTCTCCACCGTGCTTGTTGAAGTGGTTGGTCAATGTTGAAGCACATGAATTGATGAATTTTTCTTCTTGTAGCTTCCACATTGGGGGAAAACGTTTCTAGGTTGGGGTGAAAATTTCCAAGCTAAGGAAAACTTTTCAGGCTTGAGGGAAATTCTCTAAACTAGAAGGAAAGTTTTTAGGCTAAGGGAAAAATTTTCCAAGCTAGGAAAAAGTTTCCAAGTTGTGTATTTGGTCTCCACATTGAAGGGGGGAAGTTTCCAAACCCCCCATCCTTCCACACTGAGGGTAGCTGAGATCTACCCCCTGCATTTCTTTCTAGTGTAGAAAAATGTAACCCCGCCCCCTCCCAAGCCCAAATATAGACATTTTTTCACTTGGGGAATGAGGCTTTGACCACTAATGAGGCATTTTTTAGCCCCAAAAGTATAAAGTATGTGAAATTTCCCATTGTGGATTACAATTCTCACATTTATAATGAAATTTTGCCTCAAGTTTCATGGGATGAAAGCTGCATGATGAAGATTGGTTATAACATAAAAAATTTTGTGGTGTTTCAATGGTCCCTCTTTGTTGGTGTCTAGAGTATTGACTCGAGAGGCACCGACAAGGAATACAAAATCCCACTACATATTATAATGATACAATGTATATAGGCCACATGAGGTTCAAGCTATCTAGGTTACCAATGTTGCTTGTTTAAGGTCATGGTGGGCTATTGTACTAGTTTAAGTCCCTAGATGGTCATGTTTCTAGTTTAAGATCATAGCAGAACATTGAAAGTAGGCTTGCTTGTTGAAAATTTGTTAGCTACATGTAGTATAGCTTTGGATAGGAATGATTGACCAAATTGACTAGCTCATGTCCATCCATGTCAGCTATTTTGAATGCTCTATTCCTATAGGCTCTAGTAACAAGGAAGGGTCCTTCCCAGTTGGCTAAGAATTTGTCTACATGCTCATGGATGGCCTTGAGGATTAGTTCCCCCTCCTTGATCTTGCAGATGGTCAAGTCATGATGATGTTGTCACTTCTGCCTCTCTTGATAGTGCTCAATGTGAGCAAGTGCTTGCATATGCCACTCCTCTAGCAAATCCAATGCTACTATCTACAACTCCTTATTCTGCTCATCATTGATGAAGTCAATTAAGGCTACTCAGAGCAATGGCATCTACAATTCAAGACGTAAATCAGCTTTAGAACCATAAATGAAGCTATAAGAGGTCATGCCAGTTACCATATGATAGGTTTTTCTATATGCCCATAGTGCATGGACAAGCCACTCATGCCACTTCCACTTACTGTTGTTGAGCATCTTCTTGAGCAAGTTGATGATGGCCTTGTTGCTTACTTTTTCTTATCCATTGACTTGAGGATAGTAAGGTGACAACAAATAATGCTTAATGCCTAGGTTATGATAAAAATCCTTGGTTTCTTGGCTACTAAATTAAGGTCTATTATCTGTAACTATGGTCATGGTTATGCCAAAATAAGCTATCTAGGATAAATTTGCAAACTTGTTCAAACATGGTCTTCCTTAAGGTGATAGCCTCAACCCACTTGGTAAAGTATTCAATTGCGGTGATGATGAAGCTATCATATAGAAGATTTGGGCTTTATAGGTCCAATGATATTGAACCCCCATCATTGAAATGGCCATGTTATATGGGTTGTATGTAACTCATTTGGTAACACATGTATTATGTTGCTATGTCATCCTTGATGGTTGCTTTATTTAGGTATCGAAAATCAATGCAAATACGAATACTCCCATTTTTCGTAGGAACTACCACTATGTTGAACACCCATTTTGCATAATCAATAGCCCTAATGAAACATACTTGGTAGAGTTTTGAGATTTCATCACAAGCTACCAAGGCCAAATCAGGTCTAATCTTGCACACTTTTTGCTTAACTAGTCTAATGCTAAGGTCCAGTATGAGTATGATGTTGTGTTGGACTAGATGTGGATCTAGGCCTAGCATATCCTCATATGACCATGCAAATGCTTTAATGTTATTTGATAAGACTTTGGTAATATCTTGGACATATTGAGGCTTTAGTTAGGTAGTTTAAGGGTTTTCTTTGCACCACTATGTGTTTGTACAAGAACCTTAACTAGAGGATCTTCAATTATGTCTCCTGCTTCTAAGTCAAGGATTTTTACTAGGTTTTCTGGCCATTCTAGAGATTTTTCTATTGAGACTATGTGGTCTACAAAACTCTCATGCTTAAGATCTAGGCAGTTAGGGTCAATACACCATTTAATATCACCATGAGATCAATGTAGACACAAAGGAAGACTAATTTGCTCCTAGCTACTGATACTTTGATCTTGCATATCAACCAAAATCATATTAAGTGGCACCTAGATAAAAGTGAATAAATAATGTTAAAATTCCATAAAACATATGCAAATCTAATGCAATCAAGGCCATCCAAGGTCATTAATGAGATAAGGTCAATTTGAAAAAATGTAATAGAGTGAACAAAGGTCACACAAAGGTCAAACAAGGGGTAGTTTGAGGAGTAAGGCTACAAATGTCACAATTTTGCCAATTTAAGGCCTTAGTGGGCATGATGCTAGTTTATAGTCTTGGTAGACTATGATGTCAATTTAAGGCCTTATCAGGCCATGGTGATATGGTGTCAAATGGTGGTCATGGAAGCTCAAACCCCAATATTTGATACCATTTAAAGGCCAAACAAAGGCAAATAGAGCTATAATAAGACAAACAGAGAACACATAAGGTTGTATAAAGGCCATAGAAGGTCAACAAGGTCCACAAGGAAACATGATAAACTTTGGTTAATATAGGTCAAACATAGTTAGGTTTTCCTAGTTTTAGTCCTTAGTGGACCATGTTTTGAGGCTACAAGGCTATTAGGTGAGTTCAAGCATTAATCAGGGCTATTTTTAAGCTATTTAGACCTAAAAATCAAGTGTTTTATAGGCTTCCATGCTAGGCTTAGCATGGAAATAGGGACCGTTGGTATGGAGATTAAGAAAAATAGGTTTTATGATGCTCAAAGGTCCAAAATTAAGGTTCCAAGACCTTTTCAAGGTAGTATAGGATCATGTCCCTTAAAATTGGGCACTTCGAAGGTCTATAAAGGTCAAAATGTAGGTTTTGAAGCCTTCCCCCTTTGTTTCCATGCTGGCCAACATGGAAAAGAGGGTGTTTAGCATGAAGAAAAAAAAACCCATGAAAAAATAAGATCAAACATGGTTAGATAGGTATATGGAGTCCAGATCTAGAACTTGTGCATCTCTTAGTTTCATTCTACGGCAATTTGAGGCCATTTTGAGTGTTAATAGGTTCTAAAATGTCTTCCCCCCTTTTTTTCATGATGGGCATAGTATCCTCAATGTGAAAAAAATATGTGGATACCTATGTTATAAATTCAAAGTGATTCAAAGGAGCTTTGACTAGGTTTCTTAACTCCTAGGATTGTGGACTTCGATTCTACAAGTTTCTACCTAATTTCGAACGCATTTGAAGTCTGTTTAAGGGTATTTAAGGTCTTCCCCCCTATTTCCACACTGGGGGAGTTACTCCGACGTGGAAGAATGGGGGGAATGGGTTTTGTAGATTGGTATGAAGTTAGACAAGCAAAGTCTTGAGGCTGTGAGGTCCTGGGCTTCTTTGATGTAAATCTTTGGCTTTTGGAAGTGCCATCTTGTCTCAAAAAGTGGAAAAGAAACTCCTTCCCCACCCCCCTTTTTTTCTATGTTGGGAAAGTTACTCCAACATGGAAGAAGCAAGAATCTTATATATAGGCCAATCTAGATCACAATCAAATGTGCATGTTACCTCCCACGGTTTCCAGGGTCAAGGGCTATGGATCCATGTCAAAATTTAGCAATTTTGGGCATCCCCAAGTGGTTTTTCGGATTCCCGCTTTTCTTCCACTCTAGGAATGGAAATATCAGCATGGAAAATAAAGTTAAATGGATTTTTGATCACTTGTGATCAATTTTGTTAAGTGTAAGGGCTCCAATTGCTACTGCCAAGGTTCTAGAGTGCATGAAAGATCATTCGATGTTATTTTGAGGTGTTTAGTAGTCTCAAAAAAGTACCCCCCCCCCCTCTTATATTTAAATGTAGGGGATACAATCCTTAGCATGGAAAAATGGATCCTCAATGTGAAAGAATCATGCAACTTAGATCTAGATGAATTTTGACCTTAATCAACTTTGCACATCAACTTCCAAGGCTACTGGTGTCAAGGACTAGGGCTTGGTATCAATTTTTAGTAATTTTTAGTATTTCTAAGTATTTTTTAGACTTCCCCATTCTTTTCATGTCAAGGATAGTATGTTCAAAAGGAAAAATGGGGGAAAATATATTTTCATGTTTTTGCATCATTTTCAATCATGCATGTAGGTCCTTGAGGTTACTAGCGATAATTGTCAATGCCTGGTGTTAAAATTTTACCTTTTTAAAGGTTTATGAGTGGCTTTTGAAATTTTTCCCCTTTTCCACATTAGGGCTTTCATGCTTAGCATGGAAAATTGGGGGAAAATATTTTTGATGCTTTATGATCACTTTCGGTCATGCATGCACATTCACAAGGTTGCTCGCATCGACTCCTAACATCTAATGTTAAATTTTGGTTGTTCCAAGGGTCACTAGGTGCTTTTTAAAACTTTCCCCCCTTTTTCTATGCTAGGGCTTCCATGCATGTTAACTTCTAGGGTGACAGTCAATGTTGGGTGTTAAGATCTGATAGTTTAGAGGCTTCTAAGTACCTCATGTAATCTCCCACATTTCTTACATGTTAGGAATGGTGCCCCCAATGTGGATGAGAGGGGGACGGAAATTTTGTGCCATATTTGACCCATTTTGGGCTTTCAAAAGCTCCAAAGGGCTCTAGAAAGGTCTAGGGGTCAATAAGCATTAAGAAATGGACATTAAGTTGTCAATTTAGCTCAGTTTTTGCTTCCCCCAATCTATCCATGCTAAGGGTGAAAGGCTCATCATGGAAGAAGCCTCCCCTAGCATAGAACACATCAAATCCTAGATTTCAACCAATTTTCACTAGTTTTAACTAGATTTGGTGAGGTTCTGAGGCTATTGGAGACACTTGAAGGGGGCCTAGGTCATGTGGGATCCACTTTGAGGTCAAACTTGTGCTAGATGAGTGTTGGGATGAAAGAGTGAGTGTTACCCCCCTTCTTCCACACTAGTCACCATTTCCTCAGCATGGAAATCCATGGTGCTTAGCCTTGCTCATGTCTTACCTACTTCTAGAAACCCAAGGTTAACAAAAGGCAAGTTTGGGTTCCTAAAAATAGAAAAATATTGATAATTCTAATGAATTTGTAAAATAATAAGCACATTTCCATGTTGGGCATGGTATTCCTAGCATGGATGCATGGTGTTAAGGTTTCCATAATGTTTTAGGTGTCAAAATTGGTAAAAAACACAACGTTGATGCGAGTTTTGGTCAAAAGTAATGGTGCAAGGTGGGGCCCACACTCCAAAAATTTAAAATTTTGAAAAGTGAAGTTTTTTCCCACCCAAAACCAATGTGAAGTAGAATTTCCCCATTTTTGCTTCAGTGCACTTGTAGTTATGGTGTACTGAATTAGCAATTGGGATTTTATTTAGGTTTTAAATGGATTTTATATGTCAAGTTTTACAATTTTTTATCATAATTATCATTCTATAGCAACAACACATTGGAAGAGAGCTCTAGTAGAGATTCTTATGGTAGCCACAACCAATCTTCAGCGTTGAAGCCTCCCATCTCCCTTGTAGCCAGCATAGAACTTCTATCTTCTTCTAATTTCCCTCTTCCTAAACATTCAGCCTACCATGGCACTAAAGCAGTGAGGGAGAAAGAGCAAGAATCCTACAATCCAAAGAATGGATGAGCATTCTAGGGCATTTTCAGAGGTTCCTAGGCTTATCCCTATTCAGGCCTCATCTATCACTACTCCAAGGTAGGCAATTATACCTATTTTTGACTTTGTTTTTTGTGATTTCTTTAGTTTTTTGCTTCCTAGATGTTGAGGCCATTTTTTCAAATCTACTTCAATAGAGAGATTAAAATGGAATTTTGATGAAATCCCATCTCCTATTTTAGCTACTCCCATGTAGATCTATAGTTGTTTCATCACTTTAACTTTTGCAAACTTAATTTTGAAAATAGTGCTTACTAGTTTTTGCCTTTTTCCCAAACTTTTGGGGTGTGGCTATTTTCTTTAAAAATATAGGCCTTAGGATTTGTTAAAATTAAATTTTAAAAACATCCTAACCCATTATTTTGGTGTGAATTTATAAGGGTTTCAATGTTTTTTTCTTTTTGACTATCTTCATGGCTATATGAAATTTAGGCTTTGAGATTTTTTAAGTTTTGCTATGAAAAAGAAGGAAACATTGTGTATTTATTCTAAGAAAAATCGCTACACATTTGTAAAATTAAAGGTTATGAGTTTTTAGCTCTTCATTTAAGCTTTCCAATGGTTGTTTTCTTGTTTAATTTACCTTTGAAATGAGGAAATTATGGCTATTTTCCTAACATTGTGCAATTAGGTTGTTTGTGTCACTTTTATAATTTCATATAGATTTGTACAAATTTTATAAGAAAAGAATAATTTTTTTTGCTACTTTTTATTGATAGCTATATAGGCTTTGGCTTCAACTTTCCAAGAGAGGTGGAATCACTCCAATTGAACTTAAAATGAAATTTTTATAAGTTTTTTATTAGGAATGTGTAATAAGGATGCTTGTTCCATTTTTATAAATTTCAAATCATTGTCCAAATTGAAAAATTTTTCTTACTGAAAAAACAAAGGTTTTGAGTTTTTTTAAAAGCATGGCTATGTAGGACTTGACTTAAGCATTCAAATGGTGGTGGAATCACTTCGTTTGGAGCTTAAACAAATTTTTTGCTATGGTTGTATGACTAAGATAGAGTTTTGGCCATAATGTTTTGACTATATAGGCTTTAAAATATGGTAATAATGCTTTTATGGAATTTCTTAAGCTAATTTAGATAAATATCTAAGAGCTTTTTACATAAGCTAATTTCACCTCTGACATAATAAGTTTTTCCTAAATTTGTTGAGAAATTCCAATTGGTCATGATGCAAGTTTATGCGAGGTTGTAATAATGTTTTCTTGAGAAATTACTTAGACTAATTTAGATGAACACTTTAGAGGTTTTTACAAAGGCTAATTTCACCTCCAACTAGATGTTTTGTCTAAAGTTTCTAAGTAACTCTAAAAGGTTGTACTGTTTTCTCTTTGAAAGTTTGTTATAATTCCTTTTTATGGAATTCCTTAAGTTAATTTAGATAAACACCTTAGAGCTTTTAACATAGGCTAATTTCACCTCCAACTAGGATGTTTTCCTAACCTATTAAGAAATTCTTATTGGTTATAATGTTTTTGTTTTGTTTCTTGAGGCCTATTCTCATCATATTGGAGCTTGTTGGTATTTTGTGCTACATTGGTCATCCTAAGACTAATACTCCACCACATGACATACCTCTTGGGAAGCTCTCATTATGGTTTTGGCCTAGGGCAAGAGACTTTCTTGCCTACTTCCTTAGGAACTTTAGTGTGATGCTATGGTCACACTTATTCATGGATGTAGTTGGGGTCATTGTGGAAACCCCATTGCCTCATTTGTCTAGCCTAATTACTAGGTACACTACTAATGAGCCTCTTCCTAAGACTACAGGGGAACTATTAGATGTGATATGTTCATGTTACCTTGTAGAGATCTTGACGATGCCAAATTATAGTCAATATAATACTTATAATACTCTAATGGTGGCACATAGAGCCCACACATTATTCCAGAACCCACCTAGCACTGTCTACCCTCTACAATGGTAAACATGATTATTGTAATTCTTTTATGCTTTTGGCTCGATTATCTTACCTAACTTCATTAATTTAAGTTCTTGCAAGTACAAGGTCAACAATCAAGGCTTGATCATCAATGATTAAATCCTGGCAGTGGCTCAAACTACTTTGGAAAAATTCACTAAGAGTCCCCAAATTAGAGCTACTGTGTATCAACAATTAAGATGTAACTTTAATGAATACACCACCATGTTTAATCTTGAATACAAAAAATGCAAGGATGATAGGATGATGCACAGTTGGTGAGTAGAAGCCAATAACATGGATCAGACCCTTGTAGCTGGAACCTCCACACCATAGAATAAAAGTAAAGGTGAACATATAGCTCCTAGTGTTTTATGGCTTTAAGTGTATTATTACTTTTCTTAGTTCTTGAAAGTGCTCATATGAATGCTAACCTTTAGTTATTTCTTTGTAGGACCTTCTACCTTAGCTAATGTCACTATACCACTTTCACATTAACATCATGAGAATACCCTCATCCTAAAGTTTGGTTATGTGACATTAGCACAAGAGTGGTTAAAGGGACAAGTACCTAGATATGTTCAAGTGAACATCTAGTGTGTAGGTTTGCTTAATGTATTAATGGCACCTATCCCTTTCATTCCTATTGCAAAGATGCTACATGTCATTGAATCCTTTGATGAGGAGGTTGGTCACTTTAGCACCATCATTTGAGCTATTAAGATGAGCATAGACATAGGTGTTGACCTCTTTCATGACTTGTTTCATGTCCCTACTAATGGGACAATGGTTCCCACTAAGATGGTAAGGGAATCAAGCCATTGTAAGAAAGTTCTAGAGTGGCTAGATGCCAACATGGGCCACTCTAGAATTTTGATTGATAGCTTCACAAACTCTAATGCAAAGGAACCATATCCTTTATTTAGGTCTCATGTATTCCCCAAACTACTATCATAAATTAAGGTGATTATCCTAGCATAGGGGTTGACCTTTAAGAAGGCCTTAATGGAAGGCATCAAATTTGATTGCATCACTGCTTTGGCTACTGGGCTTCAACAAGAGATCCTTAGACTCCTTGTTGACACCTCTATGATAATTCATATGCACTTTGCATTTTTTTGTAGGTTATCTAAAGAGGTTTGTAGAGTTTCTGGTGGTGTCTAGGAATGGACAATGGATTTTCCAAGATCCAAACCAACTTTCTGGCCCAAGTGACAAACTCAAGGAAGTTACAAACTAAGGAGATTACATGGGCCCACTACTGGCATGTCATTTAGGATGAAGTAGCAGTTCTACATGAGATGTCAAAGCAACATATCCAAATGGACTTCATCTTCTGAAAGTTTGAGGACTAGAAGGATCATTGTGCTTGGGTCCTAGAGTGGGGCAAGACACAAACAGTCCATAAGCATCAATATAAGGCCAATTGTGAGGCCTACCTAAAGGGACTTAAGGAGGAGTCAATTGAATAGCACAAGAGAGAGTTTCTTATTCAGGGGATCCATGTAGAGAGTGCTTATTGGCATTTTAAAAGTACTCTCAAGGTGGAGCAATCTCCTACTCATGAAATCACCACAGTTGCAAGTGAGACCTCTATAGCTGCTACTACTCATAAGCCTCCTACTTGGACTCCTATAGATAGGTCTGGCATTCTTTTTGGCATTGATCTTGAGGATGTTGATTGGGTCAACATGATGGAGGACCAAATCCTCCATCATTTGGAGGAAGTCCTTCCCCATCTACCCCCATAAGTAATGGAGTTAGAATCTTCATATCTTTGATATATTCTATGCTTTAGTCTTTGTTTTAAGTTATGATTTTGGCTATGGCTCACTAAATGGCTATATTTTGTTGCATTTCAAGCCTAAGGAGACATTGGTAGCCCTAGTGGTGAGGGTGGGACTAACCTACCACTTCCTCCTCTAGATGCCACTCAACAGCCTCCTTTAGTTTATCTTATTTTTATTTTTATGTTGATGGCTATGATTAGCCAAGACTATGTTATAAATGGTTATTCTTTGGCATCATTACTACACCTTGTGGTTATGAATATATGTTATGAACATTTTAATTTTAAATTTGAATATTCAGTTTTATTTTTTGGCTATATGAATCTATAGTTATAAATGTTATAAATGGCTACATTGATGTTTTTGGTTATAAAATCAAATGGCTAATCAATGTGATAATAGGCTAAGCAAAGAGAGATATAGTAATAAAATGGATGTCCACTAGTTTTAGGCCATTTTCGACACAAGTTATATAATTTTTCCAGTTTAAAACCATGGTAGGACATAATGCCAATTTAACATCTTACCAAACGATAATGCCAGTTTAACATCTTAGTGGATGAAGTGCCAGTTTAAGGTCATAGTAAATCAAATGTCAATTTATGGACCATATCTAAAAGAGACACTTTTTTAATGTTTAAAACATAAGTAAAAATAAAGAAAGGTTGTAGCAAATAGGTAATGATGCAAATAAACTTAGGCTATGTGCATAACACAACAAAGATATAATTAATTGCAAAAGAAAAATAAGGCTATTTGGTTATCATTACATCTAGTCATAGAGGCATGTGAAGGTTAAGGTAAACTTCACTTGTGTAGACTCTTCCTAATCTTTGCAAGATTAGGGAGTGAGTAAGGCCTACTCTGCACAAGCTTATATTTTCCATCTCCTTTGCTTATGATGTTAAAAAGGAGTTCATCGCATAATGTATCCCATTTCCTATCATTTTCATTGGTTGCCTTGGGTATTTGCTCTTCATGGGTAGGAGCTTCTTCTTGAAGCTCCACTTCAAACCTCTACTCTATGTCTACATTGTTGATAGCAAGGGAAGCCATGTTATCATCATGAATGATGATTTCACCTCCCTCATAAGCAAGGTAAATTTCTTGATGGATGGGTGAGGACACAACTTGTAACTAAGCCAACCAAGGTCTTCCACGGATCATGTTGAATCCTAATGCTTCTTCCACCACCAAGAAGTTTATGGTAGTAGGGAATTGTTCTCCAGCTAATAAAGCAAAGGATATAGACCCCTTGATAGCAACTCTAGATCCACTAAAGGACTTAAGAGATGCGGTGGTTGTAGGTTGCACTTACTCAATTAAGCCCAAGTGTTCAATGATGGTGCATGGAATGAAATTGGTTGCACCTCCATCATCAACATGCACCTAATGTATTTTAAATTGTCCTATGCTTATGGTTATGAATTAAGGGGTCATAGTCACTTTGTCATTCTATGGATTAACCTTAATTTCACTATTGGAAAATATTAAGGGTGTTAACTTCTCCTCCCATGGTGAGGGAGGAATCATCACAACATGGATGGCTTCCTCATTAGTAGGAATATCCTCACTAATGGGTATGGAGGTCAACATTTTGACTAGCACCTTAAAATGTGTGGCCAAAGTCATGATTAGGTCATATAAGCTTAGGGTTGTGTTTTTTTGCTTAAGGGACTACCTCATTTGGTCCATTACATTGAGGAAGCTTTTATCATTGGTCATGGGCTTGCCACCTCAGTTGTGCTTTACTTCCTCCATGCATTCCAAAATTCAAACTTTGACTCTAGGCTTTGGCTATTGTGGCTCTTCCTTATTGTCTTGGTCATGGGCTTTGGTATCCTCTTGTGGCTTGTTGGTTGAAGGAGATGGGGTAGAGGAGGTCATAGGTATAGCTGAAATGAGAGTGGGATTTTGTGGATCCACTTCCTTTCATACCTCCATCTGCTTATCTCCCTTCTTGTCAAGCTTTTGCTTATGCTTCTTCCTTTGGTTGGCTCAAGTTTTTTGGTTGTCATCCATTGGTTGTAAGGAAGAGGTAGTAGCATTGGCCACCATAGGGAGCTATTGTTTATTTGTTTGGGCTATTACTATTTGGGTTGTATTGGGTTGAGAGACCTTGATGACAAAAGGTTCTCTCAGAGGCATCCGTGATGGTACTTTCACAATGAAGGGGGATCTTGAGCTACGAGAATCTGAATAAGCCCTTTCATTGTAGAGAAGTTCTTGAATCATGAATGGTTCTCTTGTAAATCTCCGATTGTCATTGATGCTAGATTCTAAAATAACATAGGAGCTATCATTAGCATTAAAAGGGACTTTGTAGACCTACATTAACTAGTTTTTTGGTTGAACTAGGTTAGAAGCATCTATGACCAGTTTCTCCCTATCTATCATCCTTCACAAGTCATCCTTCAGCACAAGGTAGAAGTCTATATCATGATTAGGTAATTGATGATAATGGCAAAATTAGTCTAACTTAAAGTATTTAGGCAATTGAGGATCATCCTTCATTGCCCAAGAAGGATCTTTGGTTATTTCACATAGTGGCTTGTGTTTCTTTCAAGCAGCTTCAGTCATTTTTTTATGTTGTATGTGTCCACTTCTTAAGAGTTGGTTTAGCAACTTGGATGGTTTAAATGGTAATATAGTGTATTTAGACCTATTTTTCCTCTCGAAGTTAGGTCTACTTGTTGTCGATGTAGTGATCCCAAAAGTTAATGGTTGGTGATTGTAGTCATTGGTGGGGGCCTTGGGTAGGTTGACCTTTGGCCCTTGGCTTATGATCATGGTTTCCTTGTTTACAGTTGCTACAGTAGTGTTTTTTTGTTTGCTCTTTTCTTTGTCTTTTTGAGTATGTTGGTTTTTATATGATATATAGGCCAAATAATGGCTACCCTCTGTAGCATCCTCTATATTTCTAGTTTGCAAGAATGCTTGGCTCAAAGACCATGGATCTAGGTAGTAGAGTTTACACTTAATGAAGGCATCAAATACTCCCTTGAATATGGCTAACAAGTAGGCTTTGGCTATGGGCTCTAAGGGCTACTAAATACTAGAGCTGCTAAATGAATTTTTGTATGGGTTCTAAGGGTCCTTACTTGACTTTCATGAGTTGGTCAAGCATTGTGTCAAGCTTCATGTTATACTTGAAGTAGTTGACACACTAGGCTACTAAGTCTTCCAAAGAGGATATAGATCCTCTAGGCAATGTGTGATACCAATCGAGTACTTTCATAGTCAAAGACATAGGAAAAATCCTCATGATGGTATGAGGCCATGGCTATCAAAGAAATCATTCAAATCAAAAGGTAATAAGGTGAGAATTAGGATTACCTTCTCCACTATATTTGTTAAATTATGAAATGAGGACACTAGGAAGAAGTGTCAAAGGTGGGACTATAGGACTTACAAAATCATCTTGGTAGAAGTCCATAATCTTAATAGTTTGTGTGGTAGAGGCTTTAAGCCTCTTGAACTTCTTTATTAGGTCTTGGATCATTTGGAAGGCTTGATCCAAGCCTTGAAATGGCTCCATAATTTGTGAGTTTTGTACATTAGATTGTGTCATCTATTGTGAGGGTTGTAGCCTCATTATGGTTTGCATGACAGAAGGAAAAGGTTGCACCATGTTGTGGCTTGTGGGCCAAATAAAGAAAAAGATGTTTGTGCTGGTACTTGAGTCAAAAATAGGACAAATATGGTATGTGACCCTTGTGTTGTTGGGGGTTTCATGATGGACCCCATGTGACTAGTTAACAGATTTGCAATGGTAAAAGCCACCATTGATGGTTTTACATATTGAGATTATGTTATAAATGGCATTGATGTATTATAGTTTGTTATTTGTGGCATTGACTGAGTGTGATGTGTGGCTACAATCAGAATGAGATCTATCATAGTAGGATGGGGAGGAGTGGAAGATAGTGGCACCATGCCCATGGAGAAAACAAAAGCATTAGGAAAAGGTTCTGTGATGTTGGGGGATGTTTGTTAGAATAGTCCTCCTAGGATGTTTTCAGGCTCAAATTCTACACTAAATTCATCCTCCTCTTCCTATTGTTCCCTAAAGGTAGACTTATCATCCTTCTCTTTTACAAGAATCAATTAGGATAGGATGCTAGAATAGATGTCAAGAGGAATTTCTTCATACATGGAAGGGATGTACTCTTTCCCACCCCTGTGTATGAGCTCAAACTCCCTTTTGGCCTTAGCTTCAATTTGTGGAATTAGCATGTCTACCTATATTTTGGCACAACTAAAGTTCTAGCAATCTTCATTAATGGTTAAAAAATCAGGACTCTCGCCTCTAATTCTCAATGATCACCTACACTCAATGATGATAAGGTCTTTGGGATCATCCAGCCTCATGACTTGTTGGTTATCATCTTCACTAGTGAAGGTGAAGGATAGTTTGGTGGATTATTGAAAAGGCATGGTTATAGTACTAAGAATTGCTTAAAAATAGGCTATAAATGGAAAAATAGGGGTAAAATGCAATGAATGAAATTCAAAAAATCTTAAAAGAAATAAAAATGACAAAAAATGATATACTTACTATAATTAGTAAGTGGGGGATAAGGGGGGTTTACCTCTTTACCAAAATTGGAATATTGGCAATGTTGGCTTCAAACCTCATCCAAGTTGGCCTTCCAAGTGCCTCTACATTGGGTATGGAAAGGGGGAAAAGGAGGATGAGATAATGGGAATCTCAGACCTTCTTATTCCAATGTTGGAGAGAGGGGGGGCGCCAAAAAGGAGGGTAAAGTAGGTTTGGTAGGTATTGAATCCAACATTAGTTTAGTGGCAAAGAATTTGGAAAAATTAAATGTCTGTTAATGCTTCCATGTTGGCTTTGCTCTAGGAATTCATTGTAGATGTTGTGAAATTCCAGCACCCGAACCACCTATAGCTTCTATGATGAGGTTTCTACTATAGGGGGTAAAGGTAGCATTGGATTCCTTGGGAGTTTTGGCTAGAAAATGACTTTCAACTTATCACAAAAGAAAATCTAGTTATAAGATTGATTTTAAACTTCATCAAAGTTAGCCTCCCAACTGCTTTCATGCTAGGTATGGCAAAGGAAGGAAAGAAAGGGGGTGAGATGATGGGAATCTCACACCTCCTACCTCAACATTGATGGGGGGAAAGGCTAAAAACCAAAGTGAAAAGTTGGTATTTTTTCACTAAAATTGGATTTAGCCAGCTACCAATTTTCTCAACTTGGAAAAGTGGGGGGGGGAAAGCTGACTCATGGATGAGTTGAATCATCCACTTTAGAAACTAGAGAATAAAGTTTTAGCAATAAAAGGAAAAATAGTAATAGGGAAGAGATATCAACATTTGATTTGGGCTACAAAATTCATAGCAACTACTATGAAAAGCCAAAATCCAACCACCTACAACTTCCACACTATAGCATTAATTTTTCAAGGGTTTTGGCTACAAAAAATGAAGGAAAAACTTGCAAATGGATATGAAAAGAATAGATTTGGTTATAAAATTTAGGCAAAGGCCC
Organism: Gnetum montanum; assembly: GCA_015680685.1. NCBI lineage: Eukaryota > Viridiplantae > Streptophyta > Gnetopsida > Gnetales > Gnetaceae > Gnetum > Gnetum montanum. The sequence continues at coordinate 711,862 of MNCI01017890.1, read as the reverse complement.
TGCTTCTAGAACCAAGAAAAACTATTGTGACTAAAAACCTCAATTGCTGAAATCCAAACCAAGGATCCTTGATGCAAGTAGTTTCCCAACCCCAAATTCCTAGGGCCTCCATGACAAAAATGAGATTTGAGGCATCTTAGCTAGTCTGGTAGATCAACCAAGGACTTATGAGATGCGAAACATGGGAATATAAATAGAACCAAATAATGCACAGAAAATAAAATTTACTTTTGAACACAAAACTTAAAACTTAAAACTTTATTAAGAAAAAATAAAGAATAAGTTAGAAAAATGTGTACAAAAGATGCCTAAATGAGCAAAAAGGGGGTCACTTATGCAAGAGTTCAAAGCTTGTTGAAGCTAATGTGATGTGCTCCATGATCTAGGTGCTAAGCCACTCTTGATGTTATCAAACCTTTCCTCACTGCTACAACTTTGGATCTATTAATTGGGTCCTTGTTGGGAGATGAAAAAGGTGGAAAATTTGGATTTCAAGTTGCTCCACATTGGGGATTGAAAATTCCATTAGTGTTGACACCAAAATTCCACCAAAATCTCAAGGCCATACTACTTCCATGCTGGGGTTCAAGAGAATGCATGGGAACTTGTAATAGCTCTTGAGTGCTTAAAAATGCCCCAAGTGTGGAATTGTATGTATGTAAATTACTTGATAATGCTCAAAAATTGCTAAAAATTCTAGAACCTCTAAATGGTGTTTGTGGTTGGCTTTTATAGAATCTTTGGGCCATGAATGATGCTACAAATTGGCCATTATTTGGCTGCAAATTTGTTGCAAATTGGCTACAATTTTAGGTGAGATGGGTGCCTAATTTTGGGGGGTTACTATACATAATACGTTATGGGGGTTACTATACATAATAAGTTATTCCTCCATGGTTATTCCATTCACTATAAATAGTAACAGAGGCACACCTTTCACACTGGAGATGAATCTTACATGCTAAGCTCTCCATCATGCTTGGTGAAGTGGTTGGTCAATGTTGATGTACATGAATTGATGAATTTTACTTCTTGTGGCTTCCATGCTAGGGGATTGAATTTTCCATTCTAGGAAAAAAAATTTCTAGGCTGGGGGAAAAAGTTTCCAAGCTAGGAAAAAATGTTTTAGGCTAGGGGAAAGTTTCCAAGCTAGGGAAAAACTTTCACATTGGGGGAAAACTTTCCAAGCTATGGGGGGAAAGTTTCAAAACAAGGAGAAAGTTCTCAAGTTATGCCACAATGAAGGAGGGAAAGTTTCCAAACCCCTCACCCTTCCACACTAGGGGTAGGTGAGATCTATCCCCTTGCATGTCTTTCTAGAATAGAAAAATGTATACCCCCCATAAAACCCATCAAATTACCTTTTTTAACATTCCAAAAGGCATTTTTGACCACCCACCACACCNCCCCCCCCCCCCCCCCCCCCCCCCGGCAGCCCAAATATAGACACTAAGTGACTTTTTTCACTTGAGTAATGAGGCTTTGACCACTTATGAGGCATTTTTCAATCCCAAAAATATAAAGTATGTGAAATTGCCCATTGTGAGTTACAATTTTCACATTTACAATGAAATTTTGCCTTGGGTTTCATGAGATGAAAGCTACATGATGAAGATTAGTTATAACATGCAAAATTTTGTGGTATTTTACATGGTGTAGTCATAGTAACTTTTAGTCTTTAATTTTGTAGTAACTGTAAGTCCTAGTCAAGTCATGGTCTTTAAAAGAATCCTCATTTCACTTAAAAACTTCTACCTTGTTACTAGTTTTACCATTCTAAATCTATTGTACCCACTTGTTTTATGCTTCATCAATCAAAGCAAGTGCAAATGTTACATTATCAAACTTTCTTTAGAAAAAACTCTTAATGAATATCAAGGCTAGAAATCATGATATAATCTTATCCAAAGGTCTTTAGCTCTACCTCAAAGGGATTAATACCTGCATGCATCTCCATGAGATGTCATTTCAAACTATAAGATTTTGACATTCAGCTTGGGGGTGATACTGAAGCTAAATTTAGCATTAGCATTAGCATTACTAAGAAAGACATCATTAAAATCACCATCTTCAACATTGGCTCCAATAAAAGAAGGTTTTCAATAATCAACCCTGACCATTTCCATGATGGTAGGCATTCATTTCAGCATCAATTGCCACTCTAGGCACTAAAATAAGGGTTAAAATCTTACTAAAACTTCAATGATACTAAAGCCAACATTACCATTAGTACAAAATAACACTAATAGAGAGATCCTTAATATTTTACTTCTTGGTATCACCATAGGTTCCAATAATATTTTAGTATCAAACCCACCCTAACCATTCACATGAAGCCAGGAATCAATTCTAGCATTAATAATGAAATCAAAAGAATGAAATAAGCATTCAAAGTTCCATTGATAGTGATGTTGACACCAACATTAGCTTCATTGCGGAGCATCATTGATAGCAAGACCTTCAAAATTTTAATTTTTAACATTATTTTAGATCTACGCAAGTTTCTAATACCTTTCTTTAATTATTTCCATGATAACCAACATTACATCCAACATCATCGAATGTTCCAAGAGCCTAAAATGAGGATGTAAAATTTCACTAATACTTTAGTGACATACTAGCTTCAATATCAACATTAACATTAGTTCCTTCTTAAGCAGCATTTAGAAAACTTTAGGTTTCTAAATGCAAACTCCAATTTTCCATTTTTAGATCCCATGAATTTTGGCTAATTATAGATCTATAAATACCACATTCCATCATGTAATTTAAGCCAATTTTTCAAGATCTAGAACTATTTCTTGAATTTTGAAATAATCAAAAGAACTAGCATCAATGTCACTAAGTGCTCCTCAATTACTTCAACATCTTCAATACAGCATTAGGTATTTCTTTGTATGCATGCTAACCTTCATGAAATTTGTCATCTTCCTAACATTGTCATTGATGTTAATATCAACATAAGCATTAGTGCTCAATGTCACTAACTCTAGCATCAATGTTAGTATCACTACCCAAAATCTTTGACTAGCTGGCCTTTAGAAACAATACTTTTAGGCTCCAATTCAACATTTAACAACATTAGCAAGTTTGATGAAGAGGTCCCCTGTATTGCATAATTCTAGCTCACTCAATTCTAAAAACAAGAAAATTTGAATAAGAAAGAAAAGATAAAAGATGTATTCTTGCTCCAAAAGAGAATTTGTAGCAGAAAAGAAGCAAACACTTCCAAGGATAGACAAGATATTCAATTCAATCCTTACACAAAAATCAATAAAAGAAATCACATTCACACAAGGATGATAGCCAAGGTAATTTTCCAGACTCTCTATCACTACTTTCTTCTCTTAGCTCTCCACTCATTCCGTAGAATTTTTTACTCTTCCTAGACTCTCTCTCTTACTCTTTCTAAACTCTCTTAGTCAAAATAAAGACTTAGAAGGTCTATTTATACTTTTCTTTTGTCTATTCATCTTCTCTTCCTCTTAAATTCATAATTTGAATCTTTAGAAATTCATACAAAAAAATGTCTCATAATTTCCTAAGATGTCTTGGAGGAAAGTGAGACATCCCAACTGAAAGTTGGTACTTGATAGAGAAGATGTCTTGGAGGAAAGTGAGACATCCCAACTGAAAGTTGGTACTTGATAGAGGAGATGTCTTGGATCTAGTGGAGACATCTTGCTAAAGACTGAGACATCTTGGATCAAGATCAGAAGTCTTAAGAATTCAAGAGATGTCTTGGATGCATCTGAGACATCTTATAAGAGGCTAAGATATCTTACCTACCTAAGCCAAAAACCAAGATGCTTGTTTTGAGGTTTTGAACCTTCAGACATATCCAAACAAGTGTCTATTGATCCTAGAACCTCTTGAGTTCAACAAAATAGGCTCAACACAATCCCAAACATGCTAAAACACCCTAGAATCATCACAAAAAAAAACCAATGTAAGAAACACACACAAACACATTAAGGATTATACATGGGCTAGGTGATGTCCTCATCATCTCTTCCATCCTTAAAAATTTGAGCTTTCCCTTAAGTTGGAAATACACTTGGACTAGTATTAAGACCTCACAAAACCAAGTCTTTATCATGGATTCAAATAACATTTTTAGACTCTTCATAGTTTCAATGCACCAAGCACTCATGCATCTTTTTTCCCCTTATGCTTTTAGCTTCCCTTACTTGTAGCACAATTTCTTTCCTTGGTATCTTGGCTAAGGTTAAGTCTTCAACTGCATTCTTAAGGATCTCAAAACTATCCTTAAAGTCTAATGCAACCACATTCTCATGGTTTGGGCTCAAATCTAAAACATTAAAAACACAAGAAATAGGCAAATTATTAGGTAATTAATGTCATAGGCATTTGGATTGATTTTGATCCTAATTTTGAATGGGAAAATTCTTCTTAACTTGAGCCTATAGAAGTGCACATTATTTTGTCTCTCCTTACTCAAATATGTCCAAACATAATCTCCAATCTAGAAATTAATTATTCTCTTACCCTAATTAGCCTTAGAAGATACAACCTTTGTCTTCTTCTCTAAGTGAGATTTAACTTGTTAATGTAATTTTCTTATTTGCTCAACAAAGTCTAAACTCAAAGAGGCACAATCTTAAAATTTCAACAACTCATCAACCATTCTTGATGAAAATTCATAGTTTACTATAATAGGACTCTTATCAATGCTAAAATGGAAAGCATTATTAGATGATAACTCAACATGAACCAACATGTTTTTCCATATTTGAGGTTGATCCTCACACAAACATCTCAATACCATAAATACCTATTTACAACTTTAATTTTTCCATAAATTTGAGGGTGATAGGTTGTTAAAAAAGATAACTTAGTCCCAAGTAGTTTCCAAAGTGATCTCCAGAAATGACTAGTAAAGTTAACATTCCCATCACTCATAATGTTTAAGGGTATGTCATGTAATTTCACACATGTTGAAAGAATAAATGAGAAACATGTGAATCATGACTACTTTTCTTACATGAAATAAAGTGAGCCATTTTAGTAAATTTATCTACCACAACAAGTATGGAATCATGACCAAATCTTGTCTTAGGAATGCCACAAACAAAATCGAAAGAAACACTTTCCCAATGAGCATTTAGGATTGGTAAAGGTATATAATGATCATTAACACATTTTCCCCTTTGATCTTTTAACATACATAGCATTCTTTTATAAATTTAACCACATCTCTAGACATACCTAGCCAAAAATAATTTTTGCTCATTAATTCTAATTTCTTTATTTTATCCATATGTGCAGTCATGTCACTTTGATATTTCTCTTCAAGCAGTCTTGATCTAAAGTCACACTTTGGAATGCAACTTTTTTATTCTTAAATAAAATCTCATTCTCTATATAACAAGCTTTCCATTTACTAGCCCTTCCTAGAAATGGAGAACTTAACTCTTTCCAAATTACATCAAAATCATTATCATTAGGATACAATGAAGCAAAAGAATCAGAACCTTGAACTTCTACATTAGAAGAAATAACATGAACTCTAGACAAAGCATCAACCATAACATTAGACTTGTCACTTCTATGTTTTAAAACAAAATGAAACTCTTTCAATTGTTGTACCCGTTTCATATGCTTGGCATTAATTTCTTTTGAGAATTCAAAAACTGAAGTGCTCTATGATTAGTGAATAAAAGAAACTCTAATTCTAGTAAGTAATGTATCCAATGTTTGATGGCTTGAAGTATAGCATATAATTCAAAAAATAATTCAATTTTCTTATCCCCTTAAAAATCAAACCTCTAATAGCAAACCCATCTGCATCCAGTTCCACTTCAAAAAGCTTAGAAAATATTAGAACTTCTAAAACTATCACACTACAAATTTTCTCCTTTAATGTTTGAAATGATTTCTCCTTTTCATTATCCCACATAAAGGCTGAATTTTTCTTCAAATAAGAGAGCATAGGCCATGTAATAGAACTAAAATTTCTGATAAATCTCCTAAGGAAGCTATCCAAACCAAGAAAAGATACCACATCTCCTACATCTCTAGGCGAAGGCCACTCTTTGATTACCTTGATCGTGCTTGGTTCCATCTTAACTTGGCTATTGAAAACAACATGACCTAAGTACACAATTTTATTCTTCTTAAAGTGGCACTTCTTGGTAATGATTACTAATTTTTTGTCTTGCAACTTGAAGTATACCAACCTCAAGTGTTACACATGGTATTCCTCTTTAGAACTATACATAAGAATATCATCAAATAAAATAATGCAACATTTACCAATAAGATTCCTTAGAACTTCATGCATGAGTCTCATAAACATTGATGAAGCATTGATTATTTCAAAAGGAATTATTAACAACTCATACAAGACATCTGGTATTTTGAAGGTTATTTTTCATTCATCTTCTAGTTTAATTTTTATTGGTAATAACCACTCTTTAAATTAATTTTGGAGAAAATATTAGAATTGGCAAGTACATCAAGAATTTCATTCATTTTAGGAAGAAAAAACCTATACTTAATAGTAATTCTATGAACACCTGTAAAATCTATGCTCATTTTTAATTCATTTGTATTATTCCTTGGAACTAATACAACTGGAACAACACAAGGAGAGATGGATTCCTTAATGAAGGTATTAGAGAGTAATTCACTTACTTGTTTGTATAATCCTTCTCTATACTTTGGATTCATGTATTAGGCTCTCTCATTTGGAATGGTAGCCCTAGCCATGAAATTAATTTCATGTTGAATAGATCTCATTAGTGAAATCCCTTCCTATTTTCCCTTGAAAACATTAGAAAATTCCAATACTAAGGGTTTTACCATTAGAGGAATTTCATTTGAATACTCCTCTTCACTTTTTGCAAGTGTTGAATGATGAAAAAATCATAAACAACCTCTTCATCTACTTGTAGATACTATTGCTCACTCAGCAAGATTAATGTAGCATTTGTAGAAGCATGTTCATTATATTGTTACCAAGTCATAGGGATTAATTCATGTACTCCATCTTCTCATAGTATAAACCAAACATTTCTTACATCACTAAATAAAGCCTTGTTATCAAAGTTCCAAGGTCTTTCCAAAATGACATCAGCAAATCAATTGGAATAATTTCACAATGTACTTTATCTTTTAAAAAAACCAATCTTAAAAGACAATATGCACTTCTCCTTCACTTCTTGAAAATGATATTTTAAAAGATAATGAACTCTATAGGGCTTAGGATGTTGAAATGTCTTCAAGCCAAGCTTAACAATAGTCTTTAAAGAAATCACATGTTCTTTAGCACCACCATCAATTAAATCGTGTAACCATTTACCACTGTCAAGACATCTAGTCCCAATTCTAAAAAGCATCTTCCTTCTAAGATCTACATTAACATTCACATTTTCCATAAAAGTGTAAGAATTAATTTTAATTACATCTTCAATCATAGAAGAATTAGGATTACCTTCATTAGAGTATTTTCCTCTTTCCATGGATTAAAGTTCCTTATCTTTGAAGACCATTGGCTTTTTACACTTCCATTTCTTGTTTCCCTTTTTACCATAATTAAAGCATTCCATTTTTGGAGGCACAACCATTCACTTGATTCTTCCCTTTCTTGGAGTAGTCTTTTGTAGAATCTTGGCCCTTCATGGAATTCTTTTGCTTATCATTGTTTTCTTCTTTGGAATTTCCCTTCTCCATGACTTCTTTTTCACCTTTAGAAGCATTAGAGTCCTTTGCCATCAAAGATTTGGGATCTCTATTATAGCCTTGAACGTTCTTCTCAACCTTAAGAGCTAATTTAAAAGCCTCATCTAATATTTGGGGTTCATAGTCCTCCTTAAATTTTGAATGCTTCCTCATAGTCATCCAATTGAACTTTTTCTTGCTGGAAAGCCTTGCAAAAATCCACATAGAAGTCTTTCATACTTTTATCACCTTCCCTTAGGTATTTCAATTTTTGAATGGCTTCTTTTGTATCTTGAGTCTTCTCAAATTTTTTCTTAAGCATGAATTACATTAGGGACCAACCCTTGATACAAGTTTCATTGCTCATCTCGTAAGAATGACTTTCCTTCTCCCACCATACAAATTCCATGCCTTCCAATTTAGTTTCAAATATGACACCTTTTGATAGTCTTCTACACCTTCATGTTCAAAGTATTTATTAATCATCTTTAATCAAGAGAGAAATGACTTAGTTCCTTCCATTCCATTAAAGGATTTGACTTCAACATAAGGCATTCTTGAAGGATTTCTAAAATCTTTAGTAAGAGTAATCTCAATTCCTTCATCTTGCTTCCTTTGAGGCTTAGAAGAGATTTCTTTCTTCCCTTTCTCTAGAAAGATAAATCCTTAAGACTTATTCTCAACACTAGAAGCATGAAGAACTTCTTCTTCTTCGAAGTCTTCATTTTCAAAAGGAAGATTATATTCAAGAGGTGGCATGAAGGAATATCTTGAAGAAGGTCTTGACAAAGAATTACTAATGTTGCTTCCTTGCTAATGAGTCATGTTCAGTTGGTTGCATCGATGAGGCCTCATTGATTGGGCCTCATTGACAAGGCCTAGTTGATGCATCTTACCATGCGTCAACAAGGCCTCGTTGATGCAATGTTGAAAATCAGCTATAAATATGTACCTATAGCTGCATTTATGACAATTAGATATTGTAGTTGTAGCGAAGCTCTTGCAATTTTTTCATTTGAGAGTTAGAATTTTTCCCCAAGTGCCCATAGTAGGGGTCATTGAATGTACAGATCTTTATTCAAGCATTGTTGTACTTGAGCACAATAGTGTATGCGATAATAAAGATAAGCTTTCTGATAAACCTTGCAACACTTTGGATAGATTAACTATTCTATTTGTGCATTTAGTATTTCCAATTATTTATTAAATGCTTTCAATTAGTTATTAAATATTTTTTAGTTAATTAATGAGGCAATTAACCGAGATAGATTACACACATAAGTACAACTTCTTCAAGCATAACATGTATTCGTTTGGTAATCCCAATAGTGTTATTGCTTGGTATGCCCAATAGCATAGCACTTGGTCACCCAGCAATAGATACGTGGGTTCAGGATGTGTATGAAAAGCGGGATCAAATGCTTATGTTAGGATTAGTTAAATGCTAGTCAATTAGTTAATTTAGATTAGTTAATCAAATTCCTTTTCTCTACATTTTGAGCACCAAACTATAAAACACAAAATGATAAAAATTGGATGCCTTAGTTACACTTAACCATACCAATGAACATCACAAGTGTAATTGGAAATAAAACAATTGGCCTTAAGGCTAGATTTTCTTCCTAAGGAACTAGTGCACTGAAACAATAAAGTACACAAAATTCGACTAGATCACACATGAACACTTTGTGATTCATATGGTTGGATGTAAGGGTACCTCACTGCTCATCACTTACATTGCTAATTTTGGTAAAGAAGCATGTCATTTGTTCTCTTCTATCTTTTCAAGTTTCTCAAAAATGAGCTAGATAGAATTTCTCATGTCATTGAAAGCTTGAACTATCTTCTTCTTTTGAGGCATGATGAAAATTGATTTAAAAGGCAATTTTCACAAAATACTACAAGGAAAGTTAAAATTTTCAAGATTTCTCAAAAAATGAAATAATGAATACTCAAATCTTAAGAGAAATGAGTATAAGTTCTTTAAACCCTAGTTATTATAATCAAATGAGTATCCAATTCTACAATTTTCTTTAAATTCTTCAAAGATATGACAACTTAAAAGTAATAAAGGAAATTTTTACAACCCTAAGATGACTAAAATAGGTAATACAAAAGAATCCACCTAAGCATGAGAATTTGGAGCAATTATTTACATTTGAGCTACGAATCATCCACTTGAATACAATTGTCTTCAATTCTAGGTAGCTTTAATACCAATCTAATGAGGTGCTCCCATGGATTCCATAATCCTAGCTCACTTAATTCTAAAAACAAGCCGATTTAAATAAGAAAGAAGAGATAAAAGCTTTATTCTTGCTTAAAAGAAGAATTTATAGTAGAAAATAAGCACACACTCCCAGTGATAGATAAGAGATTGAATCTAACCCTTACACAACACTCAATCAAAGTAATCACACTTACACAAGGATGATAACCAAGGAAATTGGCCAAGAATATCTCACACTACTTTATTCTCTTAGCTCTTCACTTACTCCCTAGACTTTCTTACTATCCCTAGACTCCCTTAGCCAAAATGAAGACTCATGAGATCTATTTATACTTTTCTTATTTTTTCTTCATCTTTTCTACCTCTTAAATTCATAATTTTAATTTTAAAACTTCATATAGAAAATATCTCATGTGTACTTGAGATGTATTGGAGGAAAGTGAGACATCCCAACCAAAAGTTAGTAGTTGACAAAGGAGATTTCTTGGATATAATGAAGACATTTGCCTAAAGACTAAGATTTCTTGAGATTAACTAAGACATCTTACTTGAGATTTCTTGAAAGTAGTTGAAATATCTTGGCTTAGGATGAGACATCTTGGAAATGCATAAGACATCCTAGGTGTAGCTAAGACATCTCAGAGGGGGCTCAGACATCTCACCTACTAGGGCCAAAAACCAAGGTGCTTTTTTTAAGGTTTGAAACCTCTGAACACCTTTTAAAAAGTCTCCATTGATCCTAGAATCCCCTAAGCTTATCAAAATAGGCTCAAAACACCTCCAAACATGCTAAAAGACCTTGGAATAATTTCAAATAAAACTAATGTAAGAAATACATATAGGCAAGACATACATAAAGACATTAAGGATTACACATGGGCTAGGTGATGTTCTCATCAGAGTTTCTTATCCATCCTACAAGGTATAAGACATCAAAACATTCCATTTATGTCCTATTTTATGAGGACAAAACTTGATTTTAAATATCAAAGTATCTTCCATTATTTCATTCATTGTTGCATTATATACAAATTTTTACTTGGCCCTCCACATAAGGTATCATCTATGATTTAAGAAAATAAAGTGTTCTTTATTCTTTGGGAAGGGTAATCCTAAATCCCTTTTGATGAGTGGCGAGGTACCCCTACACTCAACCATACAAATATGAGCATTCTCACATGCGATCCGGTCTAGTTGTGGCACCTAGACAGTTATCCTTAGGTCATAGTTTGATGTCTTCTCACCTGGACTAGTATTATATTTGTCATGTATGATTTAGTCCAAAGTGAGGTGTATGATGTGTTCCTAATGTAATGCTACTCCTGAAGACAATGGAAGATAATATTAACTATGCTAAGCTAGGAGAAAGGGTAAAAGAATCTAATCTAGCCTAAGTGTGATGAGCATCTATTCCTTGATTATCCATATACATCTTGGACTTCGTGCATGACTACCACTAGGATTACCAAGCGCAGATCCTAGGTACGCTACTAGGTTACCAAGTAGTCACACTTAAATTCTCGTAATCAAGTCGTACTCATTCTGCGTTACTAGGAGATAAGGGTGAGAGAGAGACTAATTAGGAAAGAAATAAATAACAATTAAATAAATAAATAACAAATTTAATGCTACAATGATGAAGTAATCTTGATCTTTATTTCTAGTCATGTGTGTGTCCAAGTACGTCACACTCGAATAAAGGATGTTGTACAATTACATTCACCACATTTCAGGTAAACACTAGAAAATAATCCATCTCTAGAGGGATCAAACTACCAGAGGTTTGCTACAATATAACTCTATATTATCAAACAAGGTAGAGTCTCTTCTTATTTATAGACATTACGGTGGACTGCGATATCGTGTACGTGATATCGTAGGGGAAGACGCAATATTGCGTACGCAATATCACGGGGGATGCCGCAATGGATAGGTATGGGATTATTAGATGGAAAAAGAAATGGGATGATGCCACAATGTGGGAAGAAAACAAAATAAAAACACAACACAGAATATTTACAAAAATTTGAAACTCATGTAGTTCTTGGTGGCAGTGGCTCCTCCATTGGTGCTTTCCCTTTACCCTGTGCTCTAGGCTTTGAAGCTTAATGGTGTTGAAGTATGGCCTAGAGCTTCTCCTCTTTGGTCCGAGGGTCTTGTGTCATCCATGCTAATGTTTCAATTTTTGACTAAGTTGGCACTTCCCACGGACAGGGTAGTTGTGGAAACATCTAGTTGGCCTTGATGTACCAAGCCGCGAACACCCATCGTTCCTCCTCATAGGCTCTAGCTTTATCCTTGTATTCATGAAGATCTGTAAGCCACATTTTTCTTCTCTACAATTAACTTTGTTAGCTACTCAGTTCTAAATTTTTCTAGCTGGTCTATGGGAATGAATTGCAGAGGGTCCCGTTGTGCTGCTTGTAAGGTCACGAGCTGCTCTTGTAGTTTCTACACTTCAGCTTTAGCATGCTCGGCCCTTACTTCACATAAGACTAGCTTCCCCTTTGTGGAAATGAGGTCTGATTGAATGGCTATGACATCCTGAGGGATTTCAAATAGGGACATCATTACTTGCCCTATTTAAAGCAATCGATCAAGCACATCCTCATGTTCTATAGGAGTCATTAAGGTTCTAGCCAAAGTTTGAGTATCTCGTGCTCCAGAGAGATCTACCGGTGGCATAACAGGTACATTGAAGGATTCTTTGATGTGGTTAGCAACCACTTTTGCAACTCCCATGACATTCTGGTGTTGCATGACCACCACTGTTCTTCTTCTTCTTCTGGTCTCAGATCTTTGCCAGTGCTTTTTCTTGGAGCTGGTGCCTTTAGCAATTCAGCATATGAAGCAGTTTGGACTTTTCAGAGGACGTCATTAGTGTATCCCCAAGTAGCAGCACGTTGGCAAAGCTTTCTAATAAGATAGGGAAAAGGCAACGCCATCTTTCCTATCTTTCGTTCTTCAAACTGCCTCAGGATCTCTATCAAATATAAATGGGGTAGGTTAGCGTTAACCTTTTCCATCAACACTGCAAATCCTCTATCCACATATGTTCATATTCTTTTGGGGCCCTTTGTGGGGAAGAGGTGATATGTCCTAATTTTGAAATAAACCCTCTCTTCCGTCATCAATTCACCAAATGCTTTATCTCTGCCATAAGCCTTCTCCAACCAATCCTTTCGCACATCGGGGTCTGAATGGATGGATAACTGAGCAACTTGGGGCCCTATATTCAGAAGTTTTAACACTTTCAAAATAGCCTATGCAGAGAAGTCAACTGTCACACCACAAATATTAATAGTGGTGACTTGCTCCCTATTGTGCCAAAATTGGTACATTTCTCCTAGGTACCAGGCATCTCTTTCAGAGAGGACACGCCATAAGGGAGACCCCTTGAGGTGATCCCTAATGGCCTCAGGAGCAAACTCTATGAATGATTCAAAGTTTAACTCCACAATCACTGTAGTGAATGCAGACTTCTCATGGATAGCCTGAACACAATCTGGGGGCAACATGAGTTGTTGTTCCAGTTCAGGCACTGCAGCAACTCCTCCTTCTGCCTGCCTGGACCATCCGATAGGAGGCTCATCTTGATGGATGTTGAATGATTGCTCCTCTTGTTCTTCATGTTGGCCAGCAAGACCTTGTCTTCCACCTCTCCAAGATCGTTTCTTTCCACCTTGAACAGGACCCTCCTATTGTGCACGTTTTGGGATCATTCTACAATCACATGGGTCAAGCATTAGTAAGGGTGTTTTTAAAGTTATGTTATACTGTACTGCTTGCCTTAATTAAAGATCTTATATTATCACGTGTGATAGTGCTTGAAAGTTTGTAATAATGAGTCCTATGACTTAGGTGGTTGCCATTTTAGTTTCCTGATGTACCTAAGGGTTAAATGATTTTTAGGCACAATTATTCTAAGTGTTAAAGTTAATTACCCTAATTGATGTCCTTTGGACAATGATAAATTTTAAAAAATTTAGGCATTTTTTGGCAAGTGTCCCTCCCCCACGACTAAACTAAACACTCTGGGTTTAAGCAGGTTCAAACGGAATTAAAATCGGAGCACCAATGAGCGAGATATGAGGAGAAAAGCAAGGGTCACTCAATCACAAGTCGTAGAGAAAAATTTCAAACCAACCCCCCCCCCCCCATGTGAATGAGAAAATGATGCTAAGTGTTGCGGGGGTGGGGGGGAGGGGCGCGACCTATTTATAGGTGGCAGGGACAAAATATCACGTACGATACATCGCGTATGCAAGATCACGTGGGACACGATATTGCGTACGCGATATCACATCCCTAGTGATGTGAGACACCAAGGAAATATCAAATTTTTAAAGGGTTATTTTGAAATTAATGTTTAAAATTGAGGACATTGGTGATAATCAAAATGTTCTAGGGTAATTTCATTAATTCGAAAGGCACCATTAAGGATGATGATGTGAATTTTATCAATAAAAACTTGGGTAGTTAAGAAAAATGGAATGTAATGGTACATTGGAACATTGAAATTCAGAGGGATAATAGTAGGGAAAGAAAATCAATTGAAAAATTAAGCTGAGGGTAAGAAATTATTTGTTTGAGCTAGGGAATCAATGAAGATTACAAGAGACTACACAAGTGGGTCCTCCCCAAAGTAGGTTTCAACCTATAATGCCCTTATGTAACCACACTTAAAGTGTCTGTGGGCACTAGAAGGGTTACATGTAATCCACACTAACTCCACAAAACACACACATGTAAATATCACTGAAATGAGATGAAAATTCTATGCTATACGAAACATGAGATACAATTATACGAACAGTGAGATGAGATGAACTAGGGAAAGGGATCGTAGAGATTGGGACATGAGGTAACTGACCCAAGGCACAATGAATCCTGCATGTAAAGCATGATTAAGGTGTCATTAACCCATCATTCCAAGATCAAGACCAAGTCCATCCTTCTAATTAGTGACATCGCATTTTTTCATCCCATGATGAGCAGCTATGAGAGTACCATACAACAAGGTGTACGATCACTTGGCATTTTTTTCAAGGGAGGAGTGACTTTTGTTTTATGGCACTTTGTATTTCATTTCTTTTTCTTCTTTTTTTTTTCACTTTACTGAATCTAGAGAAGTCAACAACCTTCAGGCATGGGTGCATGTCTTTGCAATGGAACCCCCTAGAATAGCATTTGATTTTGAGTTCCCTTTTGATTACTCTTACTCCCATTTTTCAATAGATCTACAAGGATCTTAGTACAGCCACATTGCATAATAACTCTCACAGACGTCACCAAAGAGAATCTGCAAGTCCCCTTGATGTCACACCCTAATCATTCCCTCTTGGTCCATCCTTCTTCATTTGGGGTACAATGAACACAAAATTAATTTTAAGTTTTAAAAATGTCAAGGATATCACTGTACTGTCGAACAGAACCTCTTATTTGTAGAGTGGATGAGTGGGTGTAATGGGCTCACTGTTTCAAATAATTGATCACTCATGACTTAATAACATAGAACACACCTCAACCAATGATCCACATGAGTGTTTTATTCATAGACTAGATTACTTACAAAAACATAAAAAGACAAGAGCACAAGAAGATAAAAAGATAAAACAAAAAGTTGAAAAATTAAAGAAAATGAAAAATATTTATTAATCCTGCTTGTTATTAGAATGGGGGATATCCCCCATAACTAATTGGTTGAGTATGGCAAGGATTAATAGATGAAAGATGAGGATCCTTGCATGTTGGAAGTATTGGGGCCCAGTCATACTTATCCCCTCGGGGTTCACATACTTGATGATAATGAGCATAGTGGGGCACTTTATACGATGTAATTACCAAATAACGAGTTGTCCCACTATGATGTTTGTGACCGGAAGATGGTATGCAAGGATTGGGATGATGCCTCCCATCGTTGTGTTCATTGGGCCATATGGTTGTTGGAGTGTTAATTGGTGGCCCTAATGAAGGTACATGAGGCGTTGGGTTCGAAGGTAAGGGTGCACCATAGTGTGGGACTTGTGCTAAGTTCAATGATGTAGTGGCCTCTGAATTATGTTGTCCCTTCTTATAGCCATGTTTAAAGAAGTGGCGCTTTGGATGTTGAGGAGGTTCCTCACTGCTGTTCGTAGTAGTAGCACAAGTGTTGTTCGTGGGCTATTGCGGTGGTGCAGGTACCTTAGGAATAGTTGGTGGCACTGTAGAAGGAGGGAAAGGATGAGAATGCTGAAAACTAGGAGGAGTATAAGATACACAAGGTGGCGGTTGTGTTGGAGGTATGGGCTAATAGTATTGTGGAGAGTAGTACTGTGGTGAGATAAAGTGCAGTAGCCTAGTTGGAGAAAAAGGATGTTGAACAGGATATGTGTTTGGATTCAGATGATATGAAGGGTATCTCCATTCTAGTGGTGGTCTCCCCCACAACTGGGGTTGTTGCCATTGTGATCGAACACAGTATCTTTGCATGAACTCTAGATGTAGTGTGTTTTCCAAATGCTCATGTAAATGTAACAATATTGAGCATTAGCCTTTGGGGTGATCGTACAGGAATATGTTGCATTCATACGTATGATTGACAATTGAGCTCTTATTTTCTTTATTCTTTTTTTCTGAATGTCTACTATTTCGTCCTGCTTCTAGGGTTGACAAAACTCTATCTCCAATGGTGTTGATAAATTCTTCATACTTTTGATACATCCATTCCAACATCTTATTGATCTTTGCCTTGGCTTCTTCTAATGATTGTTGTATTGGCAAAGATGATGTTTCCACCTTGAGATTGGTTGATTTCTCCTTTGTATGATCATGGACCTTTGTTAAGTTGAGATTTTGGTCCTTTTGTTGTTTTTCAACACTCTCCCATCTAGCTAATTCTCCTTCTTCTTTTGCTACTTGCTTAATAAGCTCTTGAACTTGATGTGTTTGTAGTTCATATAGTTGACCTTGGGCATACTTTCCTAAGGTCTCTCTTATTTCATTACGTAGCCCATCAATAATATGATACATTAGCCTTTCCTCAAAAAGCCCATGGCCTGGACAGTTGTTTAACAGTGCATAATATCTTTCTAAGGCCATGTCCAAGGGTTCATGTTGCACTTGTTTCCATCCTTGGATTTGTTTCCTCAAGGTAGACACTCTTGCATAGGTTTGATATTTTTCATTAAAGGCTTCTACCATTATTAACCAACATCATATTGAATTTGGTTTTAACGATCTATACCATACTTTCGCTTGGTCAACGAGTGTTGTAGGAAAGAGCTTAAGTTTTTTCCAACCGTTATCAATGTTGTTCCATGTGCAGGCATTGTAGAAGACTTGTAAATGTTGATGCAAATCTAAGACATACCCTCAAAAATTTAGGAAAGTTATTTAAATCGAGCTTGGGTAGATGACTCTATTTACAATGCCTACATGATATTTGAACTGCCTCTTGTATTTGCGTTAAGCTTATAGTGGCCAGTGGGGGTTCATCGTCATCGGGCAAGTTAGGCTTTCGTGTGTTGCGATGATGTTGTTTTTGTTCATTCTTATAGGAAACTCCCACTTCAGGTTGTCTACTCCAATCTTCATCATCATATAGTTTGTTTCTTCTCCAATGAATTTCCTCACTAAGTGTGGCATTATTGTAATCTTGTAGGAGAGGCATTGTTGTCAAATTGTGTGTGAATTTATGAGTGACATTAATAATTATTTCTCCTTTCTAAGAGAGATATCGTTAAGTCCTATACAACGACCTTGTATGATATAACTAATCTAGATAATTAGCACCATCCTTGGCAACAGCACCTATGATGAGTGACGAGGTACCCCTACACTCAACCATATGAATATGAGCATTCTCACGTGCGATCTCGTTGAACTCCGCAGATGGACTAGTTGTGGCACCTAGATAGTTATCCTTAGGTCGCAGTTCACTGTCTTCCCACCTGGACTAGTATTATATTTGTCACATATGGTTTAGTTCATAGTGAGGTATATGATGTGTTCCTAATCTAATGCTACTCTTGAAGACAATGGAAGATAATATTAAGTACGCTAAGCTAGGAGAAAGGGTAAAAGAATCTAATCTAGCCTAAGTGCAATAAGCATCTGTTCCTTGATTATCCATACACATCTTGGACTTTGTGCATGACTACCACTAGGATTACCAAGCGCAGATCCTAGGTACGCTACTGGGTTACCAAATAGTCACACTTAAATGCTCGTAATCAAGTCGTATTCATTCTGCGTTACTAGGAGATAAGGGTGAGAGAAAGACTAATCAGGAAAGCAGTAAATAACAATTAAATAAATAAATAACAAAGTGAATGCTGCAACAATGAAGTAATCTCGATCTTTATTTCCAATCATGTGCATGTCCATGTACGTCACCTTCAAATAAAGGATGTCGTACAATTACATTCACCACACTGCGGGTAGACACTGGAAAATAATCTATCTCTGAAGAGATCAAACTACTAGAGCTTCGCTACAATCTAACTCTATATTATCAAATAAGGGAGAGCCACTTCATATTTATAGACATTGCAGTGGACTGCAATATCGCGAGGGATGCGATATCATGATAGATGCAATATCGTGGCCCATGTGAGATCGAGACAGACGCAATATCGTGGCCCATGCGATATAGCAGGGGATGCGATATCGCGACGGACATGATATCACATACGCGATATCGTGGCCCATGCAATATCACATCCCATCACCCTTCCATACATTATGTTTAGAATTTAGCTGGATATACCCTTGATCAAAGTTTTAAAATTTTAGAAATATTTAGTTAAAATTCAAAAATTCAAAAATGCCATGAGTCATGATATTACAACACGAGGCATGGTTTATGGTCATGTGTTAACCATGAGTCATGGTAATGAATCATAGCAAGCCACAAGCCATGATTTGATAAGAAACATAGAATTGTAAATACTATGGATTTCATGAGTGGACCACAATGGCTTCATAAATTATGATGATGATCAACAGTTGGAAATTTAAATTAGAGAGAACTATGAGTCATGAAAGTGTTTCCATGAATCATGGTGGTAGTCCATGATTGAATCATGAGTTGTCATAAATTTACCTTATATTGAATGTCATTCCATGAGGAAATTACAAATCATAGTTGTAATTTTGAATCAACCACAAGTTGTTTTGCTTAACCACAAGTGTTGATCTCTAAAAATCTAGAAACTAGAATATTACAAGTCATGATGAACTCATGGTCTAAGAAACTTGCAATACCATGACCTAATCAAGAGTCATGGTGAAATTAAAACTTGTAGAAATATTGAGATTCTAAAGTTGGATTTGAATGAAACTTAGTTTGTTGGAGTTATTTCAAACTAGTAAAAAATCTCAAATGATAGATCAAACTAAATAAGTTGAATTTCATGGATATAGATGACTCCTACTTTTATGGCTTTTAAACTTTCAAATTTACTACTAAACTAGATCTATGGTGAAATTAATGTAGAAACTTGGTTGGAGATGATGAACTAAGGATGTGTGGATCTGAGAACCACTAATGGAATTGTTGGAAATTTACTATTAAATTTTTCATTAAAAAAATAAAGTATTAGAAAGAAATTGCAAACTAAAAACAAATTTTATTGGAGAAATGATGGAATGTAGATGTGTAATTAAATATGGTTTATGGAATGTGGAATAATTTTAATAGAAATTCATAGCTTAATCTTGCATATTACTTCAACATGAATTTTCCTCAATGGCATTATAATACAAACATGATTTTTCCTTATATTTATAGTCAAATGATGGGGCAAACTAGCATATAATGAAAAAAGCATGTTTTATGAAAAGTTGAGCTGGAAAATCAAGACATGAGAGATTAGGGCCTTTTCTACTTACATTCACCATCAATCTTTTTCTAAATGCAAAACATAATGGAATTTCATTTTTCTTTCTTTTTTGGAAAAGTAAATAAAAGATAATTTACATGGCTTTCATCCTTATGTTACAAAAGTGCTAAGTTGGTTTGACAAGATCTTTGACTTTTCTTGAAGTTTGAATTTTTGTCTCCATGCTTTACTTATTTTTTCTATATTTCCTTATGTAAATATGGCCTTCTATCACTTTGAATTTGGTATTCTTAATTTTGATTCTTTGTCTTACTCATGAATCACAACATGGGCATTTGGAGTGAATAGAGCAAGAGCTTCCAAAGTGCATATAAGAACCAACATATTAATCTCTTGTGTTTCATCAATACTATTTTTTAACATTTTTTAGCTTTCATCATCATGCATAAGTTTATCAATTTTCATACCATTTATCATCATTTCCTAACATTTCTACATTGTGAGCAATAGGTTAAGTCCATATTAAATTGATAAAGTATGCAACTTAGTTTCATCATCATTAATCTATTGAAGGTTATATTGCTCTTAAGACCATTTATAACTATAAGTTAGACTTTAAACATTTAATTCATAGAGGTATTATTTGTAAGGTTGTAGAAGAATAATTGTGGTACTCAAAAATCATCTTGAGTCATATTTGTTGGTCTAGACTATCTAACATTGTGATTGGGCCTTATGATAAATGATTTATCATTATTGCATTTTAGGCCATCTTCGATATCATTCTTTCATTTTTATTCCTATCGATGTGCTTTATCTTTGTCTTTTCTTAGAAAATTACATCACTATATTATGGATACAATCTTTCTTAGAGTTATTGCATCTTGCATTTTGAGAAGCTTATCTTGTAGTGGATGTAGTAACACTCTTTCATTTTGAAAAAGTAAATCTCCTTACATGGAGTGTGATGATGCTTTAGCATCCTAAGAGAATATTTTTACTTAGGTATGGAATCCTATGGTAAATGATTTCAAAACCACCACCTTGATTTTGTCACCTATTCCTTGTGACTATTATCTTACACAAAGAGAGTTTGCATTTAATTATCATAGTTGGCTTGTTGCTGAAATGTGGTATTGGTAATGGTTTGAAAAATGAGTACTTTATGGAAGGGTGAACTTGTAATACTAACATGACATTAATGTGGAATGAATTTTTTCCTTGTACTATGTGGCTACCTAATTCATGATCTTGATTTTGAGTTGAGCGAGAGATTTTTTTTTATATTTTCCTTAATACTTTTCCATTAACTTCCTCTCTTTTTTACCATGTGTTATAAGTATGAATGATGATTCATTTAACTATGAAAATGTTCCTAATCATGATAGGTCCTAGTTTCCAATGCTAGGATATATTTTATTATAATTAACTACTATGTATTTCCTTTATGTTTCATGGAGTTGTTATGAAGCATGAGTTAAACTTTTCTACGTTGAGATATTTGGTACTCTTTGGTTAGTGCGAGTTGTACTTATTTCAATGGTTTAGCACCCTTTGATTGATTTAGGTGGTTTACTTATATTTTTTAGAATTTTTATTTTTATTTCATGAATGTTATAATTTTTAATTATTTTTCTACTATGTTTTCGATAATTTGATGATATTTTATTTTCAAAAACTAGCTTATAAAGTCCCATGTAGTGGTATGTATTGGCGAATGTTATTTTTATTAAGTATTTTATTTATCTTTTTGATTGGATGTTCTCATAAATACTAAGATTTTGATTTTTTTCTATGTTGCACTAGTGTATAGGGTACGTTTGATTGTAAGAAGCTATTGATTATTATTTTGATGTTTTTTGCTATTTTGTCCCTTCACATGATTTTCTAAGGATGTCTATTTCTTTGCATGTTTATTATATTTCCACCCTCCATTTTTTATAAGCAATGTTTTAGTTTTATGTATATTTACTTGTTTATTCCTAAGTAGTGTTTCAATTTCTTAGGCTTAGTAAGTAGGGTGTTATGTGGAGGTATCTCCTTCCTTCACTTCTTTCTTACTAACATCTTCATCATTTCATATGGTAATAAAAGGTTTTTTCTTTTCGTTGGCTTCATCTCTTTCCTACAAACATTTAGCACTAGTCCATTTTGAGACTAGTTGTTCTTATCCCTCATGCATTCATAATATAACATTTAATATATCACTTAAGAGAAAGTTCTTTGATACTTTACCTTGATACTTACCTCTTAATAATCATGTCATATCATTTCACCTTTTTCCTTAAGCTACATGGCCAAAATTTTTTTCACCTACACTATAAGGAGAGTAACCTCATCATCATTCAAATCATCCAAATATAAGCTATCAACTTATGTTTGGCATTCCCTTGATCTAAATATCTTTCTTGTGTTTGTGTCAGCAATTAAGTTACTAGACTTATCATTGATGACTTCATTTTTAAGTTCATCTCATAGTTGATCCAAGTACTTTGGAGCTTCTTAAATTGTAAAGTGTTAAAATCTCTAACTTTCTTCATTAGAATCACTTTAGAATTATATTTTAGAGTTAGAATTCCAAAGATCTTGTATACCATCTTGCTCTTATGAAGATCTTCACCAATGTATCATATTGAGCTCACAAGGTTCCATACCTATTTGAAATATTGGTTAATACTCTTATCTTTCTTCATTTTCAAGTTATCAAATTGATGTAGTCCAAGGATAAGTTTTGACTACTTATCTACCTTTGTAACCTTATAGATGGTCTAAAGTATATTCCATAATTCCTTTGCATATTTATAATGATTAATCTTGTTGAACTTTTCTTGGGAAAGAGTTAAAATAATAACATTTCATTCATAAGAGATGTTAAAGAATAACAACAACATGTGAGTGTATGTATCTTAAAGAATAGCTTGAAAATTAATTGAAGCATTAATCTTTTCTACTTTTCTCTTATTTCTTTTTGTAAAAGACACACTTCCAATCTTTGTTAGTAACTTTGAGTGAAACTTTCAAGATAGAAATAAGTAACTTTTTATTTTTGTACTTTAATGATTAGCTAGGATGTTCAAATGGGATGGACATCCACTCTATGCATAGGTAGCTTTTGGTTGTGATGTCAATCCTATGTTGGTAAGGACTTTTAGATGGGATGCTTACTATAG
Organism: Gnetum montanum; assembly: GCA_015680685.1. Lineage (NCBI taxonomy): Eukaryota > Viridiplantae > Streptophyta > Gnetopsida > Gnetales > Gnetaceae > Gnetum > Gnetum montanum. The sequence goes on along the minus strand of MNCI01017890.1, from coordinate 688,955 downwards.
ATGGACATTCATCCTAGCTAGGACATTTTCCCTATTAGAAAAGCCAATCTTAGGTAGAATGCCCACACTATTAAAAATATCCATCCTCAATGCAAGTTAATCCTAACCAGGTATCTTAAATTAACAAAGATATTTAATCTCCTCAAGTGACAAGTCTCTTATTTTTTCTTCATTCTAAACTCACAAGTCTTAAGTCAAACTCTCATGGATGACTTGAAACATTCAACATGATCTCATCCAAGCCCATGAACATTCCTTGAAGCATTCATATACTTTGATCCTTATTTAAGTTTAGCTCTTCCAAGTCGTGAATTATCTCATACATATACACAAGCATAGCTGATGAGTTGTCATTTGGACGACTGTGATATCACGGCCTGTATCCTCATCTATAAATAAGAGGTAGATAGATGAGTTAGAAATCATCAATAGATCATTAGTTAGTCAGTTTTAGTTTAAGCATTTCAATTTCTTTCTCTTAACCCTTTTTCTCTCCGTGTATGCCCACAATGTGGTGATTGTAATTCTATGACATCCTTTATTCAAGTGTGACGTACTTGGACATGCACATGACCAGAAATAAAGATCGAGATTACTTTATCATTGCAGCATCCACTTAGATTAATCATTTAATTAATTGTTATTTACTACTTTCCTAGTTAATATCTTCTCACCCTTATCTCATGTTAAAACGTGGAATGAGTATGACTTGATTATGAGCATTTAAGTGTGACTACTTGGTAACCCAGTAGCGTACCTAGGATCTGCGCTTGGTAATCCTAGTAGTAGTTATGCATGAAGTCCAAGATGTGTACGGATCATCAAGGAATGGATGCTCATCACACTTAGGCTAGATTAGATTCTCTCACCCTCTCTCTCCTAGATTAGCTAATATAACTTTCCATTGCTTTTAGGAGTAGCATTAGATTAGAAACCACATCATACACCTCACTTTTGACTAAACCATACATGACAAAGATAATACTAGTCCAGGTGGGAAGACAGCGAACTACAACCTAAGGCTAACTATCTAGATGCCACAACTAGTCCATCTGCGGAGTTCAACCAGATCACACGTGTAACACTCGTATTCGTATGGTTGAGTGTAGGGGTAACTCACCACTCATCATTGGCGTCATTGCCAGGGACGGTGCTAGTTATCTAGATTAGTTATATCATATAAGGTCATTGTAAAGGACTTAACGATATATCTTTTAGAAAAAATATATATAATTATAAAAAGTCACACATAAATTTACACACAACTTCATGACCATGCCTCTCCTACAAGATCATGATAATGCCACATTTAGTGAGGAAGCTCATTGGAGAACCAACGAACTATATGACGATGAAGATTTGAGTACACAACCTAAAGTGGGGGTTTCTTATAAACATGAACAAAAGCAAAGTCATCCCAATGCATGAAAGCATAACTTACCCGATGATTATCAACCCATACTGGCTACTACAAGCCTAACGCAAATACAAGAGACTATTTGAATCTCACGTAGGCATCGTAAAGAAAGCCATCTACCCTGGCTCAATTTAAACAACTTCCCTAATTTCTCAAGAGGCTATGACTTAGATCTGCATCAACATTTACAAGTCTTCTACGATGCCTACACATGGAATAACATTGATAACAGGTGGCAAAAACTTAAGCTCTTTCCCATGACGTTCATTGACCAAGCAAAAGTATGGTATAGATCATTAAAATCAAATTCAATATGACGTTGGTTAATGATGGTAGAAGTCTTTAACAAAAAATATCAAACCTACGCAAGAGTGTTAGCCTTGAGGAAACAAATCCAAGAGTGGAAACAAGCACAACATGAACCCTTGGACATGGCCTTAGAAAAATATTATGCATTGTTAAAAAACTATCCAAGCCATGGGCTTTCCAAGGAAAGGCTAATGTACCATATCATTGATGGGATATGTAATGAAACAAGAAAGATCTTAGGAATGTATGCCCAAGGTCAACTATACGAACTACGAACCCATCAAGTCCAAGAGCTTATCAAGCAAGTAGCAAAAGAAGAAGGAGAAATGGCTAGATGGGAGAGTGTTGACAAACATCAATGGGACCAAAATCTCAACTTAACAAAGGTCCATAATCTTAAAAAGGAGAAATCAACTTATCACAAGGAGAAAGAACCATCTTTGCCAATACAAAAATCATTAGATGAAGTCGAGGCAAAGATCAATAAGATGTTGGAATGGACAAATAAAAAGTGTGGAGAATTTATGGATATTATTGGAGATAAGGTTTTGACAACCCAAGAAGCATGACAAAACATTAGACAATTAAAAAGAAGGGAAAAGGAAAATAAGAGCTCAACCGCCAATCATATGTATGAATGCAACATATACCTGTACGATCACCCCAAGGGCCAATGTCCAATATTGTTACATTTATATTAGCATTGGGAAAACATGTTACATCTAGAGTTCGTACAGAGATACTGTGTTTAATCACAGTGGCAACAATCCCAGTCATGGGGGAGACCACCCCTAAACTGGAGATACCCTTCATATCATTCGAACCCAAACACTTATCTAGTTCAACATCCTGTTTCCCCAACTGGGTTAGCATACTCTATCTCACCACATTATTATTATTATCCTCAATACTATTAGCCCATGTCTTCAACACAACCACCACCTTATGCACCTTATACTCCTCCTAACTTTCAACATTCTCATCCTTTCCCTCCTTATACATCGCCACCAACTGTTCCTAAGGTATCTGCACCACATCAACAACCCATGAATGTTACTTGTGCTACTACTACCAATAATAGTGAGAGGCCTCCTCAACATCAAAAGTGTCCCTTCTTTAGAAATGATCCTAATAAGGGACAACATAATTCCAAGGCCACTACATCCTCTAACTCAGCACAAGTCCAACATTGTGGTGCACCCTTATCTTCGAACCCAATGCCTCATGTAACTTCATTAAGGCCACCAACTAACACTCCAACAACCATACGGCCCAATGAACACAGTCATGGAAGGCAACATCCTGATCCTTGCATATCATCTAACAATCCTAAATATCATAGTGGTCAACTCGTTATCCGGGAACTACATTGTATAAATTGCCCCACTATGCTTACTACAATCAAGTGTGTGAACCCCGATGGGGTAAGTACGGCCAAGTTCCAATACTTCCAACATGCAAGGATCCTCAACTTCCATTTATTAATCCTTTCCATCCTCAATTGTTTAGTTATGGGGGATATCCCCCATCATAATAACAAGCAGGATTAATAACCATTTTTTATTTTCTTTGATTTTACAACTTTTTTTTCTAGTTTTTCAATTTTTCAAATTTCTTGTTTTATCTTTTTATCTTTTTGTCTTTTTGTCCTTTTACATTTTTTTATAAGTAATCTCGTCTATGAATAAAACACGCATGTGAATCATTGGTTGAGGTGTGTTTTATGTTGTTGAGTCGTAGGTGGTCAATTATTTGGATAGTGAGCGCATTACACCCACTCATCCACTCTACAAATAAGAGGTTCTATTCAGGGGTACAGTGATATTCTTAACATTTTTAAACCTTAAAATTAATTTTGTGTTCATTGTACCCAGAATGAAGAAGGATGGACCAAGAGGAAATGATTAGGGTGCAACATCAAGGGGACTTGTGGATTCTATTTGGTGACGTCTGTGGGAGTTATCATGCAATGTGGTTGTACTAAGATCCTTGTAGATCTAACAAAAAATGGAAGTAAGAGTAATCAAAAGGGCACTCAAAAATCCAATGCTATTCTAGGGGGTCCCACTAGAAAGACATGCACCCATGCCTGATGGTTGGCGACTTCTCTAGATTCAGTATTCAAAAAGAGAAAAGAAAAAAAAAGAAAAGGAAGTGCCACAAAACAAAAATCACTCCTCCATTGAACAAAACACCAAGTGATTGTATGACTTGTTGTTATGGTACTCTCATAGTTGCTCATCATGGGATGAAATAATGTGATGTCACTTATTAGAGGAATGGACTTGGTCCTGATCTTGGAATGACAGGTTAATGACACGTTAATCATGCTTTTCACATAGGATTCACTATGCTCTGGGTCAGTTACCTCATGTCCCAATCTCTACGATCCCTTCTATATCTCGTCTCATCTCACTATTTGTGTAATTGTAGCTCATGTCATGTGTAACATAGAATTCTTATCTCATTCCGGTGATATTTACATGTGTGTGTTTTGTAGAGTCGGTGCGGATTACATTTAACCCTTCTAGTGCCCACAGACACTTTAAGTGTGGTTACACAAGGGCATTATAGGTTGGAACCTACTTTGGGGAGGACCCACGTGTGTAATCTTCTGTAATCTTCACTTATGACATAGCTCACACACACCATTTCTTACCTTGAGCATAATTTTTCATGATGTTCTTTCCCTACTATTATCCCTCTAAATTTCAATGTTCCTATGTACCATTACATAGCCTTTTTCTCCCATCTGAGGTTTTATTGATAAAGTCCACACCATCATAATTTATTGTGCCTTTCGAATTAATGAAATTACCCTAACAACCTTTAACATGTGCCACATGTCCTTGCTTTCATATTTTATTTTCCAAAAAACCCTAAAAATTTGATTTTTCCCTTGGGCCTAAAACACCGATATCGTGTTGCTCAAAACCTATAAATAGGCGACCCCCCCCCCCCCCACAACACTTAGCATCATTTCTTGCAATTCACACAGGAGAGTTTTTCAAATTTTTCTCTATGACTTGTGAGTGTGACACCTTTGCTTTTCAACCTCTATATCGCTCGCTGGTACTCCGATTTTAATCCTGTCTGAACCTACTTGAACCCAATGTGTTTAGCTTAGTCGTGGGGGAGGGACATCTGCTGAAAAGGGACATCTTCCGAAAAGCACCTAACTTTTTTGGAATTTATCATCACCCAAAGAACATCATCTAGGGTAATTAGCTATAACACTTAGAATAATTACACCCAAAAATCATTTAATCCCTAGGTATACCGAGAATCTAAAATTGAAAAAAACACCTAAGTAAAATGGACTCATTATTACAATCTTTTGGGCAAGATCACAGGAAGATAAAAAAAATTAATTAATTAAGGCAAGAAATAAGGTATAACTTAATTTCAAAAACAACCTTACTAACGCTTGGCCCCGTGTGATTGTAGATGGCCCCGAAATGTGGACAACAAGAAGGTCCTACTCAAGGTGGAAGCAAATGATCTCGGAGAGGTGGAAGATAAGATCCTGCCAGACAACATACAGAACAAGAGGAGTAATCATTCAATATTCATCAAGAGGACCCTCCTACCATATAGTCCAGGTAGGCAGAAAGAGGAGCTACTATAGCGCTTGAATAGGGACAACATCTCACATTACCCCAAGATTGTGTTCAGGCCATCCATGAAAAGTCCACATTCTCTATGGTGATTGTGGAATTGAACTTCAAATCTTTTGCATAGTTTTCTCCTAAGGCTATTAGGGATCATCTCAAAGGATCTCCCTTATGGCCTACCCTCTTTGAAAGTGGTGCTTGAAACCTAGGAGAGACGTACCAATTTTGGCACAATAGGGAGCAAGGCACCACCATCAACATTTGTGGTGTAACAATTGATTTCTCCATGCAGGCCATTTCAGAAGTATTAAACCTTTTGAATATAAGGCCCAAAGTTGCTCAGTTATCCACCCGTTCAGACCTCGATGTGTGACGGGATTGGTTGGAAAGGGCTTATGGCAGAGATAAAACATTTGGTGAATTGACGATAGAAGAGAGGATTTACTTCAAAATTAGAACATATCATCTCTTCCCCAAGAATGGCTTAAAAAGAGTATCAACGTATGTTGCTAGAGGATGTGCAGTGCTGATGGGAAAGGTTAACGCTAACCTACCCCATCTATATTTAACAGAGATCCTAAGGAGGTTCAAGGAATGGAAGATAGGGAAGATGGCCCTGCCTTTCCCTTGTCTTATCAAAAAGCTTTGCTGACATGCTGGTATTTGGGGATACACCAATGATGTCCTCCGAAAAGCCAAAACTACTTCATATGCTGAATTGTTAAAGTTGCCAGCTCCAAGGAAAATCACTGGCAAGATGTTGGGACTAGAAGAAGAAGAAGAACAGATGGCTAGACCAACTACAACTCAACGTGCATGACCCATCCAACCTCCAAGCATTAGTCCTAGCCAACAATAGGAAGCAGGGCCCAGCACAGGCTAGGATCAACTACCACCATCGCAAGACTACAGACAATCGATGAGCCATCTCAAGCCATCGTTGAGACAGTCAATTGGGGAAGTCGTGATGACGCAAACATCTTCTGTGTTATTGATGATGCCATTCAACCTACTATTTCTTTGGATTGCACAAGGGATGAAGTGTATTCACACAGGAGGAGAAGAAAGTAGATGGTCATAATAGATCTCAGGAAATGCGGCATCTTTCCAAGTGCAATTAGAAACTGGTAAAGGGGCCACCGTGGTGGTCATTCAACACTAGGGTGCCATGGGAGCTACAAAAGTGGTCGCAGACCACATTAAAGAATCATTTAATGTAATTGTTATGCCACCGGCAGTTCTCACAGGAGCATGGGATGCTCAAAATTTGGCCAAAACCTCAATCACTCCTATGGAATATGAGGATGCACTTGATCGATTGCTCCAAATAGGGAAAATAATGATGTCCCTGTTTGACATTCCTCATGATGTTACGGTAATTCAGTCAGACCTCATTTCCACAAAGGGGAAGCTGGTCTTAATAGAAGTGAGGGTCAAGCATGCTGAAGTTGAAGTGTAGAAATTACAAGAGTAGCTCGTGGCCCTACAAGCAACACAGTGGGACCCTCTACAATTTGTTCCCACAGACCAACTAGATAATTTCAGAACTGAGCAACTAACCAAGCTAATCACAGAGAATAAAAACATGGTTGATGAAAAAGAGAAGGCTGTTTGGGATGCCTCTGTAACACAGGTGCAAACTTATGTGCATCTTAAAGCACTCAACATCTTACAGGAGGAAAATAAACAGCTTCCTGCCAACAACCTTTGGTTGACCACCATGGAAAAGCAAAAGAATGTTCTCAAGGAACACTTTCATCAATTGTGAAAACAATTCATCTAGGTCAACCAAGACATTAGTCATTTAGCCAAGGAGAATAGAACCCTCTCAATGGATGAGGTACACACAATTCACCAAAAGACAGCTATTGAAATAAGCACGTGGCAAAACGAGGCTAAAAGACATGAAAAGTTGAAGGAGCACTTTTGAGATCAGGTGGGGATGTACAAATAAATCCTTGAGAAGGAGATCCATATGGCCAAGGCCCACATCAATGCTATCAGTGCTCAACACATTGACTGGCGGGCCATATTGGACACATATGCCTTCGCCCACCAAGCGGAAGTTAAGAACCGGGACCTGCAGATTCAGGATTTGATAGAATACATGGAGTTGGCAAACCTGTGGTATGCCAACCTTGCCATGTTAATAGCAGGGTACCCAAGGGCAGAGCTCAAGTAGTAGGTAGTAACCACCTATGTTAAATATAAAGCAAAATTTGCAGAATGTAAGAAGTTGTTGGAAAAACTAGAGGTGACAAATTCTAAACTTAAGGTGGTAAAGGCAAACTACCAAGGTCAAAAAGGTGTCACAGTAGATTTGGCTTGACGGCTAGTAGATTTCCAAGAATACAAAGATAAAGCCAAAACCTATGAAGAGGAACAACGGGTATTTGCAGCCTATTATGTCAAGGCCAATCAAATGTTTCTGAAACTACCCTATTCGTGGAAAGTGTCGACTCCGTTAAACCTAGAAACATTAGCATAGATGGCACAAGACCCTTGGACTAAAGAGGAGAAGCTCTAGGGCATACTTCAATGCCATCAAGTCTCAAATCTTAGAGCACAAGACAAAGGGAGAGCACTAATGGAGGAGCAACTGCTACCAGGAACTACATGAGTTCCAAAATTTTTGTAGTTGTAGCACATTCTTTGTGTTGTGTCTTTGTTTTGTTTTCATTTCATACTACAGCATAATCTCATTTTCACCATCCAATAATCCCATACCTATCCACTATGTAATCACTGTAACTCAAGGACGAGTTTTCATTCAGTCGTGGGGGTATGATGAGTTGTCATTTGGACGACGGCAATATCGCATACGCGATATCATGGCCTATCTCCTCATCTATAAATAAGAGGTAGAAAGATGAGTTAGAAATCATCAATAGATCATTAGTTATTCAATTTTAGTTTAAGCATTTCAATTTCTTTCTCTCAACCCTTTTTCTCTCCATGTATGCTCACAGTGTGATGATTGTAATTGTACAACATCATTTATTCGAGTGTAACATACTTGGACACGCACATGACCGGAAATAAAGATCGAGATTACTTCATCATTGCAGCATCCACTTAGATTAATCATTTAATTAATTGTTATTTACTGCTTTCCTAGTTAATATCTTCTCACCCTTATCTCATGTTAAAACACAGAATGAGTACTGTTGGCGACCGTTTGGGACGCGACCGCCAACGAGTGTCCTCGAACAAGATTTAGGTGCCTGCTGGTCTCTGGCAACACCAAGGCCCAGATACCTCCAAATAACTCAGTAGTTAATGTGAGTATGTGTGTGTGTTGTTGCGGCGTGCGGTTGTGTGCAATGTAACGATTGCGTGTGTGTGAAATACAAATGACTTACTTTAAGAGATTCAGCCAACTTTATCAAGTACTGTGAGTTATTGAGAGTTTCCTATTTTGTTCAAACTACCTAGTCTATGCGGTCCCTATAATACCTGCTTGTAACAAGTAAAATTTTGCATAAACATTTGAGCACAACTCCGCAAATCTACTCCTAATTTTCCCCAGAGAGAGATATATAGTTCCACAAGAAAACTAGAAATAGAGCAAGATTCAAAGGAAATAGACAGAAAGAAAAGAAAGCAGATTTGTGTGGACCTCAAATATTTAAACAAGGTAAAATGACACGAGTAAACACTTCGCAATAAAGCTATTCCAAATTCAATATCTATGAATTGTTCAAACTTCCAAGACTCAAACAAGCAATATCTTCAAGACAATCCTACTGTACTACCAAAAATTGCTGCGTAAACTACCATGTACGAGACTCCATTTTGGCTAGACAGTAGATGTCAACGATTGCATTTAAACAGAACCTTTAAAAGACTTGACAATTTCTGATTGAAATAACACGGAAAATCACTCTAAAGATAAAAAGAAGCTATTCTGGTCCCATCAAAATACCAAAGATTTTCTGAACCCTCTCGACTACCAAATTGTTCCACGGCGTGACTACAAACAGAGGCTCTCTTCCAACAATCCAATAGCAGTTCCCAAACGTTGCACAATAACGAAATTTACTACTAAAATGCTCTCAAGGCTTTTTGAACACAAGCGCTTCTATGGCAAAATTTTAACAGAAATTCCTATTGGGCAACAAGAACAATAAGAGCAATCTAAAAATCCCAAAATTACTTGCCAAGAATGATACTACCTAAACCACTAGCTAAGCAATTAAAACAAAACAAAAATGAAATGCATAACTCACAGGACCATGACAAAGAGGCTGAAATCTTTATTCTAGCAAGCCATCTTGCAAACAATCTTCTTTACAAATCTTCCAAGTGTGATGATGATGCTCCTTGATGTGATGATCCTTCTTGACCCTTGAAGCCTATTTATAGGATTCCAAGGTAGGTAGGGAAGTTACAATTTCAAAAATATCTTAAAAATATCTCACCTAACTTCTCTCCCAAGTAACTTGGCCAACCAATTAGGAGATTACTTGGCCAACAAGTTAGGAGGTTACTTGCCCAACAAGTTAGGTAAGTTACAACAACTTTGGGTGGTTTCAACCACAAAAGAGATAAAAATGCTGCATCTGACACGTGTCCCATGTAGTTGCCAAGTGTCTTCATGCAGTTGCCAAGTGTCTTCATGCAGTTGCCAAGTGTCTTCATGCAGTTGCCAAGTGTCTTCATGCAGTTGCCAAGTGTCTTCATGCAGTTGCCAAGTGTCTTCATGCAGTTGCCAAGTGTCTTCATGCAGTTGCCAAGTGTCTTCATGCAGTTGCCAAGTGTCTTCATGCAGTTGCCAAGTGTCTTCATGCAGTTGCCAAGTGTCTTCATGCAGTTGCCAAGTGTCTTCATGCAGTTGCCAAGTGTCTTCATTCAGTTGCCAAGTGTCTTCATTTAGTTGCCAAGTGTTCACCATGGAGAGAAACAAGTTGCAGTTGACACGTGTCCCATTTAGTTGACAAGTGGCCATTGTGGAGATAAAGAGGTTGTAGTTGACAAGTGGCCTTTGTGGTGGTTATAACCACCATTTCAATTGACAAGTGTTCAATTCTCATAGGACTTTGAACAATTGTTGCATAAATTCCCTTTTTAAATCAATATTATATTTTATTGTTATTTATATCATAGTAGTAAAGATAATAACCATGGATTTGATGCATGGGTTGATATATAAATATATGTATGCGTATACAACCGAATGCATAAGTGGAGTTGTACTCTCACATTTTAATTTGTGGCACCTCGAATGTAATCCCAGTTATATCAAGGCCGATTCCATATTCATCTTCTCTGCACTTTATTACAGAAAAAGTAACTAGAGCTACTCTATCATAAGCTAGAGAGATATCTACAATTGATACACCATTTTCTTTTGACTCTAGATAAACCCTCATGCCAACATTCCCAATTGCAATGTCATTATCCCTTGATTTTCAAAACATTCAATTCAGCAACATTTTCATTTCTATTCCAACTTCATGGTTAATTAACTGTTGCAGAATTCTTTACAAGAAAGAACATAATCCTCCTTGAACAATTTTAGTTCATTAGGATTCTGTACCTCACCATTTGCAAATAAGTCCACCTGTTCCATGAAATGGTAAAAATGTGCCAACAAGTACGACTTGATTATGAGTGAAACACCACTAATTTTGGCCTAGCACTTTTAGATAAGAATAAAGCTAAGTCATGCTGCTGCCCAATATGAGTATAGCGTGACCAAACTTAGAGGCCTCCGAAACAGCCCTCGATGGTCCACAATTCAATAGGAAAGGTTCCCTTGGGGCCCATAGGTGACTGCACCGACTTCTAGCATCCATAATCAAAACTTTTGGGTTCAAAGTATTTGGTTTTGGCTAAGTACACTTTGGTTACTATTTTAGATGCTGCACAGCGTAAGGATCAGTGTCACCAACCTTTGGAGCCCCGAAATTGACACAAAATAGGCCAAAATTCAGCATAAGGAACCCCCATGACCTTCAGCAAGGTCCCCAATAGCTCCTAGCTTCCAGAAAATTAAGATTTGGGCCTCACATGTGCCATTTTGACTTGGTGATGCTGGGGTTACTTTTTTAGACGTTGCACAGCGTAAGGATCAACGTCACCAACTTTTAGAGCCCCAAAACTAAGCCAAAATGACTTGATTTCAAGGGTGCAAGTCATCCTCAGGGTCCACTATTGATAACTATGGGTCCCAGCCTTCAAAAATTCCAGATTTTAGCTCAAAATTTTAAGTTTTGAAGGTCACATTGCAGGTCACACTGCAGGTCACGCTGGGCAATCAAATTTCTCTTGTTGTACATTTTATTATAAATCCCCATTTGTGGGCATGTCAATCCCTCATGGTCTAAAACACAAAAAGAAAAAAATATAATTTTTCAAGCGAGCCGGGGCCAAAGTTAATCCTTCTAAATTTTCTTTTTAAAGTTTTATCACTTAAGGGCTTGTTTTTCTAATTATTTGTATTTTCATGGGCTTGAATGACCCACAAGTTGTAAAATACATTGAACCTGGTCAAAGAAAATCCTAGCCAAACCCTAGCCCAACCCTATAAATACCCTATCAATTCACACAAAAGGAGGCAAGAGAAGCAATAAGAGGAGGCAAGAGAAGCAAGAAGGGGGCAAAAGAAGAAGATTGAGGGAGGCAAAAATTGGAGAGATTGGCAATTCTGAAAAATTGGAGAGATTGGCAATTCTGAAAAAGGATAGAACTTGCAATCCTTGGACACTCAGCAAACCTGATTATTGGCTTCCAAGTATTTCTCACGTTCATCCCATTTCATCATCACATCATCGCATCATATCATTCCAGCGCTAGGCATTTGACTTGCCATCCACACTTGTGCAACTACGCTTTGACCGATGCATATTCCTGTTTGAAACAATACAATACAATTTCATCATTGCCTCCCATTTGCATTGTTTAGTTTTGTTTATGCTTTTTTATATATAACTTTGTTCATGCTTTTTTCATAATTCACTACGCTTTGTTTACATTTAATATCGTTGTTTACATTCTATTTACATCCTGTTTACGATAACCCCAGTGCTAGCCGTAGCTTACGCTCAGGGAAGTCCTTGGTTGATTTGTGTGCAAACCATCCAAGGCACTCTGCCTTCGTTTACTTTTCCAGCTTACCCTCGGGCGAAGGCAGGGTCAGCTGTGGCTGCCCAACGATCTCTCAGTGTTTGTTTCCCTTCCAGCCTTACACCGATGATTTAGGTCAGTACAATGTTTGGCACTAGAAGGAGGGCCACTTTCTTGTTATTGGCTAAAACCTGACTACCTATCAAATCTCATCCATCTTGCACATTTGAGTCTCCTCATCCCTATTGATCACACTGAGCTTGTGTCATCCCATGCTACAACTGCTTGCGATCCAACTCCATTCGTCTATTCCAGTCCATTCATATTTATCATGGAATCTTCCCAAGTCAACCCAGTAACACTACTAATTACTTCAAACCTTATGACTGCTATGGAATCCATAATCATTACTGAACACATAAATCCTCAAGGCCCTACACGCCAATCCCTCAGGCTACAAGGCAAAGGCCCTATTCATGTGACTCTTACACCTGAATAGTATAATTTTATCTGTGTCAAAATCCAAGCCAACCTACCCATTGATCGTGTAGAGAGGGAAGCTAAGCGAGAATATGAATTCATCCACAAAGGAGGACATGAGTTTATCCCTTCAGCTTTTGACATAATCCCACTATCTGAAAACCATCATAAACTCATATCCCAACTTCTTATGACTAGAAGTCAAGCCTTACAACTACCTCCCATAGAGCCTCAAGACGAAGAAGATGACTTTGCAGCCCAATCTGAACATGGAGAATCATACCATACTGTTAGTCCCCATGCCCACACAAACCTATTATCCCATCCTTTCCTAGAAGAAACTATCTTTCCTTCTTCATCCACAAACATTCAAGCACATGTTTCCCATTCCATCCCTATCTTCTCCGTGCTTAATAACGTTCACTCTGATGCATCCACTTCCATAATTCCTCCACTAGTACAGTCCCAACAACTCACCCAAACCAACGCAGGGTCAATCTTCCAACCTCAAGTAATTGGAATACTGTCAGTCATACCAACTTCCACATCCACCCATTACATACCCCAAGTGCAAATCCATGGAGCATCATTGATTACTCCAACCCAACATGTGCAGGGTGTTACCTCACAACCTGTGGCTAGGCAGTGGGTCCCACCAGTATTCTCAGTCCCGAATACCATCCCACCACAACAAATGTTAGCCCAACAACCTACCTTTCCACAAATGATGCAACAATTAAACCATTATAATCCACAATCCACTTAATCCACCGATTTTCCTACCGCCCAAGAATGGGCAGACACACAAAAAATGATGCACTCGTTGGCAGAAGAGTTAAAACACCTTAAAACTTTCAACAATGAGGAAGTCAAGGTACTAGATTTCTATCAAGATGACCCAATTGACCCCTCAGTTCCACCCTTGACCTTGCCAAAAGGAGTCTCATTACCTCAACTGACCAAGTACAATGGAGAAGGGGACCCAAATGCCCACCTAGTGACATTTAGAATCGAAAGCCTTTTACTTCAAGCATGGCCCCATGTAATTTTGCGAGTGTTTGCAATGTCCCTAACCAGAAAAGCCTTAGACTGGTACTGATCTTTATCCTGTAGCTCCATATCTTCTTTAGAGAATTTGTTGCACCAGTTTGTCACCCATTTCAAATACAATCTAAAACCTAAAGCCACATTAGATAGCTTGATTCAAGTCAAACAAGCACCATTGGAGTCAACACAGAAATTTATCCAAAGGTGGAGTGCAGCCTTAAATGAACTTCACGAACCTATCCCCGAAACATATTTACTCACTATCCTTAAGCCAGTCGTGAATGACTTTATTAAGTCAAAACTTTACTACCTGAAAGCCTGCACATTAAGCCAAGCATTCATACAAATCAAAGACATAGAAGAAGCGGCACAAACAAGTAATGACCCAGCCTACTCAACCTTTAGGAGCCAACACATGAGGAAAGATAAACCTAAAACAACGGTAGTAGCAGTGGCTGAGGGAAAACAACCCACTATCCCAAACAACTATGGAAGAACCACACCAACTCATACACCTGAAAATTCCTCAAATAGAAACAACAGCACAGGTCATGCCCGTACCTTCGAAAGGAAAGACCCTGCTCAATACACACCATTGCCCATGAAGCCTTCACAACTACTTGATCAACTTCTGAAAGTTGGGCTAATTCAACACAAACAAATGTCTCCTGCGGCCTCGCAAAGACATGATTGCTTTTGCGAATTGGCCAAAAATCCAGCTTTAGCAATAGCCAACGAACCCCCCATTCCAAAAGGCTTTAGGTTGGATAGGTTTTGTGAATATCACCAATGGTGTGGTCATGGGACTGATTACTACTTTGCATTGAAACAAGACATACAACGCATGATAGATGGGGGTGAAGTAGTGTTCGATGAGACAAACCCGATAAGGCCTCAAAACTAATCCATGGGGGTCTACAAGGATCCTCTCAATACCAAGACCAACAATGCCCCATATGTGATTAATACTATCCATGTGGAAGACAAACAAGATGTTCCTCAAAAGCCTTTTGTGATTCGTGGGCATTCAAAAAACACATCTACCTCAACATATCCTCAAACACCTTTTACCATGCGTACATCCCCCACACCATCAAAACCATTCATCATCCACATACCTCCTTCAGTTGCCACCACAACAAGCATTCCATCTGAAAACTGACCCATTCCCTTTGTGGTCCAGGTGCCAAAACACCCTGGCACACAACCCATCTCTACTTCTTGACGACCTTTGCAAGAACGTCTTACTGATAGGCTAATAAGAGAGTGCTTAGAAAGAGAAAAAAGACAGCTCATGGAGAGAGAAAGCCACGGACACGAATTAGGACTACCAAAGCCTACACCACTAAGCATCATTCCCATGAGTTCGTCTGTTAATGAGCCTAGTACAAGTCACCAAAACAAAGATCAAGTCACAAGTCATATCCCAAACCCAACATTCTCAGCTACTAACATAAAAACCCCTTCACGAGAAATACGAATGTTGGGTCAAATGGACCAAATCTCTATGGATAAGAATGTCCCAAATGGTAAAGACTTAGCAAATGCATTGACCTAGGTCACACAAGCCTTAAAACAAAAGAATACTTCTTTAAGTTTGTATGACCTATGATGAGTGGTGAGGTACCCCTACACTCAACCATATGAATACAAGCGTGCACGCGCGATTCGATCGAACTTCGCAGACTAAATGCCTTAACACCACAAAGAACGCTTGGGGTTAATCGTTCGTTGTCTTCCCAAGCTTGCTTGTATGTGTCACGGTGTATGGTTAAGCAAGTCTGAGGTATATGATTTTTGGTCTTTTCCAGTTTTTCTCCTATGCTATCAGGGGAGAGGGTTGAGAGATCTAACTAACTCTAACTACAGTACTAAGTCTAATTTAACTAGCGTCAGCATCCGTTCCCACTTACCGAACACACCCTGAACCATGCAACTATGGTTACCAAACGCTAATCGTTACTGGGATCACCACACGTAACGCAAGTGCTTGAATTGGTCGTACTAAGGCACCTATTTAGCTTAAATGTGATAAGCAGCCTATTCCTTGGCTAGCCGTACACACCCGTAAGTGCTCGTAGCCAAGTCATACTTATCACACGTTCTAGCCTAGCAATGAGTAGTCGATTCCTTGACTAGCCGTACACATTGGACTACCACTAGGATTACCAAGTGCAGATCCTGAAATACGCTACTGGGTTACCAAGTAGCCAATGCTCGTAATCAAGTCGTACTCATGCGTTGCAACAAGCAGCCGATTCCTTGATTAGCCGTACACATCCGTAGATGCTCGTAATCAAGTCGTACTTGTGCGCACTAGGAAAGCAATAAATAACAAGCAAACAAAACCATGTACTGCAAGGTTTATCCAATCATGTTCTTCTTTATTTTCGTACACAACTTGTGTTCAGGTTACAAAGTTGCTCGAATAAAGAGCCGTTCACTCTAGGACTCCTACTGTGGGCACATGGGAAAAATTCTAACTCTGGAGTGCGCAAACTGCCAGAGCTTCGCTACTTCTAGCCAGGATTGGGAAATGAAGGGGAGTGCCACCTCTTATTTATAAACATGGGGGCGGACTGCTATATCGTGTATGCGATATCGCAGGCTAAGACGCAATATCGCGGCCCCATGCATGTCGCATCTCATCATACCCCCATGACTGAATGAAAACTCATCCTTGAGTTCCTTCCAATGATATCAGGTAGGTATGGGATTATTGAGGGGAAATGGAACTAATGGAATGACATGTGAATGGTTCCTTATTACAAGACTTGACACAACTGGTGTTCATGACAACAAGGGTGAACACCTTATTACAATGACATCAGGCCATATTTGGCAGCTAAGAGAAAAGAGGAGAGAAAACAGAAGAGAAGAAGAGAGAATAGTCTTGGTGCTACCAACGCCTAGATTGTGCCTTCCGTTGTCCATCCGTAAGCGCATCATCAATCCTGCTCCTTGCATAGCTGCTTTAGCACTGCTCCATTGCAAGTATTAGCGCCAGATCCATTCTATCATTGTTGGATTGCCATCTGCACACACAACACAATCTTAGATTAGCAAGGGTAAATGAATCATTAAGTAAATAATACCTTGCGTCGGTTTAGGTGCATTGGCTAGGTTGTGGTATGGCTGATATGGATCGGGGAAAATGTAGATGGTTTCTATCGGTGTAGGGGTTAAGGAGAAAAATGAAAAAATCCAGGGCTTAGGAGAAAAATCGAAAAATTGGGCCCCGTACCCCCATGACTAATCGTGAACCTCTGGTAGTGTGAGAATGGAGAAAGAAAAGGAGTAAGAAAGAGAGATAAAAAGGGACAACTGAAAACAACAGTGAAAGTGATGCCAAGATGGAAATGAACAAAATAATAATTAATTGCGAAATGTTTATGGAAAAGAAGATAACAAATGCACCAAATAGGAACGTCAGTGGGTCCTCCCCAAAGCAGGCTCATGCCCTTAATGCCCTGACAATCCCATATTCAAAGAGTCCGTAGGCTCTGGGAATGTCCTTTGGAACAAGAGTTAAAGTCTTAACCAGAAGAATTTACCAAAAAAGAAAACAACGTATCTACCAAAATATACACTAATGATACAACCGGCAATGAGGTGAATAGTGGAGAGAAGGATGGAGAGAAGAGGATGGAATGGGAGCCCAAGGACAAGGTGGTGTACATCCCCTTGTGTAGCGCATGATTAATGTGACTTGGCAAATCTCATTCCAACTAGGGCCTCAAACAAACCACATCCAGTGACTTTGCATCAATACACTGAGTCAAACCATCCACTGGAGTAACAAGAATGCATCCACAAGAGCCACTACCATTCCGACGAAACAAAGGAGAAAATGGGAAGCGAGAGGGGCCTTAGTTAGAGGGAATACTTTGGTTACATAACCAGTGCTTGCAGCCCAAATTTTTATTTCATCTAAGGGGTGTGCTTCGAATCCTCACTCTGGGTTTTTTTTTGTGTTTTCTATTTTTATGCATGGGGACCACACCATGCAAAGACTTCTTATTTTTATTGTCTCAGCTTCTGAAGAATGGGTAACCTCGGAACGGTAAGAAAACTCAAGAAGAAAACATCCAAGCACCCAAGTGAATGGCCAACACAAATACATCAAGTTCCCTTGAAGTCACATCCTTTGCAAACCTTGAGTCCTTCTTTAGTTTGAGAAGTACCCAGTCACTGGTTTGTTAAAGTTCTGATTAGAAGGGGACTGTACATTTCCAAGCCAAAAGAAACCACGGACTTGATGGATGGACAGATGAAGTGGACTCATTGCCTACCATATCAAAAGAACATACCTTAGTGTCAACATTTTAACTTAAAGATAAAAATCAAACATTAGCAATCAATGAAAAACAGTTCATCCCATCGGCCTGAACACTTATTGGATGATGAACTTACATGATGGATGTCACACACACACACACACACAAAATAGAAAAGTATAATGATGGTGTAAAACAAAAATAGAAAAAGTGAAAGAAATTTGTAAAAAAAAAACGTGTAAAACAAAAATGTGAAGAACAAAAACGTGTAAAACAAAAACTGAAAAAGAACTGAGGGCCCCATATGATTAGCATAAGTGGCCATCTCCCCCATGACTAAGTTGGAAGGGAGAGATCAGAAATAGTGAGCGTCTATTTGAATTTCTAAGAAGTGCCCAACTTCTCCCAATTGATGATCTTAAGTTGAGGGGTGGAAGTTGGCGGCGCTCATATTCCAACATGTATATGCTCTCCATGTTAGCATGAGCTTCCTCAGTCTGTTCCATGCATACTTTTCTAATCCTTGGAAGAGCTATCAACCACGGGGTATCTACTACTTCCTGTGTGGTTGCTACATACAGGCATCCTTGTTGCAGAGTTTCTTGGGCACCCCTATTACATGGAGACGTACCCTCCATGTCATCGCCCGATGAATCACTGTATGTGATGCATGGAACTATCCTCTTCTCGATATTTCCACATATGTTAATCTTAGAAATTTCCAAGGAAAGATCACGGATCCTAAGGCATGCATCTACTGTGCTTAGCCATGCCCTTCCCATTATAATTAGGAAGTCCCTTTCGTTGTTGTTAACATCGATCACCAGGAAATTGGCTGGGTAGGACCAACCACACACAGTGGTCATAACATCCTCCACCAATCCTAAGGGAATGGTGATGGACTGGTCTACCAGCTCTAGTTGGATATTGCTCTTCTTAAGTTGTGGTAGGTTCCAGGCGTGATACATCTGTCGTGAAATTAAGTTGACTCCAAAACCTGAATCGAGAAGAGCTCGATGTGGTGAATTTCCAGCAATCTGCAAATAAATAAAGGGACTCCCAGGGTCAATTAGTTTCCTGGGAAGGTGGCCTACCTTGATCCAGTCAATTATGGTATGTGTTAACATAACCGTATGCGTTACACTCCTTTGGACTGAAGGGTTCTCTAAAGTGTTAGATGGTGTAGGCATGTACATGGCCTCAACCGCTTGTTGTGGCGAGAGTTTGTCTAGGCTTTTGGTTCTGAAGTAAGATCTTCTCTTTTTATCGTTGTTAGAACCATCAGCAGGTTGGATATTTACAGCTCTCGCAACGTGATGTTTCTGCGGTTGAGGAGGAAGTTCCCCTTGCATTATTGGAGCAGGAGGTGTTACGGGAACTACTTGAGGTGGAAGAGGTGCAGATGGATTTAGAGGATGGGTGGAATGTGAGACGTCTCCTGGAGGAGAAGGAGTCCTTCTGAAGTACTCCCGAGCATAGTAGTGACGTTTGGGGGTAGTGTGACCCATAGAGTCACCTGGAGAAACTGGCTGCTACACATAATATCCATAAGGATCAGGCTGCTGGTAAGGGTATTGATGTGTTGGCGGTGGCATCCCCCATGACTGTGGGTATTGCCACTGCTGATGTTGTCCAATGGGCTGCGGAGGCGTTCCACTTGGATAATACGTCAAGGGTTGGTGAAACTGCCTTGGGTTACCTTGTGGGTAAGGCAACCTTCGGGGTGCTTGCCGTTGATTAAGTCTTGGATTTAGTGCATACACCCTAGACTCCTGCAGATGTGAGATAATTGGGCAACATCCCTTAGGATGGTCATAGTAGTAGACCTCACATCCACTATCATTGTCTGATTCAGAATTTACAGCCTCATCGGAGATAGGAATTTTTCCCTTACCCTTGTTATGTGCAGGGCCTAAATCTCTCCGCTTGATTTTGCCTTTGTCACTACCTTGCTCAACCTTAGACTCTTCTACAATTTTTAACACTATTTTCATCCTTGAGTCTATGGAATCCCACATTTGGTCTACATTAGCCGATACCTCGGTTGTTAACTTTTGGATCGGTAAGGTTTTTCGGTTCACCAACTCTTCGAGTGGTGACTCATCCTCCTCATCACAAAATTTCGCGGTTGTACTCTTCCACACTTTCTCTCTTGCGTAGCTCACCCTCTTCTTGCGCTACTTACTCCAACAAAGTTTTAACTTCCTGGGCTCTTAGTTGGGAAATTCTCCCTTAGGCGTAAGTCCCAAGAGTTCTTCTCGTTTCATTCCGTAGCCCATCCACGATGTGGCGAAGTTGATCCCGTTTAGCGTACCCATGGCCCGGGCAACGATGTAGCAGTGTATAGTAGTGGGTCATGGCAGCATCCAAGGATTCATGATGACCTTGCTTCCAGCCTTGGATCTACTTACGCAAATTAGACACTTTGGAGTATGTCTAATATTTTTCGTTGAAGAGCTCTAGCATCATACTCCACCTCCTGATGGTTTCCAGCTCTAAGGACCAGTACCAGCTCTCTGCTTCTTTGATGAGTGTCTGTGGGAACAACTTAAGCTTCTGCCACTCATTGTCTATGTTCTGCAAGGCGCAGGCATCGTGTAATGCCTGTAAATGATGCTGAGGATCAGCGTTGTATCCCCCTTCAAAACGTGGGATATTATTTATGTCCAAACGCTTGATCTGACTATCTTTTAAGTGCCTTGTGGGAATCCTAACTTCCTCTGTTATATTAAGCATACTTTGGGTTGCGAGTAGGGGTTCGTCATGATCATCCCTTTCATGATGTCTATGATGTCTCCGTGGTGGTTCCCTACTCTCCCTACGTCCTTGCCCTTGTCCTAACTCCTCTCGACCTTCCTGTCAAGGTCTTTCATCTTCCCTACTTTTATCCTCTCCATTGTGCTCACGGTGGTTGTGCCCTGATGTGGAAGGAGAGTGTGAATGGTGAGATGAAGGAGAAGAGGAAGGGGATCCATCACCATGGCGATGTTTCTTACCTTCTCTTCGGCTGCTTCAGTCCCAATCGTTGTAACGATCCAAGTGTCTATCATTAGTATGAGTGGTTGTTCCTACCGTGAACAGTTGGTGCTCACGGGGATCAGAGCCTGTAGCATGTACCGTTGATCGAAGGCCCTGATGCCTAACCTCTTCACCGGAGTGAGGAGGAGGAACATCATTTGCTAAGAAACCCATTACGAGGGGTTCCTCGTCTCCTATTTCACTAATGACATGGGGAACCTTGCCCTTCAACAATGAATGTTGGCTCTCCTGCCTTTCATCCCTCATACGTTGCAAAGCGGTGGGATGATAATCCCTTATCTCATATTCTCCAGCAACGTATTCAGCGAATAAGTCCTGCATGCCAATCTGTGCTAAGGCATGGAAGAGCATGCTCGGAACGGATCGATCTGGGGGTAACACTATGTTAGCAAACAAATCTCTCCAACACAACTATTCATCCTGATGGAGGATAAAAGTGTAATCAGGAATATACTCATCGGGATGAGTATAAGCTATCTTATATTATTTAGGACATGGCTGATCTAGGTTATGTGTCTGATGCTGACTATCTCCTGTGTTATCCTTAGGTGAGTTGATTGCATGAGAAGAAACCATTTCAAATGGTATGCAATTCACTGTTAATTATGTTCTTGATTAACTGATTAATCCTAAGGTTCGTTAGAGCTCACAACGATGTGAGTGATATCCCTTATGTTCAATTGGCATAAAATGACACTTAGTCCCTGGCAACGGTGCCAATGATGAGTGGCGAGGTACCCCTACACTCAACCATACGAATACGAGCGTGCACGAGCGAACCAGTTGAACTCCGCAGACTAAATGCCTTAACACCACAAAGAACGCTTGGGGTTAATCGTTCGTTGTCTTCCCAGGCTTGCTTGTATGTGTCACGGTGTATGGTTAAGCAAGTCTGAGGTATATGATTTTTTTTGGTCTTTTCCAGTTTTTCTCCTATGCTATCAGGGGAGAGGGTTGAGAGATCTAACTAACTCTAACTATAGTACTAAGTCTAATTTAACTAGCGTCAGCATCCATTCCCACTTATCGGACACACCCTGAACCATGCAACTGTGGTTACCAAACGCTAATCATTACTGGGATCACCACACGTAACGCAAGTGCTTGAAGTGGTCGTATTGAGGCACCTATTTAGCTTAAGTGTAATAAGCAGCCGATTCCTTGGCTAGCCGTACACACCCGTAAGTGCTCGTAGCCAAGTCGTACTTATGCACACTAGGAAAGCAATAAATAACAAGCAAACAAAACCATGTACTACAAGGTTTATCCAATCAAGTTTGTCTTTATTATCATACACAACTTGTGTTCAGGTTACAAAGTTTCTCAAATAAAGAGCTGTTCACTCTAGGACTCCTACTGCGGGCACATGGGAAAAATTCTAACTTTGGAGTGCACAAACTGCCAGAGCTTCGCTACTTCTAGCCAGGATTGGGAAATGAAGGGGAGTGCCGCCTCTTATTTATAAACATGGCGACAAACTACGATATCGCGTACGCGATATCGCGGCCCCATGCATGTTGCGTCTCATCAACCTAGTAATGACTTCACCAGTACATCGAGAGGCTCTCGTACGAATGCTAACTTCAATTCCTGTTAGTGAGGATCTTCCTGCAGATGAACCATCCATTTATGCAGTATTATCCCCACAACTTCAGGAATCGAAGACCACATCCTTAGAGTTCCACGTTAAAGACATTAAGTTAGATGAGAAAATAGGGGAAATCACCACAACCCCTATGTTCATAACAATACAGGTTGATCATTTCAAAATACATAGGGTGCATGTCAATGATGGTGCAGCAAAAAATGTAATACCTTTTTCCATCATCGAAAAATTGGGACTCACTGAAAAAATACAGCCCACAGCAACCTCTTTCTTGAGATCTTTCAGTGGTTCCCGTGTGGGAGTGAAAGGCATGGTTACCTTAGACTTCATAGCTGGAGACCAATTCCCTACATCAGCTAAATTCATAGTGGTTGATGAAATGCCAGGTTTTAATCCACTCCTAGGACGTTCTTGGCTAGCTCAACTTAAAGCTGTATCTTCACCAATCCATCAAGAGATACACCTACCTTACGAGGGAGGTGAGATCATCATACATGGGGATAAAACACCATCGATCACTTCCTCATACCTTGAGGTAGATCAAGGGTTAGAAATTGAGTTCGTTAAGCCCAAATAAGAAACCATGAACATACATCAAAACGTGAACCCAACGTTGACTCACAACCCAACTAGCACTAAAGAAACACAAGAAGACGCAGACATAGGAGCCATTCCTACAGATGTCTCTTGGTCAAAACTACCCTTTGACATCATTGATGAAGGAGAAGGTGAATATAAAATCATACCCATACACCCAAGTCCACATTTTAAGCTACAAAAGATCAAGAGACAACTCAACAACTAGGACGAATAAGACGAACTGTCCGAAATGACACTAAACTACGAACTGTCCAAAATGACGTTAAACTACAAATTGTCCGAAATGACGTTAAACTACGAATCGTCTAAAATGACGTTAAACTATGGACTGTCCAAGATGACGTTAAACTACAAATTGTCAGAAATGACGTTAAACTACGACACGTCCGATATGACGTTAAAACTACCAACAAACGTCCGTAATGACATTAAACTAGCCACAGTCAGAAATGGCCAGTTCCATTTAAAATTTCTTGAAAATGTTACTACCTTTGGCCCACCATGGCATAAAACTGGTAATCCTTTCTTTAACAACAGATGCAACAGTCCATCAAGACTTTAAATTGATGTACCAAGCCCAAAATGGCTTTAAACTAGAGCTAACAAATTACAAATTTACAAACTCTCGTCATCTTACATTGAATTTTCACTTACAGGTTACAAGTTACAATTTAGATTCTTGCACGGTCGTTGCTTTCTTTTCCAAGTATTTACCTTACATCTTGCACTACACTTTAGAAGTTTATGTTACATTTAGTTGCACACATATACTCTAGAAAATAAAGAAAAACAATAGAAAACATGAAAAATGACAAAAATACTTACATAAAACATCAAGATAATGAAGGAATGCAACCATTTTATACCACAATTAAATTCAAGCCATTACATCAGTCTTCATACATTCCAACTCTATGTACAACATGCTATCGCTTGACGTTGTTTTCTTTCTAGTTGATTTTTTTACAGGATCTCGCAAGGACGTGGCATGACCATGCATGAAGCATCACACTTTACACAAGCAAGGTAAGCATCAGTCCACTATGACTATAAACTGGCACAGAATAGTCCTGGATCATGACTTAAAACTGATACCACAGAATAGTCCTGGATCATGACTTAAAATTGATACCACAGAATAGTCCTAGATCATGACTTAAAACTGATACCATAGAACAATCCTGGATCATGACTTAAAACTGATACCACAGAGTTCTGTCCAGTATGACACTAAACTGCTACTCCGTCTACCATGACATGAAACTAGCATCCAGAGTCCACTAAGACTATAAACTAGTTTGCCTCTTCATAGTCTACCATGACTATAAACTAGCAATGCACCATCCACTACAATGCTAAACTGGCACCATGCAAGGGGTTATGACATGAAACTAATCCACAACAGTCTCCTAAGACTATAAACTAGCAACATCATTGATGACCAGGAAAAATTGGAAAAGATCTGTTGTTGCAGTTGGCTGTTCCTGTTCCACAAAGACTTGTTGCATGATCCATCCCATGGGGCCTAATGAAATTGATACTGTTCATGATTCTGTTTGCTTTGAAAGCTGCACGTGGTGACTCCATCTCCTTGTTTAAAGTGTTTAGCTGACTGTTTCATTTGTGTTTTTCTTGTCTTCTTGGAGTTGTGTTTGTAGGATGACACTTCTGAGGTGTTCGTGCATAGATGCACTTCATCATGACGATAAGGTATCACATTTTTCCTGACGCACGCGACTGGGTTAATCAATCTGTTCATAAGTACATTCTTGACTCCCAATGCATTCCCTATTTCCCCATCATGCTCCCCTTAGCCTATTCAATTACACCCCCTGATACATTCCACTCATCTCAAAACTCTTGATACATGGTTGCATACTGTAGCTCTCTAAGCAATTGCGACGCAAAACACAATACATAGTACATGATGCAAAATGCAAGTGCTCATACATAAACATGACAAAAAAAGAAAGCTCTTTCAAAAAGACCAAAAATAAAAGAAAAAAACAAAAAAGTTCAAAGAGAAAAATGCACGGAAAAGGTCTTCAAGACCCCATTGACATCATAAACAAAAGACTATCGGCCATTCTCATACAAGCCCCAGGCGAGAAGGCAATTGTCCTGAAAAAAAGTTACACTTGTGTCTCAAAGAGACCATGTTGCACATCATTGCGTGGCTTTGCCTATTTACAATGGGCCTCATAAACACTCTATAAGAGTCTCGTTTATCCAAAGAACGCACCTCCTATGTCTTGGCTCCGAGTCTGCTAAACATTGGCTATGGACAAGGACCAAAACACAGCTCATTCACAAAAGAGCATTCCTCTCTCACAAATCCTAGAAGCAATCATAGCCCTTAACCTCCTAGCCTTCCTGGTTATAACCAATTCCCTTGCATCTTGAACCACATTCCCTCAATCCCATGTACTTTTGAAAACGGTGCAATAATATCCAGCCAAAGGCTAATGGTTAATGTTTGATGCTTTGTTGCTTATGGTGTTTTGCACTTCTTTGTCGACGCCTCTCGGGTGGATTCCTCCAGACGTCAACAAAGAGGGGCCAATGAAACACCACTAACTTTGGCCTAGCACTTTTAGACAAGAATCAAGCTAAGTCATGCTGCTGCCCAACATGAGTACAGCGTGACCAAACTTGGAGGCCTCCGAAATAGCCCCCGATGGTCCACAATTCAATAGGAAAGGTTCCCTTGGGGCCCATAGGCGACTACACCGACTTCTAGCATCCAGAATCAAAAGTTTCGGGTTCAAAGTATTTGGTTTTGGCTAAGTACACTTTGGTTACTTTTTTAGATGCTGCACAGTGTAAGGATCAGCGTCACCAACCTTTGGAGCCCCGAAATTGAGTCAAAATAGGCCAAAATTGAGCATAAGGACCCCCCATGACCTTCAGCAAGGTCCCCAATAGCTCCCAGCTTCCAGAAAATTAAGATTTGGGCCTCACATATGCCATTTTGACTTGGTGATGCTAGGGTTACTTTTTTAGACGTTGCACAATGTAAGGATCAACGTCACCAACTTTTAGAGCCCTAAAACTAAGCCAAAATGACTTGATTTCAAGGGTGCAAGTCGTCCTCAGGGTCCACTATTGATAACTATGGGTCCCAGCCTTCAAAAATTCTAGATTTTAGCTCAAAATTGCATGTTTTGGAGGTCACATTGCAAGTCACACTGTAGGTCACGCTGGGCAATCAAATTTCTCTTGTTGTACATTTTATTATAAATCCCCATTTGTGGACATGCAATCCCTCATGGTCTAAAACACAAAAAGAAAAAAATATAATTATTCAAGTGAGCCAGGGCCAAAGTTAATCCTTCTAAATTTTCTTTTTAAAGTTTTATCACTTAAGGGCTTTTTTTCTAATTATTTCTATTTTCATGGGCTTGAATGACCCACAAGTTGTAAAATACATTGAAACTGGTCAAAGAAAACCGTAGCCAAACTCTAGCCCAACCATATAAATACCCTATCAATTCACACAAAAGGAGGCAAGAGAAGCAAGAAGAGGAGGCAAGAGAAGTAAGAAGGGGGCAAAAGAAGAAGATTGAGGGAGGCAAAAATTGGAGAGATTGGCAATTCTGAAAAATTGGAGAGATTGGCAATTCTGAAAAAGGACAAAACTTGCAATCCTTGGACGCTCAGCAAACCTGATTATTGGCTTCCAAGTATTTCTCACGTTCATCCCATTTCATCGTCACATCATCGCATCAGATCATTCCGGGGCTAGGTGTTTGACTTGCCATCCACACTTGTGCAACTACACTTTGACCGGTGCATATTCCTGTTTGAAACAATACAATACAGTTTCATTATTGCCTCCCATTTGCATTGTTTAGTTCTGTTTATGCTTTTTTTATATATAACTTTGTTCATGCTTTATTCATAATTCAGTACGCTTTGTTTACATTTCGTATTGCTGTTTGCATTCCGTTTACATCCTATTTACGATAACCCCAACGCTTGCCGTAGCTTACACTTAGGGAAGTCCTTAGTTGATTTGTGTGCGAACCATCCAAGGCACTCTGCCTTCGTTTACTTTTCCAACTTGCCCTCAGGCGAAGGCAAGGTCAGCTGTGGCTGCCCAATGATTTCTCAGTGTTTGTTTCCCTTCCAGCCTTACACCGACGATTTAGGTCAGTACAATGAGCATTTAAGTGTGACTACTTGGTAACCCAGTAACATACCTAGGATTTGTGCGTGGTAATCCCAGTAGTAGTCGTGCACGAAGTCCAAGATGTGTACAAATAATCAAGGAATAGATGCTCATCACACTTAGGCTAGATTAAATTCTCTCACCCTCTCTCTCCTAGATTAGCAAATATTACTTTCCATTGCCTTCAGGAGTAGCATTAGATTAGAAACCACATCATACAGCTCACTCTAGACTAAACCATATGTGACAAAGATAATACTAGTCTAGGTGGGAAGATAGCGAATTACGACCTAAGGCTAACTGTCTAGATGCCACAACTAGTTCGTCTGCGGAGTTCAACCGGATCGCGCGTGTAACGCTTGTATTCATATGGTTGAGTGTAGGGATAACTCGCCACTCATCAATAGCTAAAAGATTACATGTCTTCATTTGTAAGTTTTGACTCACCAAACCAAGGAATTGGTTAATACACTTGAAGATTTTTACATTAAGATGTAGAGAAGAAAGACAATCATACCTCTAAATCCTACTATAAATTGGCACAAGAAAAAGAAATCAAATGATTTTTAGCTTACTAGTGTAAGATAACCACCTAAAAATATTTGAAGCTTTAATTTGCATTATGCACCCACTTATTTTTTGTCCACTACTACTAATAGGCCCATTATTTTAGCAACTTTTGATAGGCATTAAGCTTCTCATGAATAACTTAGGAAAAATGGAATTCTAATCTGCTAGCTCCCCATGTAGCTAAGAGGAAGAAATTAAGGATTCAACTGACTATTACTAATATTTCATCAATGGTCACTTTTGCCTTCATTTAGATAAGGATTTAATATTTTTAAGCCTTTGCATGACTACTCCTAAACCTTATCTAAAAAAAATTCTAATCACTTTGCGTAAATTTTGCTTATAGAATGGAGTTCCAATTTAAGCATCTTCTAAATGGAACAAATTTGGTGTTCCTTATGGCAGTCACAATCTACAAGTTAGGAAGTGGTTGTTAGAAAATGTGCATGGGAGAACAATGCAATTGGGTTGAAGATCTTGCCAAAGACATTATGAGAGGAAAAAATGATCTTGAAGACCCTCTTGGACTCATTACATTTACATTTCCAGGTAAAATAAAATAAGAAGGCAATAAGCCCTTGTAGACCATTTTTGACTCCACATTATCAAAGAAAGAAACATCAATGTCATCACTTGACTAGTTCATGCTAGAATGAACCATGTTCCAATTTCCATCAGTCAAGCAACATTCATATTTAGAAAGCTTAGCAACCTTCTAGTAAAATTAAGTTCTCTCTAGTTGAAAAACTAGTGTATAGACATTCATAGCATTACATTTGGGCTTGAGATCCTTCTTATGAGTCAATCAAATTTTAAGACCTAAACCTATAAATTATCTTTCTATAAAATTCTAAGTCCCCTCCTCTAGTTAACAGTAGTAATCCACATATCCATTTACCCAAGAAAGATAGATGTGGGTGCCTTCATAAACAAAGTTTCTTATAAAACAAAAGCTACATGGTTTTTGTTCAACAAATTTCACAAGAAGTAAACTTTTTATGGGTTGTTGAACTTGACCACATTCCATGTTAACATAATCATGACTTCAGAGGTTGGAATGATGGTTTTGAATTGTAACTCCCAGCAGGATTAATGCTATTAGATGCGAGAGACTTATTGACCTGAAGCTAAGAAAAGAATTTCTTGTCATTTTCAAATTAACACTTATTGTCAAGATTAGCAATAAAGCTATTCTACACTTCTAAAATCATACAAGCACCTTTGTAGATGAAATGTAGGCTCATACTAGATTTAGGGGGTATGGTTATTTTTAAATTAACTTTTACCTCTATTAATTCTTTGTCTTGAATAAAATAATGAAGTTTTGGGGTGCTAGAACTCTAAAAATAATGGTAATAATGGTACACTCCAAGATACATAGTCCAATTTGAACTTTACAATTCAACATTGCATATTTGAACCTATGATTTGTTTCATTCAAATCAAAAGTCTTACCACTAGGCTAACCCCTCATTATTTAAAAAAATGATGTTTTGGTTAAGATGTGAGGAGGTTGTAAGTAACATTCAAGAGGAAAGGAAGAGGATTAATATCGAACATGCAATGCAAAATGGCAATACATAAATTTTGTAGTCTCTTCTTCAAATTGAGCTTATTCTTTGCCTTTGCCATTGTTATTCCTTTTTCTTTGTAGAATAATGAGGTGTTTGCCTAGTGGTAAAACACTTGATTTGGAAGCTCTAGGTCATGAGTTTGATCCCATTAGGCAATGTTAAGCTATAATAAGTTTTAATTAAACTATATATCTTGAGATATACCTATGTTTCACTTATTGGAGGCTACACCACCACAGTTTTTCTTTCCAAAATACTGAAAAAAAAACCACCCCACCTTTTCTTTCCAAAATACCGGAAAAAAACCACCCCACTTTTATTTTCCCAAAATACCGGAAATCATGGTTTACAGTTGTTACTTCACTTCACAGGTTAACCGATGACGTCAGCTATTTGATTGAATTACAATTTTTACAAAAACAACTAGATTTTCCTCGTTCCCAAGAAACATACAGAAATATCAACGTCTGTTGTTCCTTGAACGACGTTTCTATTGTCGGAGAATACTTGCAGGTTATGACGTGAAGAGAATCAATCTGCGGACTTTTCAAATCTCAATCCCAATGCCTTTACAGCAAGCAGATCAAGAGTCTTTCATTATTTCTTAATCAAAGAGACATCTTTTTCCATCCGTTGACCCTGACCCTGCAGAGGCTTGTGCGCTTCTTGCAATGTTTTAAGTTAGATCCGCCAGAGATGCTTTTTGTGGCCGCAATATAAACCTGATCTACATTATTATTGTGAAATGAGGGTTTCATCTACCTCTTTTAAGATTTGCACCTCAGATCTCTGATCGTTTGCGACAAATGAATGCCGAAGTTCTATTATATTTTGCCGCAAGGGCAACGTAAGACTTTGCTTGAGTTTTTAGGGTTGGATCTGCAAACCTTTCACTTTGAAAGATCTAGAGCCTTTAGCAATCATCTCCGAGTAAGTAATTACTTTTCCATTGCAAACAGTTTTCACTTCGTCGGGGTTTTTATTTCCCTGAATGTTTTGTGATGATCTTCAAAATAATTTATATTGCTGCTGGATTTATGTTCTAATTTGCTTCCAGAAACATTATTTGATTGTTGTTCGTATCCTTGTATTTGTAAATGGGTTCAGACGCAATTTATTTCTTCATTTTGTGGATCGTGGGTAATCTTTTATTCCTCTTTCCATAGTTTAGTAATCAGCTTATAGCAGCTTTGTTGTAATTGTCGCCTTAGTGTTTTCTGGAACACTTTGAATAATTTTGAGATAGCATAAAAGAACAATTGATATAACAGCTTTTGGTTTGGACGCTGTGTTTTTTGAATTGCACTGTGATAATCATTTACCTAAAGTAGCCTGTTACTTTTTTGGATTTTGATTGAAAATATTTGATAGCCGAACCGTGATTAATTTTGAAACAGTTATGTTTCATGTATTTTGGGACTGAACTCAAACAAATTCGTCTTTTCAGAAATTTCGAAGAAGAGGAAAGGTTGCAGTTGGTAAATCCTGGAGAGTTATGTTGTATCTTTGATGTTAAGAATTGATTACTATAATGATTTGTTAGTGATGTTGGCAATTTATTTGTTAGTTATTGGAGCTTATGTGATGGTCTTAATCCTTCATGATAGTTGATTTTAATATTTTTTTAATAGCTTGACCATGGGGAGTTAGAAAAATTTTGAATTTTTTTGCGAGAAACCAAAGGTTTGATGAAAGGCTTACCTCCAATAGCACAAGGATCAAAAAACAAGTGTAAATAGGTTAACAGTTTGAGAGTTATGACTCTTGGAAGGTTCTTAGGCTCTAAAAAAATTACAATAACTCTTCTTGCTACTTTGAAAAATGATGCAAAGTCTAAGTGTCATGCATATTTATACTATTTTTGTGATGTGTCAATGGGAATGCATCAATGGGGTTGCATTGATTCATCCCATTGCATTGATGTAGTTGTTTGCAACAATTTTGCACATAAGAAAAATAAGCAATTTTTGATGAGTTCTAGGATAAAACAAGAGCCTAATGAAAGTGAAAAAAAAAATGTAGAATGATGACAACAACACAGAAGAGGATTTCATATGCTTGGTGGAAAGATTTAATCACATTTGAAGGAATTTAAAATGTCCAAATTAAGCAATTCTACATGTTCAAATGCAAGTAGATGACTAATCAATAGAAATTTTAACTTAAGGGAGATCAAAGGGAATGCAAGTGGGTCCTCCCCAAAGTAGGTGTATGCTCCTAATTCCCTTGAATGTCCTCATTACAAGGAGTTCATAGGTACCAAGGATGATTTATGATTATTTCAAGTTAAAATTCATATGAGGTATTGGGTTGGTATGTTATGTTTTGACAATGATGGTAGAGAGAAAATGATAGGTATATGATCTACATCAAGGTTACATGAGATCCTTATGAAGTTTGTGATTAGATGATCTAAAACCATTCCAATCTTATTCTAGGTCAACTCCATCCACCATATCCTATCGTACAGCTAGATCTTTAGGATAATAGATGCAAATTGCTTCTTGGTTGAAGGCCATGTGTGCTATGTTATGAGGCAAAATGATCAATGTAAGAGGCATAAAATGTAAAATACTAATGAATTGGTCAAAGTGGGAAGGGCTTCTTTTGTGGCTTTTTAATGCCCCATACAAGCTACAAACTTGCAATATGTAAGAATCATAGCATGTGAAGCTACAATTTGTGAGGATGTAGTGTGTGAGGCTATAGTAAGTAAGACTCACAACGTGTGAGGTTGTAGTCTATGAAACTCATAGTGTGTGGACCTATAGCATGTGGAAGTTTATAGCTTGCAAAGCTATAGCCTATGAAGCTATAGCGTATGAAGGTTATAGCCTACAATTTATGTAGCTATAACCTATAGAGATTGTAGCCTGTGGAGTGGTTGTAGCCTACAAAGCTATAGCCTATGGAGCTATAGCATGTGGAGCTATAGTCTATAGAAACTATAGCTTAAGGAGTGAATAGGCCTAAAATATGTTGCAACTGCAAAGTAATAGTTTTTAAAAAATTTTCTTTCAAGTTTTTCCAACGTATGAAAGAGAAATGGTCAAAAAAATACAAAGTGAAAATGGTGAAAATAGAGGTTGTAGTGTATTAAAATTGCAAAGGCAATGCAAGCGGTTATGGCAATGCTATGCACTACACTAGAAAAAAATAATTTTTCTATGATAAAGTGTAGGGAATGGGGTAGTGGTGTGCATTAAAAGTGCTAAAATTATTTTTTTTGTGTTTAATCATGAAGTGTAGTACAAAGTTGCATACTACAACTAGGAAAAAGAGAGAGAAAGGTTTTCCTTTTTTGAATAAAACTAGCCACAAGTCTACACACTAGGATTTTGGAAAATTCAAAATAAATTTTTAGCATGTCAAACAAGCTAATGAGAGAAGATAGGAATAGATGGAATATCAACAAATGAGTTTTGATGAAGAATTCAGGTGAAGGTCTTCCTTCTAGCACTAGAAATTGTAGAGATGTTAAAAGTCATTGCTAGAAGAATCGAAGACTTCTATGTAAAATAGTTTGACCCCAAGATCCACGGGCCTTGGAAGGATCTTGGAGTGCCTCAAATGGTCTTTCTAATCACTTGAGGACTATTACCAATGTTATATATGAATAAAAAATATGAAAATGATGCATGAATAATAGAGCCTACACCAAGATAAGTTGTAGAAAATAATGAAGAAAAGTAAGTGAATACTACAAAGCTTGTATTAATTTTGTAGAAAACAAGGTTTAGAGAATAAAAAATGTGGAAGCATAATTGTTCCAAGGCCTTTGTTGCAAACTAATACAGAGAATCAAAATTATAGGTGGGTAGCATGTATCTTGTAGTCCTTCCAAATGTCTTGTGCTACAATAAGGTCTCAATGCTTTAAAATCTACTTTCCACATGGTCCTAGACTTTCAGCTTTGCTTTCTCTTAAAAAAATATTAGGTTTTAAGGAGTTCTAGAAATGCAAGAAGTCCTTCAAACGGTGATAATTTTTTCTTATATGGATCATGCATGTTGGTTTCTCATTGGTTTAATTTTGACTAATTTTCTGCTAGATTATTATCGAATTTCTATGAAACTTCTGCATTATTCTAAACCTTCTTTGTAGTGTGTAAGTAATTTGGGCTAATTTCTTGCCTCCACATGCTACTCCCATATGCTATCTAGCATATGGAACTAGGATGTCCATCATGTGAAATCAAAGCCCAAATCCCACATGTTTTATAGCATGTGGAGCTAAAAGGTGTAGTGTGCGAGATGAAAATGTGAATTTTTGTAGCATGTAGAGTATTTTTAGCCTCCACAAGTTGGAATACATGACATTTTTTGCTTGCAAAGAATTTTTTAGCTTCCACAAGCTAGAATACATGAAATTTTACCTTTTTAAGCTTAAAAATCAATTATTTATGATATTTTCATATCCATAAGTGTTTTTTAGTGGATGTGGGAAAATCAATTAACATGCTTTATGAATGCTTACCTAATAGGCCTATGGTGGATGGATGAGTTACAAATGTGATGACTATTCAAAAGTGCTAGATGGATTAAAACTAGAGCCTTAATTAATGGAATTTCCACTTAATAAAATTCATCCACACACTTTTCCTTTATCCTTTACTAGGGAACTAGGCTTAACTTTGGTGGGAAGATAGACTTGTGCTATGAGTTATTAAAGCTACTACCATTAGAACCATAGCCAAGTAGTGAGCTCATACAATAGGGTGTAAGCTTTGGAATCTTGAACAATTGCTTGATCATTAACAAGGAAAAAAACTTATCATTAAGAATCTTTGTTACTACTATGAGGGTTTGATTGATGTGATTAGATCGAGCTATATATTCTTTCTATTTCTAACTACCTTGGTCAAAAGAGACTTGTGATTCTCATGAACCTTTATGTGCCATGTGGTTAGGGAAGGATTCTCATGTTCATCTAAGTGAAAGACTCTAGGTGGTGACTTGGTACTTTAATCATTCTCACAACTCTCAAACATATTTCAAAGATCCTCTTCTCATGGGAAATATTTTTTCCTAAAAAATGAGTTTAATTGAAAAATAAAAGGTAATGAAAATAGTGATATTATTTCAAGCTCATTAGTCCATAAATATTAGTATTTCTAACATTCAAAATTGAACATGGAATTACTCAAGTAAGATGAAGATGAATGGCTAAACCATGATGCCTATGCAAAATACATATGTAGTTAATTAAACATTTGTATCTCATGTTCAACATTTTTCCTAGATCACCTAACTCTC
Organism: Gnetum montanum; assembly: GCA_015680685.1. NCBI lineage: Eukaryota > Viridiplantae > Streptophyta > Gnetopsida > Gnetales > Gnetaceae > Gnetum > Gnetum montanum. The sequence continues at coordinate 653,928 of MNCI01017890.1, read as the reverse complement.
TAATGTGATGTATGCATGGTAAGGAAGACCACTAAGTATCTCTTTTAGTGAACTTTGGTAACATCAAATGTTGCTTCAACACAAATCTTGAAATTAGTTTACCCCAAGGAGTCAAGTATATAATTCTTGATCTCATTCATGATCATATCTATCATGGATATCCAATCAACTTAGTCATGACTATGTAATCATCATAGGAATTAGGATTGATTAGCATAGCCATAGTGATATATGATAAGCTTTTAGTAAATAAAAATTTGGGGAATCTACCATGCATACATGCATAGATGAAGGAGAACCAATTCAAAATCTTGACTTCAAGATGATTTGTAATACATTATCTTGATTTTGTTTCATCAATGGTTGGATCATAGAATAATCAAGGCTAGATGATGCTAGTAATATTAGGTGTGATCTTGTACTTGAAAAGAGAGAATGGATGTCTATCTTGTTGACCTTTTAGTATGTCAAAATATTAAGAAAAATGGAGAACAAGGTTATTTATATGATTGTTGTGTTTGTAGCCTAAGAACTTGGATTTGGTCAAAAGGAGAGCTTAAGGATATCTATAAGAAAGAAAGAAAAAATTCAAAAAGAATGGATAAGGAATGAAGATTTCAAAGTTCAAAGGAAAATCAAGAAAGAGGTCTACAAGAAACAATATACATCTTGGTTGAAGTGAAGGAAAATCAGTAGAGACATCTCCCTCATGTCAAAGGCATCTTGGTAAAACGAAAGGTTGCTTAGATGAAGATGTCACTAAGAAAAAAAAATGTCTTTCTAGTGAAAAAGATATCTTGATGAAGACATCTCTGCAAAGAAATCTTTCCAATAGAGGAGACATCTCTCCCTAATGAAGGGCTAATGCAGAAAGACATCTCTACAAAGACATCTTTCTAGTAGAGAAGATGTCTCTCTAAAAGATGTTTCTAGTGACTGTTAGATAGTTGTTGCACAAATTCCAAGGTGATTTTGGAAACATACTGGTTATAAGAAGACTTCATTCCATTGGGAAATGTGCAAGCATTAGTGTCATTGTCAAGTAATCATTGTTATCATCATTCTCTTGTTATTGCTCCTTATTGTACTATCATTTTTCTATTGTAATTAGTCAAAGTGAGCTGTACCTCAAAATACAAGGATAAGTAAACTTAGTTCCAATCTCTCAAGGAAGCTACAATGATTAATAGAAAGAAGAAGAAAGGGGCCAAATTAGCAAAGATCCAATCTATTCAAAGGTATAGAAAGAAGTAAAAAAAAAATTTAAATTCTAACATTGATTTCTCTTCTATAGAATGTTGGATTTGTGGTCGAAGAGGCCATATGGCCTCCAAATGTCCTAGCAATAGCAGAATGCAACCAAAGTATAGATCTAATGATGAGGAATTGAAAAAGACCAACTTCTACATAGGTTGGGATGATGGTGAACAAAGTGAAGAGGAAGTAGATGAATCTATTAAAAATTCCCAAATCATATGCATGGATCTAATAGAGGAAGATTCACTTCAAGCTACTAATGATCTACAAAGTAAAAATGATGAAAGGTATAGTGATTTATGAGAAGAGATTCTCATCCTTCACTACTAAATTAGAAAGGTAAAGAAATTTTTCAATAGAAAACTTGATGCAACATTGAATTAAAAGGAGAGATCTTAGACATAAAAGGTGAGATTCATCAACTAATCCTCATTATTAAGGATTTCATGAGTCATCAAGAAAGAAAGACTTGTGAGTAGCCTAGGAATGAAGATTTAGAAAAGGTCTCACAAGAAGATTCTAGCTCAAAGGTAAGCACAACTAGGTTTGATAATAACGTTTGTGAGGAGAATACTCTACTTATGTTTAAAAATTCTGGTAGTAATCAAAAGCTTGATTATTCTCTTAGTGATCAAAATAAAATTAATGCATGCTCTTCTCAAAAAGACTTTAGTAAATATTTTTTGTAGATAGTAGTTGAAAATGAAAAGTAGTGGAGGATAGAAAATTTTCTCAAGGAGATCGATGATGTAATAAGTAATCAAAGGATTCATTCATAAAGAACATGAACATATAGAATCATCATACAAAATATCTAATGAAAGAGAAGCAAAAGGTAAAGAGGTACTTCATGATAGAAGACCTCATCTCAAACTTCATTAGTTTTCGTACTCTCTATTACAAGCAAGGTAAGTCAAGGTAAGTTTCTATCTTCTTGATTTTTGAATTTTGTCAGTTCAAAATTATTTTTTTATGTGCTTACTTTATTTTTGGAATGCTAATCAACACTTATTAGAAATGATTTTTCTTTATGGTATTTTCCTTTTCTCAGTGTAATTGAATTTATAAAAATCTATGGTAGTTATAATGAATTTATAGGATACTTATTTTGGGTGCATGTAAATTCATGATGAACTATACATTATTTAGATAATTATTTTAAATATCTAAGATTTTGAATTGAGTTCTTTGATAAAAATCATGAAGAAACTTTTTGGAGGATCTATCAATGCTATTAAATAAAGAGTCTAGTCTTCATACTTGATCTTTACATTGATTTGTATGGTTGGTACCTTGATGAGAAAAGATTGAGTTGAACCACAAGGGAGCTTTAGAATCTACACATATGTAGGGGAAGCTTGTACCTACCATGAATTCATAAGTCACAGAAAAATGTGGCAAAAGAAATACACATTTCCTGCATTATGCACTGCATTGTATTGCTTTCCACTTTTTGTCTCAAAGGCAAACCGCTTCACAGTTTACACTGCACGACCGCACAGTGAGATTCGTATTCAATCCCTTAACCCGAGAGATGCATTTCGTGGAATGGACTATGAAATTTCACATACTACATTGAACTGTACGGAGGCAAACTGATGTACACATTTCTTTTTGTGAGCCTTTAAATTCATAGAGGCGTGAAGATTCAAACATAATTAGGATTTCAGTTTTAGTATTATCATCAGAAGTAACGACAAAGGTGCTAGTTTTTAAGTTGTAATAACTGGGTGTGACCTACATCCTTTAGGCTTTCTTTGATCTATTGAGGCTGCTAAGTATTGAGATCTACTAGAACAAGCCAAAAGAAAATCAAAAAGATCAAGACATAAAACTTATCTTGGATGACATTCAAACTAATGGGATTTAAATCATAATATTAAATTTTCTCATGCCCATGATACAAGGTCTAGGAAAGAAAGGGATTTATAAAAATGAGAGATAAATGGAACATCTAAAAATCAAATAAATAGGCATAAGTGAGGTTGTATGAGAAGAGATAATCATGATCGAACCTACAGCTCATAGAGTTACAACCACATTAGTGGAAGATTAATCAATTGCTTGTCATGCAACCATTTTCATCTCATGAGACGAGTGTGAGATAACTCATTCATAATTCCTAATCATCAAAGTTTCATAAGTGGAACCTCCTCATAGTAGACACTTATTCCTCTTATCCTTTTGAAATGTGTTGATTAAATACCTATGGATTTCCAACAACTAGTGAGACATTGGCATCAAATGTGATTCCATCCCTTGGATTGATAAATTTCATCCTCTATTTTATCCAATTGAATTATTATCATATATAACAATATGTTAGAATTCAAAGAGAGGGATAGAGAATGAATTGATGAATAAGAGAGAGAATATGAGAGTACAACCTTCCTATATCCCTAGCCAATCATTAATTAACCCATGGAAGTACATGAGCATTTCCTACACATCATGAGAAATTTGCTACTACATCCCTTCACTACTACTTATCCACATAATAGGAATATGAGGATTTCTAAACTTAGAAGAGGGGGATGAATAAGTCCCCAAATTAAAAATTCTTTGAAACAAAGTAGACACAAAAATTAACATGATTCCCCAACTTGGGTAGTTCATAATTAGAGGGTAGTTCACTAGCATACCTCTAGACTTTTTTGGTCTCAAAATATGGTTTGAAGGGTACCACACCCTATACAAGCTCTAAGCTCCATGCATGAGTGATTCAACACCATGAATCCACTCAACCCTGCAAGGTCTCAACAAACTTAAAATGTGAGTTCTAGGATCCCAAAACTTTTACAATTTAAGCTCTACTCTAGAGTATTGTGGCACTACACCAACACTCAATCCCATAGGATCCTAACAAGCTCATGCAAGATGCCTTCTAGCAAGAAGCACATCAACCCCTCAAGGTAGCAAAAGAGAAAAAAAATTACAAGAAACTAATGCAACTAAGTTTATTTATCCTTGTACCTTCAGGCACAACTCACTTTGACCAAGTACAATAGATAAAAGATACTACAATGAGAAACAATAACAAGAGAATGATTATAACAATGATTACTTAACAATGACACTTGATAGTATATAATTCTTGCACATTGCCCAATGGAATGAAGTCATCTTATAGCCAATATGTTTTCAAAATCACTTGAAATTTGTGAAACAACTATCTAATGATTGTTGGAGATGTCTTTTTGTAAAGGTGTCTTCATGAATATGTCTTCTTCAAGGTTGAGATGCATTTTTGTAAAGGTGTCTTCATGAAGATGTCTTTTTCACCAAAAATATGTATGCTATTTTTTAGGGATGTATTTTTCTAAGCAACCTTCCATTAAGCCAAAACATCCTTAAACATCTTCATTGATTTTCCTTCACTTCATCCAAAATGTCTATTGTCTCTTGAAGACATCATTCTTGAGTTTCCTCCACACTTTAAAATCTTCATTCCTTGTCCATGGTTTTTGAATTTCCACTTGTTTTCTTATAGATGTCCTTGAGCCCTCCTTTTGTCTAAATACAAGTTCTTGGGCTACAAAAACAACAACCATACAAACAATATTGTTCTCCATTTTTCTTAACATTTTGACATACCAAATGGTCAACAATCTTCTCCTTTTTGGTAATGTCCAAAACATAAGAAGATGGATTAGTATAATCTCAATATAATTATCACAATATAGCTACTAAGCACTTCTCCCCCTTTTGGACATGAACAAAAGGATGCAAAATTTGCTACTAAGGATATATCATTTTAGAACAAAAACATATAGAAATTCATTTCATGTGAAGCACTCCTCATGAAAGGATCTATAGTGAGGCAACTAGTTCAAGCATTTGCAAAAATGATTCAACATTTAGGCATTCCATATAGCTAATAAAGTAAAATCACTTATATCAAGAATAGCCCTTTATCTATTCACCTCAAGATTCATAGTATGTCTAGGATTTTCAGTGAATATCCTATCCCTAAACCAAGGAGCCTTTTGAGCAATCAATTAAGTAGCAACTCTAGATTGAAAGTATGTAGACTACATTATTTGAGAAGGTTTAACTGAAGGCTTTTTAGAAAAGATGATTTTTCCATAAGAATATACAACCATACATATAAAAAAAAAGGTAATCATAGTGTGCACATACATTCATAGAAATAAATAATTTGACAATACCAAAAATATCTTCTTATAAGTGCTTGATAATGGATCCAAGATCACATATTAATACAAGGTAGACTTTCTTAATACAATAAGATGAAAACATGATACCAAATAAAGCAACACATTCTAACACAACCAAAGATTTACTTGTGCAAAAAAATATTTATCTACATAGATATACTTCAGGTTTTCTCATAAGAAATTAGGAACACCATTTCAAGTACCAATTAGAGTACTTGAGATAATCAAAGATGAGTAGTTCTCAATACATATGCACTAAGGATCTTAAGTACTTAAAAGAAATAGAACCAAAAGAGCTCAAAAATTTTTTATGAAAATTTACCAAAAAAATATTATTTAGATAAAAATTGTAAAATATTACTAGAAGGGAGGGCTCTCCTTTGTTCATTTTTCAATGAGAGAGAGTGGAAATCAAGTTTTTCCACTTGAGTGCCTTTTGATAAAATTATCAAAGGATTCCCCCTACATTGGTGGCCTCTTGGATGATAATTCATGGTAGGTACAAGCTTCCCCTACATATGTGTAGATTCTAAAGCTCCCTTGTGGTTCAACTCAATCTTTTCTCATCAAGGTACCAACCATACAAATCAATGTAAAGATCAAGTATGAAGACTAGACTCTTTATTTAATAGCATTGATAGATCCTCCAAAAAGTTTCTTCATGATTTTTATCAAAGAACTCAATTCAAAATCTTAGATATTTAAAATAATTATCTAAATAATGTATAGTTCATCATGAATTTACATGCACCCAAAATAAGTATCCTATAAATTCATTATAACTACCATAGATTTTTATAAATTCAATTACACTGAGAAAAGGAAAATACCATAAAGAAAAATCATTTCTAATAAGTGTTGATTAGCATTCCAAAAATAAAGTAAGCACATAAAAAAATAATTTTGAACTGAAAAAATTCAAAAATCAAGAAGATAGAAACTTACCTTGACTTACCTTGCTTTTTGCAATTATAACAACTTACTGTTTTTCTTTATCCAGAAAACTTGCGTTTTCTAGCAAAGAATCTTTTCTTAAATTTCTTTGGTGCTGGCTGTATTCTTGGACCCTTTTGAAATGTTCTTTGTCGGAATTTAGGGGTATATTTCTTTGAAAGTAATTCCCTTCGGACTCAAGAATTCCCCGTCTCAATTTCAAGCACGGATGGATGCAATATTTTGAGACCAACAAAGTCTAGAGGTATGCTAGTGAACTACCCTCTAATTATGAACTACCCAAGTTGGGGAATCATGTTAATTTTTGTGTCTACTTTGTTTCAAAGAATTTTTAATTTGGGGACTTATTCATCCCCCTCTTCTAAGTTTAGAAATCCTCATATTCCTATTATGTGGATAAGTAGTAGTGAAGGGATGTAGTAGCAAATTTCTCATGATGTGTAGGAAATGCTCATGTACTTCCATGGGTTAATTAATGATTGGCTAGGGATATAGGAAGGTTGTACTCTCATATTCTCTCTCTTATTCATCAATTCATTCTCTATCACTCTCTTTGAATTCTAACGTATTGTTATATATGATAATAATTCAATTGGATAAAATAGAGGATGAAATTTATCAATCCAAGGGATGGAATCACATTTGATGCCATTGTCTCACTAGTTGTTGGAAATCCATAGGTATTTAATCAACACATTTCAAAAGGATAAGAGGAATAAGTGTCTACTATGAGGACGGTCCACTTATGAAACTTTGATGATTAGGCATTATGAATGAGTTATCTCACACTTGTCTCATGAGATGAAAATGGTTGCATGACAAGCAATTGATTAATCTTCCACTAATGTGGTTGTAACTCTATGAGTTGTAGGTTCGATCATGATTATCTCTTCTCATACAACCTCACTTATGCCTATTTATTTGATTTTTAGATGTTCCATTTATCTCTCATTTTTATAAATCCCTTTCTTTCCTAGACCTTGTATCATGGGCATGAGAAAATTTAATATTATGATTTAAATCCCATTAGTTTGAATGTCATCCAAGATAAGTTTTATGTCTTGATCTTTTTGATTTTCTTTTGTCTTGTTCTAGTAGATCCTTAGCATTTTGGAAAATTTTAGCATTATTTTTGGACCTAAGGGCATTACTAAAGGTAAGATAATTCATCAAAGAAGGTAAAATTTAATGATTTTTTCCTTTGGAGGGAAGGGAGCATTGATGCATCACTTGTGTTAGCATAGAAGAACTAATACACCAATGTTTGTGGACCTCCCCTATGTTAGTGAATCTATATACAAGTGGAGTGAAAATCTAAGCCATTATGAGAAATTTTTCTTTATTTGTTTAATTTTTATTTACCTTTATTAATATAAACAATCAAAACTCTATTGAATTTTGGCCATAATTTAGATTCATTGGATATTAATTAAGCATTTTTTCTTGTTATTTCTATTGGCATTATTCATGTTGTTCAAGCTAGGTATCTTGTAAATTAGTTATGAAGGAGATGCAAGTATGTACTTTATAATTTTATTGATTATTAAAAACATTCCTACATTATTTTTACTTATCCATCCATGCCTTGATTTTATAATTGTGATTATGTTTCTATTGTGATCCCAAGAGGTATGATTTTCATTGGTCTAATAAACATTTTATGCAATGATAATATAATGCCTAGGAGAACTTAGTTGATTTTTAGCATTTTTTACAACTCAACATCTTTTAGAGAATGTGTCTAAGATTCTATATGCCAACCAAGGATGAGATTGAGAAATATAAATCCTCAGTCTATGATCCTATGAGAGATACCAATACCAAATGAGAAGGATAAATAATAACTATCCCTAAATCTAGCACCTATACTTGAGAGGCCTCCCTTGAGAGAGAGATTTGGGGGATAGATAGTCATGCTCTCAATCTTTGGATTGAGTGCATGCCTAGCAAGGATTTCCTAAACAAGTACTAGAATAGCTAGTGGAAGATGATCTAGAAGAAGATGATGTGAAATAAGATGTGGATGTGAATGATGTACAAGAGAGACTTATTTACAAGAAAAGGAACTACCACTAATTACTTAAGCTTCATCTATCAAAACACAAGAAAATACTTTAGAGGATGAGTTTTTATGACTACATCATCCATCCTTTTACATGGTATTAACATGAGGTGAATGAATTATACCTCAATCTTGTTGTGAATGGTACCATGTTATTTGTTGGTGGAACTCCTATGTCCATTTCAACATGAACAAGTGCCAAAGCTACAAGATCATGATCAAGTAATCTTAAATGATCATGGGCTCATAGGACCAACTCAAAGCTCAAAATAAAAATATCCTACAAGACATCTTTGACCTAGTCAAGATTGACTTTAAAATGTTTAAAATTCCCATGATGTAGAATGCCATGTATAAGATTGTAACTCATAACTTTATATCCACCAAGAAACCATTAAATATATTTTCTCATGAAGTAAAGGTTTTGGTAATTATGAGGAGGTGATGCATCATGAACATTTACTAGTTATTATTCAAAGCCTTAACTTAAAAGATTAAGAATGTACCTAGAGACAAGAGGGAATTTTATGTTTTCCTAAGGATAATCAAAAAATTATTTGAGGTAGCAGACATCTTTAATCAATTTGAAAGACATCCCACTTCAACAAGGATGGTGGAAAATGATAAATATCATTGTTGTGGCCCTAAGATGATGCCCTAAATTCATTTTTTAGTAGTTGATTCAAAAGATAAGATGTCATCAACAGAGACATTTCAAATTAGATCATCCATCTAGCTTCATGTAATCTGACAAGGGTACCAATAATACCTTTGGCATCGCCACAAGCTCTAGTGCAACCACTTGGATTCAACATCAAATAGAGCTAGAAACCTATTCCTAATGATAAATTTTGGCCTATTATGAACATTAAAGGAGAGGAATAAGTAGAAATGATTCATGTGAAGGGATTACATGAGCTCGACGGTAATCTTCTAAACATGCTAAGGATCATCATGAGTGGTGACATTATAAGTGAGGATCTACTTGCATTTCATCCTTCCTTATTGAACGATCCACCCCTAATATAGTATGGAAATTAGAGCAAGTCTACTCTAATATTAAATCATCTTCAACACATTAATCTAGATATTATGAAAAGATAAATAAATTACTAGAAAATAAGAAAACTAGATATGTTTAATTATTTAAAAGAGAATATGACAAAAAGGCTCCTCAATCTAGAAAAACATAAAAAAACCTCATACACTTAAATGATATTATAGAGCATTATGCTTTACAACTACATGATGCCTATTCTTAATGTAAGACAAAAATGATGGAGAAACTCTTCCAAAATCCAGGACTGAGATCTCAACTCACAAGAAAGACTAGAACACATAAACCAATGCACAACATAATTGACTTGGAGCTACAATGACATATGCACTTACTTAATGTGCTCTCTTACACTCTTGATCAAGCTTAATACATGAACTTACATGACATCTCATTCCTCCATGATACAAGCATAAAAAATAATTCATATTTATAAATCAAACATGATAAGAATACTATGAAGTCTTTTTCAAGATCAACTAGAAGATCCTCTACTATTTTCCATATTTTTTTTTTCATATTTTGACTATTTTAAAACTTGGAATGGTAATTTTGAAAGTTTTCCTACTCATTCAGACCATCTTTAGCCTTTTTGTGATGTCTCACTATGAAACTAGGTAATTTAAGGAAGACGTCTCATCTTTGGATAAGACATCTCCTACTATAGCTAAGACATCTTGGCTATTTCTTAAATGAATTAACTAAGACATATTTGCATTTGATGAGACATCTCACTTGACATCCAAAACATCTCCTATTTTCTAAGACATCTATCATGAATCCAATATGTCTCTTGCAAGCTCTTAGCTTGGACCATATGTCTTCTATCTTCCAAGACATATCTCCTAAGAGACCAAATCTTAGACAAGATGATTCCAAGGATTCTAACATATCTTCACAAATCCCAAAACCTATAAAAATACACATGTAGGAAAAGAAAAAGGGAATCAAAAGAGATCTTCCTACACCAGCTCTCCCATCCTTCAAAAAGTGAACTCATGTGAATAAGGAAGTAGGGTTTAAAATGATCCCCTGACTTATAAAGATTATTTTTATGGACCCATACCACATCATCCATGGAGTAATCCTTCCAATGGATCAAGTAATCATGTCTCTTGACTTATTGAGTATTAGAAACTTCCATCCTCTTAAGTGTGATTACCTTCGTCTTCATCAAAGGCTTTGAATAATCAATAGCCCTCTTCAACTCAGCAATGCTATCTTGTATGGTCTCCTCATCAACTAGTTCATGATATTATATACAATCTGAAACATTAAACACAAAAGACATACCAACATTATTTAGTAAATTAATTTTAAAAGAATTATAATTAATCTTAATCTTAATTGTAATAGACCCCATCTTATTGACATTCAACTTGGAGAAGTTAATACCTCTCAACCACTTCTTCAATTCCACTTAAGCCAAGCCACCAATAGTAAAATTTCGATTCCATTTACCCTTATTGTTCTTGAGGACTCTTTATTCAACCTTCTTCTTAAGATTTTATTTCACTTATGCATTGAGATTCCTTATCTCTTACACAAAATTAGTACTATGTTGATATTTACCATCAAAGCTCTTCAATATGTTCATCATGTTAGGAGTAAAATCATAGTTCATCTCAAATGTTCTTTTAGTACTAGCAACATGAAAAGCATTATTATACAAAAAATTCTCATGACATAATAACTTTTTCCACCTATTAGGTTCATCACACAAACTTTCAATGTGTTTAGTAAGGATTTATTCATCACCTCCATTTGGACATTAGATTATGGATGATATGTACTAGAAAAATTCAACTTTATCCCTAAAATTTTTTAAAGGGACCTTTAAAAATGACTAGTAAATTTGGATTTTCTATCACTAACAATATTCAAATGAATTCCATTCAACTTCACAACATGTTAGAAAAGAAAATTTGCAACATGAGAAGCATCACTCACTTTTTTTCATGGAATGAAGTATTCCATCTTGGAAAACCTATCTACAATAACAAAAATTAAATTATTCCCACTTTTGATTTTTGGAATACCACTCAAAAAATCCATAGAAATATTTTTCCATTGAATCTTGAGAATTGGAAAAGGCATATAATGTCTATTCACTCCTTTACCTACCTTGAATTTATAACAAGTCAAACAATCCTTCACAAATTTTAAAATTTTAGTTATCATACTAGGCCAAAAATAGTGCCTACCTACAAGTTCTAATGTTTTATCCCTATCCATGTGACCTACCCTACCACTACAATGCTTTTTAAACAAAATCCTTTTCCAAAAATCACAAATAGAAATACAAATGTTTTCATTCTTGAATAATAGTTCATCTTGAATATGATAGCTCCTCCATAGGTCTATTCTACTAATTAATGAATCTTTGAGACTTCTTCAAACTTTCATAAAAACCAAATCATGCTCATATAAATCAGAAAAATCACCCATACCTTTCACATTAGGTATACTAAAATTCACCATATGCACCTTAGACAATGTATCAACCACCAAATTAGCTTTCACAAAAAATTAAACTCCTGTAACTATGCAATCCACTTCATGTAAATTGTAGTGCTTTTTGATCTACCATCAAAGTGAACTATTTGGGTAATAAGTAATGCCTCCAATGCTTGATTTCTTGAATAATAGTATACAACTCCTTCTCATATACACTATATTTTTTCCTTGATTTAATCAACATTTTTGACAAGAAAGCAATAGGTCTACAATATTGTGAAAGTATCCCACTAATGGCAAGTCCACCACCTAAAAAAGCTTTTGAGAATCGAGAATTGCATGCACTATTTCACTAGTATTTGTTGCTTTTAATAAGTCAAAGCTCCATTGGGTTTCATTATCCCACCTAAAATCTTTAGTTTTCTTCAAAAAAGCAAATATGGACCATGAAAAATGACTAAAATTTTAGAGGATTTCATCTATAAAAACCTATTAAACTAAGAAATGATCTTATCTCTTCAACATTCTTAGGAGTTTCCTAATCCCTAATAGCCTTCAACTTAGTAGCTTTCATTTAAATTTTATTTTTAGAAACAAAATTCCCTAAATATATGATTTCCCTCTTGAAGAAATTACTTTTATTTACATTGATTACTAATTGTGCCTCCTTTAATTTAAGATACACCATTTGCAAGTAATCTACATGCTCTTCCTCATTAGAGCTATACACCAAAATATTGTCAAAACATATACTATAAAACCTACCAATCAAGTCCTTCAATACATTATGCATCAACCTCATGAATGTAGCAGGTGCATTCATGAGCCCAAATGGCATCACCAACCACGTAAATAATCCATTCAACGTCTAGAAATCTATGTTTCATTCATCACTAGGTCTAATTCTAATTTAATGGTAACCATCCTTTAAATCGAATTTGATAAAAATTTCAATATTTGTAAGCACATCAAGGATATTATCCATCCTTGGAATAGAAAATTGGTACCTCACTGTTATCTTGTTTACTACCCTAGAATCAATACACATCCTCCATTCATCACTGTCCTTCTTTTGGCACTAGCACCATTAGACTTGCAGAACATAAAATGGATTCCCTCATGAAGCCATATGCAAGTAACTTCTCTACTTCCCTTACAATTCTATCTATTGAGTCTATGTCATTTGGTAAGCTTTCTCACTTGGAATGGTAGCACTAGGGATGAAATCAATTTGATGCTTTACATTCCTTATGAATGGCAATTCATCCAATTCCCCCATGAATACTTTGAAAAATTTCTTCTTTAAGCATAACACACTTGTTGGAAGTTGAACCTACACATCATCATGGTTAGAAGTAATTATTGATACAACAACAAATCCAAAACCTATTTCATTATGTTTCTTAATAAATTCCCTCTCTCCTAGAAGGATCAATGAAGCATTAAGTTCACTTTGCTACCTCATTTGTCTAGTTGTCATGGGAATTAAATCATGAATTCCATCAATTCTAACTATACTCCATACATTTATTACCATAAAACTTAGCACCATTGTGAAAATCCCAATGTCTATCAAGAATTACATGAACATAATCTATTGGAATTACATCACACTTCACAACATCATGACAACCTCTAATTTCAAATTTTGAAGTACATTGTTCCCTTACCTCTTAAGAAAAATATTTAGATAATATATGCACTTTAGAACATCTAGGATGAGGATCAATTACCAAACCTAATCTAGCAACTATCTTAAAAGAAATAATATTTTCTTGGACTCCTTCAACAATCAAAACATGAATGCATTCCCTACTAGGTAAACATCAATTCCCAATATGAAATAATAGTTTCCTAGTAGGATGGTCTCTTCTATACACATTTCCCATGAATGTTCAAGAATTTCATTTAGAAAATTCCTCAATCTTGGGAGCATTAGGATTATCTTTCTAAAAAGTTTGGCTTTATGTCTCATCCATCTTCATGGTTTGTACATCTTTTCATGTGGCTACCTTGTGAAATACACATTCACATTATTTGTGTTCCCATTCTCCATGCTTGAAGCATTGAATTTTTAATGATTGGTTCTTACCTTGGTTGTTCTTAGTTTTTCCCTTTCAATCATTATTTTTTATCTTCTTTTCATGATTGTCATCTTTGTTTTTGTATCAATAATTGAATCCATTCTTTGATTTAGATCTCTTCTCCTTTTCCTTGGAAGTTTGTTTGGTTTTTTTTTCCAAATCTACTTAGCTTCTTTTCAACCTTAATTATCAAGTCATAAGCCTTATCAAGAGTTTATGATTCATAAAAAGACAACTCCTACTACTATGTCATTTTGGGACCTCCTACATAGATTGAAGCTTATTCATAATCCTTCCAATTCACTTTAACTTGATGGAATAGATCATAAAACTTAATGTAGAATTCTTTGACATTCTTATCATCTTGCCTTATGAATTTTAACTTCATGATATTCTCTATCCTTTAATGATATTATTCAAAATTTCCTCACAACCTTTATTTAATTAGATTTTAATCTTTGATAGGTTAACCATTTTATCTTTCATAAGTATTAGACTTCTTTTTCCACTAAGAATAATCTATCTCAAGTTATTTTCTATCTCTTCCAACTCAAAGTACTTATCATGTGTCTCTAGCCAACTTGAAAAAGCATTGGTATCATCTACACCATTAAAATTCTTCAACTCAATGTATGAAAGTCTGGCAACATTACAAAATGGTCTAGCAAGCCTTGCCTTATCTTTTGCACCTAGCTTGCTAGGAGAAGAAGTTTTTACCACTATTGGAGCCCTTGAAATTATCATCTAAAGAATAGGATTCCATCCCATCAAAATCCTTGGTTGATGGGTTCCTACACTTCCATAGCTAGATTATCCTTCCTCATCATCCACTCCATCTTCACTAGGCTTGAAACTTCTTCATCTAAATGTGAATGCTCATCACCATTGTATGTCTGGATACAAATAGGACTTGCATTCCTATCTACCTTTTCTTTGACTTCATCCAACCAAGCATCCATCAATTGGAAGGTATATTTCATGCTTTCCATGTCTTTGTTCAAGGATTTTATCTATTTCTTCTTGGGTGTCATTTAAAATTAAGAAAAATACTCAATCAATTCTAAGCAAGAGTCAACACTAATACCAATATTTAGCTAAAGTAGTTTCACTCAAATATTAAATCATATTCAACACACTAAATCTAGATATTATGAAAAGGTAAATAAATTTCTAGAAAAGAAGAAAACTATCTATCTTCAATTATTTAAAAGAGAAGATTACAACATGATTCCTCAATCCACAAAACATCAAAAAACCTCACACACTTGAATGATGATGAAGAACATGAGGCTCTACAACCATAGAATGGCTATTCTTAATGCAAGACATAACTAATGGAGAACCTCTTCCACAACCTAGGACTAAGATCTCAACTTACAAGCAAGTCTAGAATACACAAGCCAACACATAACACAATTGACCTTAGAGCTACAACCATGTATGCACTCACTCAATGTGCTCTCCCAAAATATTGCTCAAGTTTACTACATGAACTTAAATGACATCTCATATCTCCATCTCTTCATGGTACAAGCATGAAACACAATCCATATTTAGGAATCAAACATGAAAAAAACCCCTAGGAAATCTTTCTCAATCTCAACTAGAAGATCCTCCATTTCTTCTCATATTTTTTCGTCTTATTTTAGCTATTTACAAACTTGGAACAATAATTTTGAAAGTTTTCCTATGCATTTGAATCATCTATGGCCTTTTTAGGACATCTCACTATGAAACTTGATAATTCAAGGAAGACATCTCACTTCCAGCTAAGAAGTATTCTACTATAGTTGAGACATATTCACATTTCATGAGACATCTTACCTAACATTTGATAAGTATTCGATTTTCTAAGACATCTATCACCAATTCAACATGTCTCATGTAAGCTCTCAACTTGGCCCAAACATATCATGTCTTTTAATACATCTCTTCTAACAACCCAGATCTCAAATAAGATTAGTCCAATACCTTCAAGATGTCTCCATGGAGATTAAAACCTATAAAACTAGACAAGTAAGAAAATAATGAGAAAACTAGAAGAGATGTCTCTACACTAGGCATCCCATTCTATCTCACACTAGTATGTCATTAAGAAGCATCTCACACTAATTAAGCTCCAACATGCATAATGTTAATTGTGGTGCAAAAATCATACAAGTAGCTACTAATCAACTTAGGACTAACTCATGGATAGAGAAGAAAATAAAGGGTAGATCTAGATACTAAGATCATGTTGATGAACACTAATAGTATAGTGGAGATGGAACTAGTAAAAGTATGAGCCAAGTGAGAAATCATAGATGTTGACAAAACATTCTCTCTAAGGGAGTTATATTAAATCCAAGTAGAGATACGCTAATTGCAAGAATATTTGGAGAGCATTATGCCATTGGTACCTACACCCTTAACCATGAAACCTAAGGTATAAATTTAGCACTTGTAGATTGAACTATTTAATACATGATAGATTGGAGAAGAAGCATTTTTCATGAAGGACAACTTGGAGAAGTAAATTTATATGCTAAAGCATCAATCCAAAGAGTGGAGGAAGATTAGATATGAAAAGAAAAAATATAGGCTCTTTGTATGTTTCAATAGGTATGAGGGCCCAAGAATGAAAGCCAAATCATGACACTATTTAGGAATAGAATACCTCTATGTGAAAAAGAACCACTAGAACTTATGGCAAGAGCTAGTAGAGAAGATAACTAGAAAGACTGATGAGCTCATGAAAATACACATGATTATGCAAGTCAAATGGGATATCAAGGTGAGTAGATTATATAACTTGGTAGCTCTTTTAAACAAGTGGGTGATTTACAATGGCCAAGAAGTTAAAGTGAAATTTAGTTCATTGTATGTCAAACTTCATCACATGGATACAAGTGAACCAACACTAATAGAGAAGATGGGTCTTTTAGAAAATATATATATCCTCTATCATAAAGTAGAAATGATAGTTCTTAAGAGGATACTTAAGGAAGATAAAAAAGTTATATAAGAAAACTGGAGAATACATCTACATGTTGTCAAAATTTTTGTAGGAAGGCCATGTAGTGAATTGAAAGAGCATGTTTGTAGGATATTAGTTAAGTTGGAGATCATTTAGCATGAGCTCATGCAAGGAAGGTGGTATCATGAGAAGTTCCAAGAAAATATAAAAGAACATTAATAGGTACTACTATGAGAGCAAGAATAGATGAATAAATAGAATAGATAATCCTATATTAGGGTGATGGACCTTGAAACAAAACTATAGAGATTTCACATGTCCACACCAAATACCTCAAGCTTATTCCTATATTAGACTAGTGTGTTAGGGGGATTTCATCCTTAGTCATTATCCCTTGATTTTTCTCATTTAGGTGGCTTATATTGCACTATAGTCATGGTTAATTTTTATATTTGTAAATCCACTTCATTGATCTTGTTAAGTGTCCATTTCAAATTATGTTTTGAAATTTTAAAGCTATGGAACTAGCTGTACTCAATTGTAGATGAATGATTAGTCATCTAGTGATAGTTTGTAAGTTGATTGTAAGCCTTGAATGTGGGAAGTATTATCTACACCCTATACTTAGAGTTCTCTCCAGATCATGCATCCTTACTTCTTGTATCACCTTTCTAGGTTGGATATATGCATTAAGTTCCTTAGGATGTTTTTAACTATATTTATGCTTGTTATGATTCTTTAAACATGTTCATATTAGCCACAGCTTTTCCTAGGATTGAAAGTTTGATACAACATGCAAGGGATGCATTAATACCTAAGTATCAATACATCATCTATGTTAGTAGCCCTATGTTAATGCATCTCATGCATCATTCTAATTGTCAATTTTGTTGAAATGATGACCTAGAATTACTAGGATATATCAATGTATCTCTATTAACATCCAAGCATTAATTAACTTGAGTTATTTTATGGAAAAAACACAAATATTTGGATTGATCTCTTCATAGAAAACTTTGATACTTTACATTTTATGTGAGACTTTTGGGCTTTTGGCATCCTATTATGTAAGTGTAATTTACTTTTCATTTTATATGTCTTTCAAGTCATCACTTTTTCAAGTATGGCTAGACTTTATTAGAATGCTACCTTGGTTTCATTCATATCATAAAAATTCATTAATTAAGTTATTTTTATTTATGTATTTATTGTTATTGTGTTGAGTCACGTAGAGGCATGATGTTGGGCCATTGATATTATAACTAAAAGTTATTTTATGCTTTATGTGCGAGTTGTTGCACTTGTCCCTTAAGATATATTAACCTGTTAGTATATATGTATGTGAGCATTGCCACTTATCCCACTAGGGATTGTGATGCAGATGTGCAGTTTATTATTTTGCTCTCAAATTTATTAAATACATAAAAATTATAAACTATAAAATTATAAATATTTTCTCTTCTCTAATCATAGAAATACAAGTATCTCATTTATTATATGTATCAGATCTCTTTTATATCTATTGAATATAATGATATGTATAAGCATTCTTTGCAATTCACATTACACTATATTTAGAAGTTAATGATTGGATGACACTTCATTTTGTATGATATAGTTCCATTGACCACATCTAATGGGATCCCTATCATAAGCTTAACATTACAACATAGATATAACTTAAACTAAAATCCAAGTCTTAATTAGACATCTTAAAACATGAATTAATCATATGCAACATCTTCTAGGTCCTTATTATCTAAGCTAATAAATTCACCTAAAAATCCTACAAAATAAGAAAATAAGTCCTAAGATTAAGTAGGATAAATAAAACCAACAAATACTCCCTTATGGGTTTTGTTGAAGGCATTTGATAGCTAGATAGTTTTGCACATGGGTAACTGTAATCATATGTTAGCAATAAAATACAAACCAAGCTAATACATGAAATAAATAGAATTTGAACAAATAACCAAACCAATAGAAAAGAATTTACCACCACCCATTAACCCAATAAATGAACAAATTAATGAGTCTATAACCAACATATTAAAAAATTGGTGAGTCTATATCCCACATGTTAATAGATGTTTAATGATTTTAAAACCCATATGTTGTTGAGTTGATGAGTCTAAAACTCAAATGTCAAATGTATGATGAGCCTAAAACCCACATATTCAAAATTAGCCAAACTAAACTAACTATGAAACCAACAAATAATAAATTCAACAAACAAATCCTTGTGTGGTGGAGAAAATGAACCTATAAATTTTCCAAATAAAGAATTAGCATAGAACATGGAGTTGATGAATCTAAAATTCATATAATTACTAATTTATTGGTGAGCCTAAATCACACATTTTTCAAAGAAGGTTAGTAAGCCTAATCTCATATTTTCTAAATATGCAAGAAGTCCAAACTAGAGTTCTAATCCAAGAGGTTAAGAAATGTTACCAAACCAAAAGTTTTGATATTTCAAAAAGGATGAAACAAAAAGTATGAATGTATATGAATATCTAAACAATATTAAATTATTTCCAAGAGAAAATCTAACTTTCCATGGATGTTCTAGGGTCCTATAGCTACTAAAAGACCAACACTTATTAATTCTTATTTTTCAAACATTTTTTTCATTTTCTTAATTTTCCATTTTCTAGATGCTAGAAATCACTTTATAAAAGTTGATCCATTTATTGCCAAGTGTTTAAAACTAATGTCAAATGTTGAATTTAACCTTTTCTTTTCTTCTAGGATAACATTATCCAAAATCATTTTGGGGGTCAAAAACTTGAAACTCTATTTGAAACCATAGTTCTATAGTTAAATTATCTATAGAATTTGGAATAAAGAAAAAATGTGATTAACACTAGTCGAAACATGATCCAAATTTATTAAAATTTTGACTAATATTCCATGCATAATTACAAATTTTAAAAAATAGTCAAATTAAAGAAAATAATATTAAAAGAATTGAATCTAGGAATTCAAGCTAATCAAAAAATAGTTTTTTAAAAAACTAAATCGTTCAAATGAGATTTATACTAAATGAATATCCAAATTGAAGAAGTAAAATATGAAATTATCCTACCTAGATCTAACAACACTATAGCAATGGATCCTTGGATGACTTTGATCTCCCTAACAAGCTCTAAATCCTAGAAAAAATAGTAGATTCACAGTAAGATCTAAAACAAGATTTTGAAATATGAATTACCATAGGGTCTTGGTTGAAAATGTAGATCTACTTGGCTATAGATTTATATTTAACTAGCTTCTAGTTAATCTAGTAGAATATCCTTCTTTAACTCAATCTCTTAGATGTTGGCAAGGTAAGATAAAATGTTATTGTATGACACTTTCTTGGTTTAAAATCTTACAATGATTTGATAGGGTTGGGTAGGATGCTCTCATGGCAAAAAAAAAAAGAAAAAAGAATTTATTATTTTTAAAAATATCTTTAAATATTTTTCTAACATGAGTTGATGCTAAACACTAGTGTAAGGGGCATATCTTGTGAGCAAAGTTAATGGCTATGGCTAATCCTAGGCTAATAGCTATGGCTAAGCCCAACTAATAACAAAGTCTAAGGTCCAAAAGTATAGCTAATGAAAGGTTGACCCAAGACCTTTCAAAAGCATAAGCTAGTAATAAATTAAAAATCAAAACTAAAATATATAAATATGATTTTATTCAAAATATAAATTATTCAAAAATGTTCACCAAACTAAAGTAGTACCCCAAGTACTAATGACTCATCTAATATGTGATGTTGACTAACTCAAAACTCTAACAATAGTGATTACTATGCATGTGCTAAATTAAAAAATAATCAAAATACCAAAAATATTAAATAGTATAGATAAAAAAATTATTAGAATTAAGAAAATATAAATAAAGAAAAAGGTAAAAATAATTCTAATAATATTTAAAAGTAGCATGATCAATAAAATGGAACATAGTTCACAAAGCATAGGTAATATAACAAAGGGGTAAAGAGCATACTTATAGATTAGTAAATAATACATCAAGGGTTCACATCACAAACATAACAAGAGTTAAGGGTATCATAGGTAGAAATGTTATATTTCTACTCCTTAAGAACCTTCCTCCTAGAAGATTTCAAGGTGTGTGGTATACAAATCTTTCTCCACCTCCCATGTTGCTTCTTGTACTTAATTTCTTTCCCAAATGAGTTTAACTATTAGAATCACTTTACTCAACTTTCTCTCCATCCTATTAACAATCTTAACTAGCTATTCTATAAAACTAACATCAAGTTAAATTTCTAAATTCTAGCAATCTATCTTCTAACTAGGATGTGTAACATACTTTCTCCTCTTGGAAATGTAAAATAAATCATGAATTGATTGCAACTGCTATGGAATATTAGGAAGGAAATGTAAAATACATCAAAAAATTTTCTTAAGATTAGGAAGGAATCAATGTAGCAAGGATCTAACTTTCCTTTTCTACCAAACCTAGCAATTCATTTGAATGATAAATCCTTAAGAAAAACATTATCACTAATGCTAAATTCTAATGGTAATCTTTTATTATTCACATACTTAACATATTTATCTTATGTTGCCTACAATTTATCTCTAATCATCTTGATCTCTTCTATAGCCTCATTGATTATGCCTATCCTAGTTTTATATTTATCCCCAATAGAATTTTAGAAAATAGATGCATGGAAACATCTATGATGTAACACTTCATAAGGTACTTTTTTCAACCTAACCTAAAAATTGTTATTCTAAGAAAATTTTTCCCATGAAATAATTTTGATCAAACAATCATTGTAGTCCAAAGCACATGCTTGAAGCATATCCTCTAGAATTTGTTTCATCTTCTTTTTCTATCTATTTCGCTATGAGTGATACACTAAATTGAGATTCAATTTTGATTTCAAATACTTATGAAAAGATTACTAAAATCTAAAAGTAAAATTTGGATCTCTATTTGATATAATCTTATTATGTTCTCCATGAAATAGAACAATATTTGATAAGAATAACTAAGCAACCTCCTATGCATTGGCTCTTTCTTTCATAGTCAAGAAGTAGAAAGATTTGGTCAAAAGATCTATGTCTATAAGAATGGAATCCTTCCCACTTGGAGTATAAGGAAAACTAGCAATGAATACATACCAAAGTTTTTTTTATTTCAACATTGAAATGATATGTTGATGAAGATTACCATCGAGCCTCTGATGCTTTACCTTCACCTATTGACATAACAAGCAATTAGCTGTATACTCATGAACATCTTTCTTCATATTAGGTTACCAATCTTATCTCTTGATGTTGTGATACATCTTATTACTACTTGGATACATCTAATACTTGGGCAAATGAGCTTCATTAAGTAAATTTTTTCTACCTACCACTAGTACATAAATCCTATTTGTGCACCTCAATAAGCCTAAATGATCAACTAAAAATGGTATATCCATAGGAGAAGGATTTATGATCTTCTCTAGACAATAGAAATCTAAAATCTACTAGAATGCTAATTCAGAATTGAGAATAGGTAGAATAGTGAGACTATGAACTTTTCTAGGTATTCTACTTAGTGCAACTACCATGTTGTTATCTTTTCTAGGATGATATTACATAATGAAACTAAAATCTACCAACAAATTTATCCATAAATGCTATCTCATGTTTAGCTATGGTTAATTTATAATGTATCACAAACTCTTATGATATGTCAAAAATATAATCTTCTTAATGTATAAGTAATGTATCCAAATCGTAAAAATAAAAATAATGGTACTAAATTCTAAATCATGAGTTTCATATCTTTAATAGAATTTTAGTTGTCTAGAAGCATAGACCACAACCTTTCCATCTTGTATAAGAACACCAGCTAAGCCTTCTCCTAAAGCATATGTGTGTGTGTGTGTGTATCATAAGATTTACCAGGAACTAGTGAGATTAAAATAGGTGCTAAGATGAATATTTTTTTAATCTTTTTAAAAGAATTTTGATAAGCATCTAGCTAAGAGGAAACACAATCCTTCCAAAGCAACTTATGTAGAGATGCTATGATCTTTGAAAAATCCTTACAAATTTCCTATAATACCCTACCAAACCTAAGAAATTTCTAACCTCATTTACTAATGTTAGAATACAACAGTTCCTAATCACTATTATATTATAAGGATCCACTACTATACGTACTCTAAAAACTACTGAACTGTATCTTTGTCTTCTAAAACACACAGTTAATGTTTACAATATTTCTCTTAGGTGTTCTTTGTATGTCTCTTCATCCTTAGATTGAACCAAAACATCATCAATGAATAAAATAATAAATTAAACTAAATAAAAATGTAGAACATTGTTCATCAAACACGAAAATAACTGGTGCATTAGTGAGTTCAAAAGGCATTACTAAGAACTCATAATAACCACAATTTTTTTTCTAAAAGATATTTTAGATACATCTTCTTTTAGCATTCTAACTTAATGATAATAAAAATTTAAGTTAATCTTAGAGAACATCTTAGCTTCTCTCAACTAATTAAAAAAATCATTAATCCTTGGTAGAGGATATTATTCCTTGATTATCATCCAATCCAATTTAGCTTCTTATAATCAATGTACAACCTTAAGTTACCATTCTTCTTCATCATAAAGAGTATCAGTATATTCCAAGGTGAAACACTTAGTCAAATCATGCCTTTGTCTAACAACTCTTAAATCTGCACTTTTAGTTCTACCAAATCCACTAGAGACATCCTATGAGATGCTTTTAAGTTCAGTTTATTTCTATTTTTGAGTGTAATCTCATACTCAATCTCTCTATGCAAGTAAAATTTAGGAAGTTCTTTGTTGAATACATCCAAGAACTCTTGAACCACTAAAATTTATTCTATCTCTTACTTAGGTTGTTTTGGTAGTAAAATGATATAACAATGATGTCCCTACTTAAATAACTACTAAAACTTCTTGGTTCTTACTAGAAAAATATTGATTAATCTATTATTTGATTGGATTATGACATATTTCTTGCTTCTAAAAATTAGTGACAAAGTTTCATTCCTTTAATACAACCATCCATCATACTTAGCCAACTAGTCCATTCCAGAAATCACATTATACTCTTTAAGTTCCATCACTAGCAAATCTCCATACCATTGTTTTACTTTATATCATCACCTCTATTAAAGTTAGGATCTCTAAAACTACCACACCATTCATGGGTGACTACTCAAATTGTAAATAGGTCATAACTTTAGGGTCCATAAAAGAATGACTAGCACTTAGAGTAAAAAATATCAAGAAATAGAAATCTTTAATGTTACGTATATTATTAATGATAGTGTTGGGTTGTTCATCCAAGGGTTGATTTGTTAAAGCATAAAATCTATCCTTATAGCTTGAATCCTTATTGTAAACTTTGTTACTCTATGCATTACACAGTCTAGTTCTTAGGTCTCTTATTAAGAAACTTCTAACTCTTATAATTGGTTTTCCAATGTACTTCAATCTAAATATTTATTCTTGATATGTCCACCATTACCAAAACCAAAGCATGCATCAGGGATAATAGAGTTCTCTAGCTACTTCCAAAAAAAGAATTCCTAGACTTCTTAGAGCTAGTAGCCTTGATCATGAGGTAAGGTCTCTTCTTAAGTTGGTCTTGTTTCTTCCTCTTGTCCAACCCTATGATTCTTTCTATTGCCAATGAATTCATGTGTAATACCTAATAGTCTATCAAACGAAGAAAAACCAAGCCTAAACAAATAGGTTCAATGAGTCCATCAATGAAGCAACTAGTTATCTCTTCTTCATCATCCTGTGGATGGGGATCAAATTTCACTAGGTAAAGAAACCTTTATTCATACTTTAAAATAGTGAGATCTTATTTTTTTTGGTTGGACAAATATTTGATGTTTGCTTTCTCTTCCTGAAAACTCTACCAAGTTCAATTCACTTTACTTCTCTATACATCCAACCTCTTTTAACATTGGTTATCTACCATCAATGATTAGCAACATCATTAAATTGATGAGAAGCCAAGTGATTTAGACTAAAGTATAAACCATTAGCTAGAAAGCTTCTTTTACCTTATGCAATCACTTTAAAGAAGCTACTAGATCTTCTACACTATTAAAAGATGCTAGTTTTAGCCTTTTCAATTGATTCATGGGTGGTTGCTCAATCTACTTCCTACCATAAACATTGAAGTGATTAGATTTATACTATCCATTATTCTTAGTGTTACAATAATTCTAACTCCTTAGATAGATATATTTTCCTCATCACATCATTTTAATATACTTCCACACTAGGTTGATTGAGGTTTTTCTTATTCAAGATTTCAAAAATCCTTCTTGGTGGCATCCTATACTATAAATCTAAGAATACTTGTGAATCTAATAGCTCTGATACCAACTTGTAACCCTACTAATGAGGCTTAGGCTTGAAAGGTATTACTTATATAAAATACATAATTATGTGGAAATAAAACACTTCTTGCTAAAATCAAATGAATGTCAAGAAAAATATTAATAGGTAAAATAGAAGACATCCATAAACAAGTGCATAGGGACAAGAGAAAAGTTCATAGAAAAACATTAAAATGTGATAAAATAGTGATAATAGTCCTATGCATGCTAAACCTAACCTATTCACTATCAAATATAGAACCAAATCTCTTTTTCCAAGTCAAAAATTAATAAACGTAGTAGTGTAAAAATAACAAAGGAATATAAATTAAAACATAAATATTTAAAATTATAATGTTGCATTATAATCTAATGAAACCACATGAGATAATATGAAAATCCAATTATAGTTGCACCCAATAGTCATTGGGTAGTAAATTTGTTAAAACAAATGGAACAATTGATTGCAAATAAAATGTAATATAACCAACATTCAAAAAAATTATTTGACATTGAAAACACAAAAAACATAGTACAAGTTCGAGAAAAAAACTGAATCATAATTCTAGTTGAACATTACTACATAGAATACAAGCTAAAATAGAATTTAAATTCTAATTAAACATTTCAAAACATGAATTAATCATCAGTAACATCCTCTAGGTCATTATTATCTAAACTAACATATACACCTAAAAATCATACAAACCAAAGGAATCAATCCTAAGTCTTAGTAGGGTAAACTAAACCAACAAAAACTCCCTTATGGATTTGATTGGAGGCATCAAGTAGCCAAATAGTCATGCATATGGGTAAGTACACCCAAAAGTTTGTAGATAAAATACAAATCAAGCCAATACATCAAACAAATAGAATTTGAATATATCATCAAACCAATAAAAGGAATTCACCAACACTCATTAATTCAATAAATAAATGAATAGGTAATTCTATAATAATCATATTAATAAATTAGTAAGTCTATAAGCTATATGTTAACTAATGTTTTATGAGTCTAAAACTCATAAATTGTTAAATTGATGAGTCCAAAACTAATATTTTACTAAATCAATCAATGTAAAATTTATATGTCAAATGCTTGGTGAGTCTGAAATTTCCATATTTCAAATTGGCGAAAAAAAACTAATTAATAAACCAAAAGATAATAGATTAAACAAACAAATATATGGATGATGAATAAAAATAACCTAACATCCAATGGAATTAAAATTTTTGACTAAAAAATTAGTTGGCCTCGATCTCATATAAAATATAGATATGAAAAATACAAAATTCATATAATTTTTGAATGATTGGTTACACTAAATGTCACAGTTGTTAAACAAAAGTTTAGTGAGCTGAAAACTCACATTATCAAAATATGACAAAAGTCCAAACTAGAGTTCTAAGCTAGTAATTCAAGAGATGTTTCCAAAGAAAAAGTTTTGATATGTCAAAAGGAATTAATCCTAGATTATGAATGTAGATGAATGTCATATTAAAATTCTAACTTAGTCCTTTATTCATACTTTAGAGTCATTTTAAAAACCTATCCAAAAACCTAGTTTGATAGTTGAATTATTGGCAAAATTCAAACAAAGAAAAAACATAGTTAAACTTGGTCAAAACATTGAGTATAATATAATGCATGATAATAGATGTCAAAAGTAGATAAATTGCAAAAAATAATATTAAAATAATTAGTTCTAAAAATTCATGCAAGTCAATAAGTGGTTGTTGAACAAACTAAATTGGTCAAATGAGATGAAAACTAAATGAATATAAAAACCAAAGAAGTAAAATTACAAATTATCCTTCTTGGAACTGAAATGGGTCCTTGTATGGCTTAGATCTTCATAATAGAATCAAAATCCTAGGAAAAAAAATGATAGATCAATAATGAGATCTAAGAAAGATTTGAAATAAGATATAGAGATATGACTATGCTTTTTGTTCATAATGTAGATCTAACTGGTAGTAAATATAGATCTAACTAGAACTTGATCAATTCTATAGAATCTCCTTCTCTAAATCAATCTCCAAGATGTTGACAATGAAAGGTAAAAGGTTTCATGTAAGGATAATGGTTTCAAAATGTTGGATAAGATACTCTTGTGGTTAAAAACTAAATTAAAAGAATTTTTTAATTTGTAAAAATATTTTTTTAAGATGTGTTATTACCCAACATTGGCCTAATGGCATCTCATATAAGTAAAGTTAATGGAAATATATAATCCCAATGTAATAGCCATCGCTAAGCCCAACTAATAACTAACTCTATGGTACAAAATCATAGATAATGAGAGGTTGACTGAAGACCTTCTAAAAGCATATGATAATAATAAATTTAAAATTAAAATCAAAATATAAAATTATAGTTTCATTCAAAATATAAATTATTCAAACCAATGTAGTATCTCATGTGCCAATGACTTATCTAGTACTTGATACTTTCTAACTTAAAACTCTAACAAAAGGGGTTAGTATGCATGTGATAAATTAAAAGATATTGCAAAATACCAAAAATATCAAAAAGTACCAAAATAGTATTGCCATTTTGGTATATCAAAACCTTTGAATAAGGGAAAAGCAGAAAATGTGCTTGTGAAATCTTACAAGACTTAAAAAAAAATAAGAGATCGACAAGAACATGATGAGATTGAGAAAAATAACATGCTAAGATCAAGATGAGAGCTGAGCTGTCACTCGAAAGTGATGAAGTCTCAACCAAGATTGCAAGATTTTTTAAAAAGTAACAAGCATTTACAATGTCTAGAAGTCAAAAGAAGATGGTCTGGTAACTATTAAGACATCCTAGAGGAATAGCATATGTCCTTATTGAAAGGTCTAGATCTCAAGCGAGATGACCCAAAAAAGAAGTAGAAGACTCAACTGCAATTGAGATTTCCTAGTCAAGATGTCTCATGTGTGATGTCCCAACTAAAATAAGACATCCTATTTGCAAGTATCTGAAAGTTAGTGAGACACCTCAAGCTTGAATGAGACATCCTAACTAGCCATTTTCTAGCCATTGTAGCAACTTCAATGGTCATTTGACAATGATAAAGGGTATAAAATAGATGATATTTATATGAAAAGAATAAGCACTATGCACACTAATATTCCCTTCATTGGACACATGTTGTGAATCAATTTGTTCTTCAATTCTTTATCCTTTGTAAGTTCCAAAGTAAGAAATCTATAACTTGAGTATATTCTCTTCTTGATCTTTCTTTTCTTCCTTTGTGAGCTTGGCATGGTTGATGTGCTTCTTGAAAGAAGGAATCTCTTGATCTTATTGGGACCTTACAAGGCTAGGTGTGTTTCTTGAGAAAAAACACCTTGTGCAGAGCTTAAGTTATTATAAAGGCTGTGGGATCCTTGAAACTACATTTTGATCTTGTTGGGACTTTATGGGATTGGATGTGTTTCTATGTGAGAAAATCCATTATGGAGCTCAAAATTTGTAAAGGTTATGGTATCCTTGAAACAACATTTTTTTAAAAAAAAATTCTAAAGGTATGCGAGGATTCTACCCTCCCAGTCTGGACATACCCAAGTTGGAGAACCATGTACATCTTAGTGTATTTTTGATTTTTAATTGGTGGAACTTATTCAACGTCTCTTCTAAGTTCTTGATCTTAAAGTGATATCAGAGCTTGGTACTCCTAATTTTTAGTGTAACTCAGGAGTGAACAATGGAAGGAACATCAACATTGAGCCACCAATGTTCAATGGGATTGACTTTATGTACTAGAACACTTGAATGAAAGGATTATTTAAATTCATGAAGTTTGAGATTCAGGAATCCATCCTAGAGGGATACACTCTACACATTGATGACACTAAAAGTGCTACAAAGCCAAGAAGCAAGTGGATTAAAGATGAAAAAGATAATTTTATGTTTGATTTCAAAGCTTAAAACTATCTTTATTGTGCTTTAAGTAAATCTAAGGTTAAGAGTGTAGCTAAGTAAAAAATAGCAAAAGAGATTTGGGAGGATCTAGAAGCTACTTATGAAGGTACATATGTTGTTAAAGTATCTAAGCTTCTAGTTATACAAAGTGAATATGATAAATTAAAAATGAAGAATGAGAGAAGATCAAAGCTTACTTCTCTAGAGCGAATGACTTAGTTGTAGCTATTAGATGAATAGGAAAGGATTTACCTTGAAACAACACAAAACGTTGCATGTTATAGCCAATTTTCTTCATGTAGCTTTCACCCCATGAAGCCTGAGGAAAAACTTCATTGTAAATGTGAAGATTGTAATCCACAATGGATAATTCTACATACTTTATACTTTTTGGGGTTGAAAAATGCCTCATAAGTGATCAAAGCCTCATTCCCGAAGTGAAAAAGTCATCTAGTATCTATATTTGGATTGGGGAGGGGGGTGTTGTTGTTAAAAATGCATTTTGGAATGCAAAAAATGGAAATTTGATGGGTTTTATGGGGGTTATACATGTTTCTATGCTGGAAACATCTATAGGGGGTAAATCTCACCTACCTCCAACATGGAGAGGTGGGCAATTTTTCCTTAGCTTGGAAACTCTCCCCTCTAGTGTGGAGACTACATACTTAGTTTGGAAACCTTCTTCTTTAGTGTGGAATTTTCCCCCTATCATGGAGGTTCCATCCATAGTGTAGAAATCACATCCTCCCCAATGTGGAAGCCAATAGCCAACTTTGATCCCTCCATGCACTCCAACATTGTTGGAAGGCTTAGCATGAAAGATTCATCTCTAGAGTAGAAGGCTTAGCATGAAAGATTCATCTCTAGAGTAGAAGGCGTGCTCCTATTGCTATTTATAGTAAATGGAATGTCCATGGGGGGAAGACACTTACTATATAAGGTAACCCCCCAAATTTGGGTACCCATCTCACTTATATGAGGCAGAAATTTATAACAATTTGGCAGTCAATTTGCAGCCATTGTGCAGCCAAATTACAACCATTTTGCAAACCCATTTGTGGCCTAAGAACTATAAAAACTAGCCTCAAACATCATCTAGAGGTTTCACATTTTTTGCAATTTGATACAATTTGCATTGGTTACATAGTTTTTTGTTACAATTCAATAATTTGTTCACAATTCTACACTTGGGCATTCTCAAGCACTTAAGAGTTCTTACAAGTTTCCACACTTGTATTCTATTAATTCCAACATGGAAAACCTATGGCCTTGTGACCTTGTAACTCCCTTTGGGATTTGTGAATTTTTAAGCTCCACACTACAGTCATGGAATTTCCAACTCCTAGTGTAGAGCACTTGGGAAGCTTGAATTCTTCACACTTCTCAACCCCCATCATAGCCAATGTTGTTGATCTAAAGTAGCAACACAAGAGGTTTGATAGCATCGAGAGTGGCAAGACATTCAGCTCATGCAATTGATTGCATCAAATTTAATAGAATCTAAACTCTTGTTCAAGTGATCCCCCTACTGTTCACTCAGGCACCATTTGTACATATTTCTCTAACTCATTCTTTATTCTTTTTCAATAAAGTTTTAAGTTTTTGGTTTTGTGTGCAAAAAATATCTATTTATTTTTTACATATTATTTAGATCTATTATCAATTTTAGTATTCAATTATATTTTCATTACCCCAATGGGAATTTTGTAAGTCCTTGGTTGATTTGCCAGATTGGCCAAGATGCCCTAAATCCCATTTTTAATAGAGGCCTTCGGGATTCATGAGTCGAGGATTGATGTGCATTGGAT
This sequence comes from Gnetum montanum, assembly GCA_015680685.1. Taxonomy (NCBI): domain Eukaryota; kingdom Viridiplantae; phylum Streptophyta; class Gnetopsida; order Gnetales; family Gnetaceae; genus Gnetum; species Gnetum montanum. The sequence goes on along the minus strand of MNCI01017890.1, from coordinate 622,801 downwards.
CCTTGAATCTTTCCAATGATCAGTTTTTCCAATTGCAACAATTTTCTTGGTGCTAAAAGGAGGGCCTCTACCCAATTTCTGTCAAAATCTATTAGCCATATTTCCTATATTGTTTCCTAGTAGTAAATTTGCATATTTGTAGCCAAGATCTTGGAAATCCAATATTGTCCTTACACCCCCTCCCCCATAGTAGAAATCCTAGTGTGGAAGCTACAAGTGGTTTGGGTGTTAAAATTTCACAACATTTGTTGTGAATTTTTAGAATAAAATTAGTGTGGAAGCCTTAACAACCATTTAAGTTTTGTTGCCACATTTTTTGCTACAAAACCAATGTTGGTTTCCACACCAACCAAACCTACTTTTCTCTCCTTTTGGTAAAAGATAGTAGCTTACCAAAATCATTTTAGGAATCTACTAGGTTTTCATTTTGACCTTCAAAATTTTTTCCTTTTCTCTCCAATGTTGAAATAGAAGGTGTAAGATTCTCATCATCTTAGCCCCTTTCTTTCCCACCCCCCCCCCCCCTCTCCCCCCTCCCACCATACCTAGCATAGAGGTAGCTAGGATGTCAACATAGAGGGTGTTTAACATCAACATTTCTAGTTTTCCATTTTTGGGAAATGGGTAAACCCCCTTATCCCCACTTACTAATTTTAGTAAGTGCTCCATTATCAGCTATTTTTGCTTGCTTTGATCATATTTCTGAATTCCACTTGTTGGGAACTACCTCTATTATTGTTGTTTATAACCTATTTTAAGCCATTTTGTGCATCTATAATTTTTAGCCTTTCCCCTTGTTAATGTTGGGTTATAAGGTGTGAGATTCCCATTATCTCATCCCCCTTCTTTCCCCCTACCATACCCACCATAGAGGTAGTTGTGAGGCCAGCATGGGTGAGGCTTAACACCTACCTTTTTCAGTTTTCCATTTTTGGAAAAGGGGTAAACCCCCTTATCCTCCACTTACCAATTTTATTATGTACTCCATTTTTAGCTATTTTTACTCTTTTGACCATTTGTAAATTCCACATATTGGGGTTCATTTCTATTTTTGCCATTTATAACCTAGTTTAAGCCATTTTTTACATATGTAATGATCAGCCTTTCCATCCTACAAATGTTGGAATAGAAGGGGTGAGATTCCCATTATCTCACCCCCCTTCTTTTTTTCTGCTACCATACCCAACCTAGAGGTAGTTGGGAGGCTAGCAAAGGTAAGGCTTAAATACCAATTTTTCCAGCTTTACATTTTTGGTAAAGGGATAAACCCCCATACCCCCCCAACTTACTAATTATAGTAAGTACCTCATTTTTAGCTGTTTTTGCTTCTTGTTAAATGTTTATGAATTGCATTCATTGGAATTTACTTGTAGTTTATACTTTATAGCTTATTTTAAGCCATTTTCAACAAAAGTACTATGTCTATCCAACCGTCCACCAAATTGCCCCTCATTGTCCAACAAGCTGTGAGGGTCTATGAACCCAAAGACCCTACCATCATCAAATGTAGGAGATCTTTGAGGGCCAGAGGGAAGAGTCCTAACTTTACCTTCATAAATGAAGACCATTATCACTACATTTGCACGAAAATGTAGGCTGGCCTCATGATTCCACATGTGGAAGTAGAGGCAAAAAGGAACTTTAAGCTCATACATCAGGATGGGAGAGAGCATTTCCCTTTCTTGTATGACCAAATACCTCTAACAGATTTCTATGATAACATCCTAGCTAAATTGATTATGATGGAAGAGGAAGCTGACAAGCATAGCTTAGAAGAACAACAAGAGGAGGAGGATGAATTTAGGATGGAATTTGAGCCCCAAAAAATCTTGGGAGGATTGTTCCAACAAACATCTTCCAAGGTCATAGCACCTTCATCTAATACATTTTTTTCTCCATGGGCATGGTGCTACCATCTTCCACTCCTTCCTACCCTACCTCAGCTATCCCCATACCAAGTCATAGCCACACATCAAATTCAATCAACACCATAGCCAACAACCTATAACACATCTATCCCATTTTCCACACAACCTCAATTTGTGCAACCATTAACAGTGGTTTTTACCACCATAAATACATTAAATACCTTTGCATGGTTCACCATGGGACCCCAAGCAACTCAAAGGTCTCACACCTTCTTTATTCTATTTGTGCCTCAAGTATTGGCACAAACATCCTTTTCCTTATTTGACCCATAAGCTACAACCATAACACAACCTCTTCCTTTAGTCTTGCAACCCATAGTGAGGCCACAAGCCTCACAAAAAATGCTACAATCATATGTGCAAATTCCAAAATCAACAAGACCACCACAATGTCTACATGAAGCCTTTTAGATGATCTAGGACCTAATGAAGGAGTTGAGGAGGCTTAAATCCTTTACTTCACAAAGTATCAAGATTATGGACCTCTACTAGGATGATCTAATCAGTCTTGTGGTTCCACCCTTGACACTTCCTCTTGGTGTTCCTATTTCCTAGTTTAGCAAATACAATGGAGAATGTGACCCTAATTCTCACCTTATAACCTTTAGATCCAAGTGCTTACTCTTGTAATCATGTCCTCATACGATCATGAGAATTTTCCCCATGTCTTTAACTAAAAAAGCACTTACTTGGTAACATGCATTACCTAGGAGATCCATATCCTCTTTTTAGGACTTGATTGCCCAAGTTGTCAACCACTTAAAGTATAACTTGAAGCCTAACACAATTCTTGATCAACTTATGAAGGTCAAGTATGGATCCCTTAAGCCTATGTAGAAATTCATTCAGTAGTGGAATGAACTATTGAATGAAATATCAAAGCCTATAGTTGAAGCCCACTTGTTAAGGAAGTAGTTTATGACTTTATCAAGTCCATGCTCAACTACCTTGATCCATAGTCCCTTGCGGAGGCTAGTCATGATCTAACCTACATAGCATATAAAAATCAAGATACATGGAGAGACAAAGAAAAGAGCAAACAAAATAGTGTGGCCATAGTGACTATGACCAAAGAAACATAGATCACAAACTAGGGGCCAAGGGAAAACCCACTGAAGGCCCCCACTAATGACCTCAATAACCAACAATAAACCTCTACGGCCATTGCATCGATAACAACTAGACTTAATTTTGAAAGAAAGGATGGGTTCAAATACACTACCTTACCATTAAAACCATTAGAGCTATTAGACCAACTTTTGAAAAGTGGGTGTATTCAATACAACCAAATGTCTAAACCTTTCTGAAAGAAGCATGATAGACTCTATGAAATAGCCAAAGATCCCACTAGAGTAACAAAATATGACCTTCAACTACCTAAGTACTTCAAGTTAGACTACTTCTTCCACTATCACTAGCTACTTAGTCATGACATAGACTTTTGCCTCACACTAAGGGATGACTTGCAGAGGATGATAGATAAAGGGGAGCTAGTCTTAGATGCTTCCAATATTGTTCAACCATAAAATTAGTCAATTTAAATTTACAAGGATCTATTGAATGCTAATGATAGCCCTTATTTCATTTCAGCATTCAACATTGATGATGATTGGAAATCCCCTAAAGAACCATTCATGATTTGAGTACCCCCTTATGATGAAAGGGCTTCTCTACCTCCACTAGCTCAAGATCCCCCTTCATCATAAGAGTACCATCATGAATGCCTCCAAGGGATCCTTTTCTCATCAGGGTACCTCAACCTCACATAACCAGATTGGTTGTAGCCCAAGAAATTACACAATAATTTCCTATGGTGGCCAATGCTACTGCCTCTTCCTTACAACTGACATTTGATAACCAAAAGACCTCAACCAAGAAAAGGAAAAAACATAAGAAAAAGCCTTGTAGTAAGGCTGATAAGCATATAGAGGCACAAAAGGAAGTGGGCCCACTTAGGCCCACTCTCATATTAGCTATATCCATGACCTCCTCTGCCCAGTCCTCTTCAAATGACAAGCCATAAGAGGACTCTAAAGCCCATAACTAGAACAATGAGGAAAAGCCCCAACAACCACAACCTAAAGTTGAAGATTGCATTTTGGGGTGCATGGAGGAAGTAAAGTACAACTAGGATGACATGCTCATGGCTAATGACAAAAACTTCCTTAGTGTAATGGAACAAGTCAAAAAATTCCACAAGCAAAAGAATGCAACCTTAAGCTTTTATGACCTAATTGTGACTTTTGCCACACATCATGAGGTGTTAGTAAAATTGTTGACTTCTATTCCCATTACTGAGGATATCCTTGCTAATGAGGAAGCCATCCATGTAGTGATGGTCCCTCCCTTGGTAAGGGGAGAGAAGTCAACAGATCTAATATTTTGTGATAGGGAAATTAATGTTAATTCCAAAAATGGAGAAGTAACTAGGGATCCTTTATTCATGACCACATGCATAGGGTAATTTAAAGTACATTGGATGCATGTTAATGATGGATTCACAACTAATGTCATTCCATGCATCATCGTCAAACACTTGGGCTTAAGTAAGCAAATAAAACCTACAATCATCATAGCTCTTAAGTCCTTCAATGGATCAAGGCTTTCCATCAAGGGGTCCATCTTCTTGGATTTTGTGATAGGGGAGCAATTCCCCACAATTGCCAATTTCTTGGTGGTCAAGGAAACACCAAGATTCAACTTGATCCTAGGAGGAACTTGGTTGGCCCAATTACAAGCTATGTCCTCTTCCATCCATTAAGAAATTCACATTCCTTACAAGGGAGATGAAATCATCATTCATGGTTATAACATGGTTCCACTACCTATCAACAACGTAAACATAGAGTAGGGGTTTGAAGTGGAGCTTCAAGAAGAAGCTCCTAACCATGAAATCCCATAGCTAAAAAGAAAGAAACAACCCAACAATGACAATAATAAGCAACTAGATGCATTATAAGATGAAATTCCTTTTAACATTTTAAGTAAGGGAGATGAAAAATGTGAGCTTGTATAGAATAGGCCTTACTCATTCTTTACAAAGATATTGAAGAATCTACTCAAGTGAAGTTCACCTTAAACTTCTCCATCCTATTCCCTTATAACCATATGTACAAATAGCCATAGAGACTAACCTTTCTTTTTCAATTTATTATACTCTTTCATGCATTTATTTTACTCTTTATGCATGTAGCTGAAGCTCATTTGCATTTTTACTTATTTATTATAGCCTTTCTTTACTTTTACTTGTATTGTAAAAGATCAAAAATCCTTATAGATATATTTATTTTTTTATAACCAATCTATTATGATCTTAAACTAGCATCATAGTCCACTAAGACTATAAATTGGCAATATGGCCTACCATGGCCTTAAAATGGTAACATATCCACAATCATAAATTAAGGCCAGCTATGGCCTTAAACTGGAAACAAAATTTGACCTATGCCCATGATGATCTAAAACTAGCAAACATCTTTTTTATTATTATACTTCTTTATTTAGCCTATTATTACATTAATTATCCATTTAATGTTATGGCCAAGATGTCAACATAGCCATCCTTGACATTCATAATGTTTACAACATTTATTACAACCATAGATATCTATAGTCAAAATAAAACCAAACTTTAAATTTAAAGTTAAAGTATCTATAACATACATAGCCATGGCCACATTATGTGGAAAAAATGTCCATAAAATAATAATCATCTATAACATAGTCTTGGCTAATCATAGCCATTAACATGAAAATAAAAAAAAAGCCAAACAAGCTAAGTTGATGAAGGTTGTTAAGTGGCATCTAGAGGAGGAAGTGATGGATCATTCCCACCATTACCATTGGGGCTACTAATGTCTCCTAAGGCCTAAAATGCAACAACATATAGCTAGTTAGCAACCAATAGCCAAACCATGAACAAAAGCTAAAACTAGAAAACACAAAATATATCAAACTTGTGGAGATTTTGTGGCGAGTTTACTTGTGGGGGTAGATGTGGAAGGCTTTCCTTCAAACGATGGAGGATTTGATCCTTCATCATGTTGACATAGTCACCATCCTCAAGATCAACACCAAAAAGGATGTTAGTTATATCTATGGTAGTCCAAGTAGGTGGCTTCCAATTAATAGCAATTGTAGAGGTCTCACCTATAGTAGTGGTAATTTGAGTAGTAGGGGATTGCTTCACCATGAGAGTACTCTCAAAAAGTTGATAAGAAGCCTCTACATGGATCTCCTAGATGAACCACTCTCTCTTACACCATTTAATCGATTCCTCCTTAAGCCACTTAAGGTAGGTCCTATGATCTACCTTGTACTATCACTTGTGAAACTTTTGTTTCTTATCCCCTTCTAGGATTCAAGTGTAGTGATCTTTACAATTCTCAACCTTTTGGGAGATGAGGTCCATCTGCATCTATTATTCCATCATCTCCCATAAGACTACTACTTTGGCTTAAATTGTGTGCTAGTAATGGGTCCATGTGATCTCCTTGGTTTACAGTTTCCCTAAGTTAGCCACCTGGGCTTCCACAAAGGCCTTGGGATCTCTAATAGTTTCCTCTTACCATTGAGTCTTTTACCTTAAAACTATAACTTTATTTCATAGGGATTCGTTGGACCTCTCTCAATCTCATGAATTTTTTGCACACGAGACTACTACATTAGTAGCAATCTCGTACAACTTCAAGGGTACACTAGATACATCGAAGGGAAGCTTAGGTAGGGAGTCAATCTCCATGTCCCTACTAGGGTACCACTCCATAGAAGGTACTACACAAACATAAAAATACAACTAATAAACATGATATACAATTTAAGATGGCCATAACATAATCACAACCTATGACATAGCCAAATAACTAAGGCACATAAAGTGAAGTCCTTGCCTATCTTGGGTGTAACCTGTTGCAACTAGTCGATGATGTTCATTCCATGCATGAAATCCAGCTTGTGTGGAGTCTTCACCCATGGTTTCACGTGAAACTTAGGGATAGTTGATTGCATTGGTGGCTTAGGAACTACTATAAACATAATAATCATTGAATGGTTAGGATGAAAACCAAAATTAAACTATAAGATATAAAAAAAATATTAAGGCATGGGCATACCTGGCTCCTTCTCCTCTTCCTCCTTTGGAATGATGATGGGGGATGTACCTAGTACTACCTCACCGAACAAGGCATCTAGATCATTTATATCTATGTTAGCAAACCATTCAACCTTAGGCTACTTTAGGAGTGCCTCTTATGAATGCCTTTGTTTTGCCCCAATGGTAGCTTGGGCCTTCATGGCCTAACGCTTGTCTAAAACCATAGCACATAGAAAAATAGTTCATACATGAAACCATAAAGTAGCCATAAATGTTGAGACATAAAATAACCAAACTTAAACAAATCATATCTATAACTTCTTTCTGCAATGGCCTAAGCTAAAACTTGAGCTTCTTCAAGGTAGGTTGGTCTAATGTCAATGGTGCTTCCTTCATAGGCCTCTTAAGCTTCCTCTAGCTACACCTTTGGCCTTTTTACATAGTTTTTTGGCCTCTAGGATGCTTGTTGGGAACATGAGAGGGGACTAACATTGCCTAACATTAAGATCCTTAGTGATAATGGATAACATATCATCCATCCCCTCTAGTGGGTTTTGGGCTTGCATCATTGGATAAATGTGCTTTATCCAAGGCCTAGAAAGTTGGCTTAGATCTTGGGGAATCCATTGTGCATTCTTGTATACCATAAAATATTCACAAATCTCTTTAGATAACCCACAAAAATGCAAAGTCCATATGGATTATTATAAAGGTGTTTGCACAGAGTCTAAGGATCTCCTCCATAATCCTAGTAGCCAAAGCAGCTACCTAGTTAAACTAGGTGTCATCCATTAAGACCTTCTTAAAGGTTCACCCCTATGCAATGTTGATCACCTTCTTTTGTGATACTAGTTTAGGAAATGCATGAGACCTGAACAAAGAATATGATTTCTTTGCATTAGGATTCATGGAGCCATCCATGAAAATTCTAGAGTTGTCCATGTTAGCATCAAGCCACTCCAAAACTTCTTTATGATGACTTGATTTCTTAACTATCCTAGTGGAAACCTTTGACCCATTAGTGAGGACACCAAAAAAGTTGCAAAAAGGTCCTCATCAATATCTATGCTAATCTTAACATCTCAAATGATGATGCTAAATTGACTAGCCTTCTCATCAAAGGAGTCGATGACATGGATCATCTCTATAGTAGGGATGGAAGGGATAGGTGCCATAAATACATCAAGTAAACCTACATGCTATATATTTTCTTGAATGTGTCTAGGCACCTATTACCTCAATCACTCCTATGCTAGTATCACCTCACCAAACTTTAGGATGTGGGTATTCTCATGATGTGATCCTAAAAGTCATATGGTGACATTAGTAAAGGTGGAAGGTCCTGCAAAATAATAAACAAATTTTAGCATCAACATAAGAAAGTTTAATATCTAGTCAAAGCCATAGAGTGATTAGGATTTTCACAACCATGAAACATTAGAATCCATAGCCATTATATTTACCTTTTCTCTTCTTCTTTGGTGTGATTTGAGTGAATTTTCTAGTTTCAAGGGTCTAATCCATGGAGTTGTTAGAATTTTCCCAATATTTATGCATCATTTCATCATCCTTACACTTCTTCTATACAAGGTTGAACCTTGAAGCATATGTATCAAAGTCTCCTCTTAACTATCAATAGATAGAAGTTCTAATCTAAGGACTCTTGGTGAATTTATCTAAAAATATTTGATCCACTACCAAGATTTGATCATTGATGATTAAGCCTTGATCATTAATGATCAAGCCTTGACCATGGACTTTGTACCTACAACAAGTTTGTAAAACCAATAAAGTTAAGAAATGTAGTCAAGACAAAAGCATAAAAACATTACAATTACCATGCTTACCCATGTAGATGATACATGATGCTAGGTGGGTTCTAGAATAACATGTCAGCTCTATGTGTCACCATCACAGTATTGTCAAAATTATATTACCTATACTATAGCATCATCCAGATCTCTTTGAGTTAATGTAAAATGATAGCATCTACTACTCCTCCTATTGGTGGCTTGTTAGTGATGAACCTAGCAACCAAGCTAGTTGCTTGAGGTAGTAAATACACCACTATAGCCCTAGCCATAATCGTAGATAAGTGTGACCATAACATCACACTAAAGTTCTTTACAATGTAGGTAAGAAATTACCTTGCCCCAAGCCAGAACTAGAGTGAAGCCTTTCCCAAAGGCATATCAAAGAGTGGGGTATTAGTTGTGGGATGAACAGTGTAGCACAAAATACCCACCAACTCCATGATGATGAGGATAGGCCTTAAGAAAACCCTACATGAAGCAAAACAAAAGCATTATGAGCAATTGAAATTGCTTAGAAAATTTGGAGAAAACTTCTAGTAAGAGGTGAAATTAGCCTATATAAAAAGATCTAAGGTGTTTATCTAAGGTAGCTTAAGAAATTTCATAAAAGAAAAATATTATAGCCAAAGCTAAGCCTTAATCTAAAACATGAATAAATTTAGAAAAAAAGCATCTAAAACATCCATAAATTTAGAAAAAGAATTTAAAGTAAAAAAAAACCATATAACCATAAGCCTTCTAAAAATAGCAAAACTTTTGATTTACATAAAAAAAATTTAAAGCATAAGTTTTCCATATTAGCAAGAAAAGCTACACATATTGATCACTTCCATCCCCAAAGGAGTAATGTGCTACAACTATGATTTTGCCTTATTTACACAATGATAACCAAAAATTTATCAAAAATTCATACAAGCTTTAATTTCAATGATTCCACCATGGAAAGAATTCTAAATTCATAAGCCTTGTAGCCATAACCATTGAAAATAGAAATACATAGCCATTTTTACATAAAATATAGATGAAATCAGCAAAAAATCATAGCCATCACCATTAACCCTCTTTCATGTAGGGTTAATAAAAAATTTGCCAAAAATTTGTTTAAGCTCTAAATGGAGTGATTCTAGCACCATTTGAAAGGTTAAATTGAGTTCAATGTGCCCACGCTTAAAGAAAATTCAAAATCCTTGTCGTTTTTTTAGAATTAATTCATCAATGTGGACAAAATTCAAGAATCAACACAAACCTCCTTTTGACATAGGCTTAATAAACAACTCATTACAAATTCATTTTAAGTTCAATTGGAGTGATTTCACCTCTATTGGAAAGCTGAAGCCACAAATACTTAGAAATAGCCAAAAATTAGACAAAACTCTTGCCATTTTCTTAGAAAACTTTCATGAACTTACATAAAAATCTAAAAACAGCCTAAAAACATAATTGCATGAACTTAGGAAAATAGTCATAACTCCATCATTATTAATGCAAATCAAACAAGAAAATAGGCATCAAAAAGCTTAAATGAAGTTCCACGAACCCATATAATCAAATATTTAGCCATTTTATTAGGAAAAATTACACAACATTGCTTTCTTTTTGATGTAAAAAGCTAAAATTCCTAAAACCGAACTTAATGTATCCATAAAAACATAGCAAAAATAGCCAAAACAATTGATACCCATTAGAAAAAGTACCAAAATTATGGGGTATGATTTTGTTAAAATTTAATTTTAACAAATCCTTAAGCCTAGATTTGACAAAAAGGGCCCTTACCTCAAATTTTGAGAAAAAGCATGAAAATAGCATGCTTAATTTAAAAAATTGAGTCCATTAAGCCAAAAACAACAAAATGACCATGGATCCAAGTGGAAATAGCCAAAATAAGAAGGGAGATTTTTTCAACATTTCATTTTACCCCCTTTGTCAACATAGATGTGGGAAAAATGACCCCACATGTGATAAAAAAATGTAAGAAAACCATAGAGAAAAGCTAAGAAATGAAAGCAAAAATAGGTAGAAATGCCTACTTTAGAGTGGTAACAGATGAGACCTAGATGGAGATAGCCCTAGGAACCTTCAAAAACTCCCTGGAATGCTTTTCTATCTTCTAAATCTTGGGATTTTATCTCTTCCCTCCACACTACTTGGGTGTCATTGTAGGCTCAACACTTAGGAAGGATGAGAGTTGAGGAAGATGAAGATTCAACATTATCTGCAAGGGAGATGGAAGGCTTCTACACTAAAGATTGGTGATCTCTATAGTAAAAATATTTACCAGAGCTCTTGTCCAATGCATAGTTTGCAAGAATGACAATTGTAATTGAAAACTTACAAAATTTAACAATATAAACTACATCTAAACCTAAATGCCAACCTCTAAACCCCAACTGCTAATTCAGTGCACCATAACTCTAAGTGCATTCAAGTGAAAAAAGTGGAAAAAATTTCTTCAACACTGAGATTGGTGGAAAATAGCTTCACTTTTCAAAATTTTAAATTTCTGGATTATAGGCCCTATCATACACCTTCCCTTCTATTCAAAATTGCCTCAATGTTGGGTTTTAATCCCTTAAGTACCTAAAGTTATGATCAAACCTTAAAATCCAATGCATACACACTAGGGATAGCATGCTCAATGTGGATACATGCCTCCACTTCATAGAAACATTAAAACATAATTATTTTTCCATTTTTGGTAATCAAGACTTGTCATTTTCAACCTTGGGCTCCTAGAAGGGATAAGATATGGACAAAACTAGACAACATGGGTTTCCACACTAAAGAAATAGTGCCTATCATAGAAGAAGGAAGTGTAACATCTATTCTTATCCCCAACACACATCTAGCCCAAGTTTTACACTAAAGTAGACCCTACATAACCTAAAAGCCATCTAAGCATGTCTGGCAGTCCTAAAACCTCACCAAACCTAGTCAAAACTAGTTGAAACCTTGTGATTTGATGTTTCCACATTGAGGGAGGCTTCATCCACATTGCACATCTTATTCCTAGCTTGGATGAAAGAGGAGAAGCAAAGAATAACCTAGATTAACTACCTAATAGTGATTTCGCAAAGCCTGGTGACCCCTAGGCCCTATTGGAACCCTTTGGAGCTTTCAAAGATCTTGAAAAGATTCAAAAAATGGCATGAAACTATGATCCCCCTCTCATCCACATTAGAGCCATCAATCCCAATGTGGAAGAAAGAGGGAAACTACATGAGGCATCTAGAAACTTAAAAATTGATGGATATTGGTACCAAACATTAACTATCGACATCGAGAATCCTAGAGGCTGACATGCATGCTTGATTAGCTATCAATTTTTCCTAGATTTGAATTTCCTATTTTAGGGAGACCTCTTCTATGTTGAGCATCCTAGTACCAACATGGATAGAAGGGGGAAAGCCAAAACTATGCAAGTTTGTATGAAATTGGACTGTTGGAAGTAACCCAACCATTTTGGAAGCTATTGAATTTCTAGAAGTTACCTAAAATGATCAAAACTATATCCTCTTGGTTCTTCATGTTGAGGGGGATCCTATCCATAATAAGGCTCCCACCCTTAACGTGGATGGAAGGGGGGAAGCTAAAAACCCTTTCATAGCCTTCAAAATAACCAGATTTCAACCTTTGACATTGATAGCCAATGCCAACAACCTTGTAGATACTCATGCATAACCAAAATTGATCGAAAATAGTTAAAAAAATACTTTCCCCAACTCTTCCACTTTGAGCATGGAAGCCCCAATGTGAAAAAATGTGAAAGCTTAAAAAGTGCCTATTAACCCTTGTAAATGAGCAAAATTTAACATTGGGTAACAACAATTGATACTAGCCACCTTAAAAGCCCATATGCATAGCAAGAATTTCAAAAAATTAGAAAAAATTAACACCCCTCAATTTTTCAACATTGAGAACCACCTCTTCCATGTTTCCCATCATGGAAGAATGGGGAAAACTTTGGGGGGACTCCAAAATAGCCTCCAAACCTTAAATGTATGCTAGAAAACCTTGTGTGTGTCCCAACATCATGTTTACAAATCTTAAGATTCTCACGCCTATAAAAATTGATCATGAATAGCTATAAAGTGTTTCCCCCAATATTCCATGCTAAGCATGGAACCCCTAATGGGGAAAAATGGGAAACATCAAAATTCACTTCATAGCAATTGAAATGACCAAATTTTGATAGTATGCATCGATAATCGGCATTAGTAACCTTGGTGACCAACATGCATGATCAGAAATGATTAAAAAATGGTTAAAAGATATTTACCCCTAGTATTTCATGTTGGGCATACTATCCCTAGTATGGAAAAAGAGGGAGAAACTCAAAAACCATTTAGAAAACTTTGAAACTAGCCAAACTTAAGCTAAAACCCTAGTCCTCAACTTCAGCAATCCTAGAGGCATACATGCAGAATTGATTAAGGTAAAAACTAGCACAAATCTAAGATTTATGGTTCTTCCACATTAGGGATCTCCTCCTCCATGCTTCCTAGAATGGGAACTAAGAAGGAAACTCATTTGGAGGTCATAAACATCTTAGAATGACATCAAATAACCTTACACACACTCTAGAACTTTGTTAGTAGTGATTGGAGCCTTCAAACCTTAGAAAACATATCCTAGCTATCCAAAAAGTTGTTTCTCCTAGTATTTCATGTTAATTTCCCTGTTCCTAGCATGGAAAAAAATGGAAAAGCTTTAAAACCACTTGGGAGTACTCAAAATTGCCAAAGTTTGACATGGAGACATAGCCCTTGGCCTTAGTAACTCTAGAAGTTAACATGCATAGTTGATTTTAACTCAAATTGGCATACATTTAGGATTATTGCTTCATCCATGTTGGAGGAGGCCCATTCCATGTTTTATATCATGAACAGAAAGGGAAAAGCTACTCTTCCACTTTTGGTGACAAGATGACACACCTGGAAGCCAAAGATCTATGTTGGAGAAGCCTAGGACCTAATAGCCTTGAGATTTTGCTTATTTGACCTTGTTTTAACCTCCAAAATCCATTTCCCTAGACCCTCCATGTTGGAGTAACTTCCCTAGTGTTAAATAGGGGGAAAGACCTTAAGTGCACTTAAATGACCTCCAAATGTGCTCAAAATCAACCACCTTAGGGGCCTAGGAGCCTGGTTAATGTGCTCTTAAACCACCCTAAATCCATGAAGCGAGTTTATCCCCATTCTTCCATGGCTATTTATTTGACCTTGTTTATCCCATACTAGGGATACCATACTAGGGATGTACAACTTCCAAATCAATGTTTTGGCTATTTATTTGACCTTGTTTAACTCTTTTTTTTTTGGCTTGAATCTTTGATCTCCATGCTGAACCCCCTCTCTTGCACATTGGACAATGTGGGAAAAAGGGGGAAAGGCTTCAAAACTTTCTTTTTAGTCTTTATAGACTATCAGAGTGCTTGATTTTGATGGAGCTAGCCCTGTGCTATCTTGGGGAGACCATGGAACCTCAATTTTGGACCTCAAAATGCTCCAAAACTCACTTTCTCTAGTTTCCATGCTAAGGGTCCCTTCTTCCACACTAGCCAACATGGAAATAAAGGGGGCCTAGCATGGAAGCCTATAAACTCTTAATTTCTAGGTCAAAATAGCCAAAAAATAGCCTTGACTTATGGCCAAACTCACCTAATAAGCTTGTAGCCTTAAAACATTGTCTGCTAAGGCCTAAAACTAGCAAAACCCAACAATTTTTTTATCTAAATTAGCTAGATTTTACCATATATATCCTATTTTTCTTAAATTTTTTTTACCTTATTACATAGTTTTTTGGCTTTTTTTTGGACTTATGTTACATTATTAACCTTTTTGACCTTCTATGACCTTTATACAACCTTATATGTTCTTTACTTACCTTATTATAGCCTTATTTTCCTTTGTTTGGTCTTTGAATTTTATCAAATAGTGGGATTTAACCTACCCTGACCACCATGTGACCATGGCCTACTAAGGCCTTAAATGAGCATCATAGTCCAAAAAGACTCTAAGCTAGCATCATGGTCCACTAATGCCTAAAACTAGGAAAACTATGGTCTTTGTTGATCATTTATAGCCTTATTTCTTATATTTCCCCTTGATTAATCTTCATTGAACCATTGCACTTTGTCGAATTATCCTTACCTCATTAACAATCTTGGATGACCTTGTTTGCATCAAATTTGCATGTGTTTGCATAATTTTATAGCATGTTAGCATTTTTTATTTACTTTTACCTAGTTGCCACTTAACATGCTTTTGTTTGACATGCAAGATCAAAGTATGAGCGCCTAGGAGCAAATCTTCTTGCCTTTGTATCTACATGGACTCACAGTGATGTTGAAGGTGTATCAACCCTAATTGCCTAGATCTTGATCTTGAGAGTCTAGTAGACCACATAAACTCAATAGAAAAACCTCTAGAATGGCCTAAAAGCCTAGTCAAAACCCTTGAATTAAAGGTAGGTGAGATAATTGAAGACTCACTTGTTGAGGTTCTTGTCACAACACATAGTGGTGGGGAGAAAACCCTTAAACTAAGTTTCTCACTGGAACCTCAATATGCTCAAGACATCACCAAGGTCCTACAAAGTAACATTAAGGTCTTTTCCTAATCATATGAAGGCATGCCTGGCCTAGACCCATGTTTAGTTTAGCAAAAAATCATACTAGATCCTAGCATTAGACTTGTTAAGCAAAAAGTGCATAAAATTAGGCTTGATTTGGTCTTGGTAGTTCGTGATGAGATCTCAAAGCTCTACCAAGCTAGTTTCATTAGGATTGTTGACTATGTAGAATGGGTATCCAACATAATGGTAGTTCTTAAGAAAAATGGAAGTATTTGTATTTGCATTAATCTTTGAGACCTAAATAAAGCAACCATCAAGGATGACTTCCCTCTACTTAGTATTGATGAAATTATCGATACTATGGCCAAAAATGCCTTGTTTTCCTATATTGATGGCTTCTTAGGATATAACTAGATTAAGATCAACCTAGATTATCAACTCATCATGACCTTCATGACTGCTTGGGGTACTTTTGTTATACCATGATGTCCTTTGACCTTAAGAATGTAGGAGCAACATACCAGAGAGTCACAACCTATATCTTTAACAATTACATACTAGGTTTTCTTAATGATTACATGGATGATATAACAATTAAGTCCAAAGTGGCAAATAACCATGCTAATTACCTAGACCTTATGCTTAAATGATGCCTCACATAAGAGCTTAGGCTTAATCCCAAGAAGTGTGTCTTCGGTGTTAAGTTTGGTAAGATGCTTGGCTTTGTAGCATTTGAAGTGGGGATCTGTGTCAATCCTAATAAGGTTAAGGCTATATCTAAATTAGAAGTACCCACCAACCTTAAATATCTTTAAAGATTACAAGGCATATTGTAGTTTATGCATAGGTTTATCACTAGGCTTACAGATAAGTTACAATCCATGTAATACTTTCTTAAGAAAGGAGTTCACTATCAGTGGACGACTAAATGCCAAGAGGCCTTTGAAAACCTTAAGCAAGAATTGACACAACTGCCAATAGTCTATCCTCCATAAGAAGGTATATCATTTTACATCTACCTTGCCATCTTTAATACATCCATTTCCTCTCTACTACCTTAGCCATGCGTTAGTTGCCAATGATGCTTGATACACTGAAGTGGAGAAGTATTGTCTAGCACTAGTCTTCTCCTTGAAGAAGTAAAGAAACCACCTCTTTAGAAGCCAAGTCAATGTAATTTACAAGGAAAGCATACTCAAATTCATAACAACCAACATCTACAAAAGTAGTCATATATCCCGATGAAAATCCATAATCGTACAATTTGAGATTCATTACATCTCTCAATCCTTAACAAAAGGTCAAGCTATAGCCATACCACTTATAATCTCACTTCTTTATGAGCATGTAGACATAGATATTAAGTTCCCTAATAAGCATGTCAACATTGTTATCCAAGTGCCTATGGGTTAGGAGACAGTCATGCACTTTGATAGAGCTTAAAATAGCCATGGGCCCAATGCTACTTCCATCATAACATTTTCATATGGTGAGATCCAATCCTTCACCTACTATTTTAGGTTTCCATGTACCAAAAACATATTGGAGTATGAGGGTCTAATTAGAGGGATGGTGATATCTTGTAACCTAGGAATTAGATGCTTAGCAATCAACGATGATTCACAACACATGGTTAGCCAAGTAACTAAAGTCCATGCATGTAAAGCTAAAAATTTACAACCATACTGTGCCCTAGAAAAGTAATTATCACAATAATTCATAGAAATTGATATCTAACACATATCCTAAAATGAGAACATCATAGCTAATGCAATTGCAACACTAGCCCTTAGTGTGATGCCAGATGTGTGTAGTAAGTTACCGACCTTAACTATGGACTATGCTACTTCCATCAAATAGAGCACTGAGGATACCTATGTGGCCATTGTTCATATTGATGCTACCAAGGAGTGGTATGATGATATCAAATTTTACATTATGCATGGTAAATCCTCACAAGGGATGACTACTACTCAGAAGGATGTTGTACGCATGTGATTGAAGTAGTATGTCATCATAGGTGATAACACATTATGTCAATGATCCTATGATGGCATACTCCTAAAGTTATTAGGGAAAATCAAATCTAGAACATTCCTAGAGGAGGTTCATGAGGTTTTTTGTGGAGGACATATAGGATTGAGAGCTATGGCTCCTAAGATTAGATGGTTAGGCTACTATTGGTCCCATATGAAAAATGACTTCTTGTAGAAGGTTAAGCAGTATGGCACATGAAAATGATATAGCAACCTTATACATGTACCATCAACTGAGTTTCATACCACTCAAATAACATGGTCATTTTAGTGATGGAGGTTGGATATCATTAGACATATAATGCCTAAGTCTTCCATAGGGCATAGTTTCATCATCATTGCAACTGAATACTTTACAAAGTGGGTTGAGGTTATTCCCCCAAGGAAGACTACATCTAAGCAACTTTGCAAATTCATTCTAGATAACATTGTAGCTCATTTTGACATACCCATGACCATAGTTACAAATAATTGATCATAATTTATTATCCAATAAATAAAATATTTCTATCATGACCTAGGCATTGAGCATTCTTTCTCATCACCGTATTACTCTCAAGCCAATGGATAAGTAGAAGTAAGCAACAAGGCCATCATCAACTTTCTTAAAATAATGCTTAATAATAGCAAGCACAAATGACATGAGAGGCTTATCCAAGCACTATGGATGTATAGAACAACCTATTATATAGTAATTGGTAAGACCTCTTATAGTCTAGTTTATGGTTCTAAAGTTATTTTACATCTTGAATTGTAGGTTCCATCACTTTGAATAGCCTTTATCAACCTCATCAATGATGAACAAAGAAAGGAGTTATGAACAATGATCCTAGACTCACTGGAGGAGCAATGTCTGGAAGCACTTTCTCACATTGAACAATATCAAGAGAGGCAGAAGCAACAACATCATCGTAACTTAATCATGTGTAAGATCAAGGAGGGTGACCTAGTTATTAAAGTCATTTACAAGCATGTGGACAAGTTCTTGGCCAAGTGGGAAGGGGCCTTCCTTGTCACCAAATCCTACCAAAATGGAGCATTCAAAATATTTTACATGGATGTGAATGAATTGGCCACTCTTTTCAATCATTCCTATCTAAAGCCACACTACATGTAGCTAAAAATCATCAACAAGAGAGCCTGCTTTCAATGGTCTGCTACAACCTTCAACTAGTAACACAACTTTCTAGGGCCTTAAACTGGTACCATTTCCTACCAAATCCTTAAACTAGCAACTTTGATGACCTAGATAGTTTGATTCTCATGTGGCCTGTATGCATTCTAGCATAATAATATGTAGTGGTATTTTATATTCCTTGTCGATGCCTCTTGGGTTAATCCTCAAGACAACAACAAAGAGGGGCCATTAAAACATGACAAAAATTTACATGTTATCATCAATTTTCATCATTTAGCTTTTACCCCATGAAACTTGAAGTAAAACTTCATTGTAAACGTGAAGATCATAACCCATAGTGGGAAATTTTACATACTTTATACTTTTGGGACTGAAAATGCCTCATAAGTGGTCAAAGCCTCATTTCCCAAGTGAAAAAAGTTATCTAGTGTCTATATTTGGGATTTGGGGGTTAAAAAATACCTTTTTGAATGAAAAAAATGGTAATTTGATGGGCTTTATGGGGGGTATACACTTTTCTACGTTGGAAAAATTTGTAGGGGGTAAATCTCACCTACCCCTAGCATGGAGAGGTGGGGGGCTTCCCCTTAACTTGGAAACTTTCCCCTAGCATGGAGATTACATGCTTAACTTGGAGACCTTCCCCCTCAACATGGAATTTTCCCACTAGCATGGAAACTCCACCCCCAAACACCCCCCCACACCACCCCCACACCCCACCCCCATCAACATGGAAGCCACAATAGCCAGATTTCATCACTCCATGCATTCCAACATTAACCAACCACTTCAACAAGGATGGTGGAAGGCTCAACATGGAAGATTCATCTCCAGTGTAGAAGGTGTGCCATCATTACTATTTATAGTAAATGAAATGAAAATGGGAGGAAGGCACTTACTATATAGGGAAACCTCCCAAATTTGGGCACCCATCTCACGTGAATGAAGTAAAAATTTCTAACAATTTGGTATCAAATTTGCAGCCATTGTGCAACCAAATTACATCCATTTTGCAATCCCATTCATGGCCTAATACCTAAAAAAATTATCCTCAAACACCATCTAAAAATTCTACATTTTTTGCAATCTGATAATATTTTCATTGGTTATACAATATTTACATAATTCAACTTTTCACAGTTTGACACTTGAGAATTCTCAAGAACTCATGCGTTCTTACCAGTTTCCACACTTGTATTGTCTTGAACCCAATGTGAAAACCTTGTGACCTTGTAACATCCTTTGGGATTTATGAGTTTTCAAGCTCCACACTGCACTCTTGGGATTCCCAACTCCTAGTGTAGAGCACTTGGGTAGCTTGAATTCTTTACACTTCTCAACCCCCACCATAGCCAACACTACAAATCTAGAGTAGTAGCATATGATGTTCAATAACATTGGGAGTGGTAGGACATATAGCTTGTCAAGTTAACTGCATTAACTTCAATGAACCCTAACCTCCATCTAAGTGAACCCCCTTGCTACCCACTCAAGCACCATTTGTACACATTTTTATAAATTATTCTTTATTCTTTCTCAATAAATTTATAAGTTCTAGGTTTTGTGTGCAAAACATATCAGTTTATTTTCTATGGATTATTCAGGTATGTTATCAATTTCAATTCTATTTTTAATATTGCTTTTTGCATTTCGTAAGTCCCTATTTGATTTGCCAAACTAGCCAGGGTGCCTTGAATCCCATTTTTCATGAAGGCCCTAGGGATTCATGGGTTGAGGACTATTGTGCACTAGATTTTTCGGTCTTTCCAACAATTGATTTTTCTAGTCACAACATACTTCAAAGTGATGTGATTATTTAAATGATTAGAACATTGTAGCTTGAATTTAAACCTAGAGTAATAGCCATGGAAGAGATCAAGGGTTTCTCAATCTTAAATTTTGAAGAGACTCAAAGTGTACTTATATCTTATAAGATGAATCTCATAAGTGAAGGTGCAATTAAAGGAAAATCTATTGCTTTCAAAAGCTCATCAAAGGAGAAGAAGCCATCTAATCATGAAGTAAATAATGAAGATGAACTAGCTCTCCTATCAAGGAGAGTTCAAAGAATACTAGCATGGAAAGGAAAGAGCTTTAATCAAACTATCATCAAAGGTAAAGGAAAAGGTAAAATTTTTAGAATTGTAATCTTGATGCATCTTCTATAGAATTTTTGGTTTGTGGTGCTAGAGGTCATGTGGCCTTTGAATGTCCAAGTGTTGGCAATTTGTAAAAGAAGAATTCATTTAAAGCTAAAAAGAAAAGGAAAAATTTGTATTCAAGCTAAAATTAAGACTAAAGTGAAAAGAAAATATATGATACCTCCATAGGGTCACATCTTATTTATATTAACCTTACTCACAAAGATCCTATAGTGGAAGCTAAATAATATAAAGGTACTCTTGAGGAAAGGCATGATTTACTATGCAATGAAATTATCTCCTTTCAGAGTCTATGTATTAAGATGAAAAATTCCTTGATAGATAAAAAATTAAACTATCTCAACTTAATTAAAAATGCTTGGATCTCACAAAGGAAAACTCAGACCTAAGGGCCAAGGATCAAAGAATTACATCTTCCCATGAATAGACTTTCAAAGAGCTTGTAGACACAAAGCTTATTAATGAAATACTTGCAAAAGGGAAAGGGACTCTATGAATTGTTTTGGGATAAGGAACAGCTCCAAATGAAAAAAGTGTATTGGATATTCACTCATAAAATAGGGCATCCTTAAGAACTTCATCTAAATGAGAGTATACACCAAGGTTTGATCATCTTGCCCAAATACGAAAAACCAAGCATTATTACTACATAAAGTATGAAAGAATGTCTTACAAGTTAAAAAGATTTAGAGAGTCAAGTAAAGAAGAAAGAAGAAAGAACAAGTACTCCTGCTTTCCATCTAACCACAAAGAACTTTACAAGAAAGGAGAAAATATCTAGGAAGAAAGAAACATTTAAGGATTACAAAGGGACTTTGAAGAAGGAAACTCATTATAAATCTACTTGAGAAAAGCATCTTTCTAAGGGTAAGCAAGGTAAGTATGGGTAAGTATTGGTAAGTAACTTTTTACTTGCATTATGTTCTAGATATGATACTTTTTTTAGCTTCCTTTATTATAATTATCCTTGGTAGCATCCCTTGAAAAATCCAAAAGCCTCTTACCCTCCTCATTCATTGTTAGTTACCTAAAAGGAACCTACTTAAATTTGGGACATCCCACTATTTCAAGAGATGTCTTACCTAAGATGTCCCACCTAAAATTGAGATGTATTACTATGTTCAAGCCCAAGTTAGGTAAGATGTTTCAGTTTTTCTTCAAACTTCTTAACCATGGTGTTAACCCTATCAAGGATGTCATCTGTTTAAATCAATCAATCATTTTTCCTTTTTTTTTTTTCATTCTACTCCAAGCCTTAGACATCCAAGAATAGTTTACTAGGGCCATATATTTGGTACAACTCCATCCTTTTCAGCATAAATCCATGGTTCACAAGAAGACTAAAACATCAAAAAAACCTCTTCTCAAGTTCAAAGTTACTAAAGATGCATCTACAAGTTAGTCCAGCTCATATCAATCTCATTTTCACTTAGTAGAAGCATAACACAAATTTGTGGTAAAACTCTATGTATCTATTGTTAGTGAACAAAGTCTTAGCTTTTAGGAGCACCTTTAGTAAGTGTTAATGTATTATTTTGAAGTAACTAGATGGACATCCACTATTTTTATTTCTTTTTGCATACCAAAGGTTTTGGTTAGAGAATCTTATAGCAATATTATGATTACAAATACTATTTTTGGGGTGTTTACATCTATAGTTGGGGGTATTGCCTTGAAATTTCTTTGTAAATTGTGAATGTCCTACTTGGAGTTTCTAGTTTTTATGTATACCAAGTTGTTATTCATTCTATGGAAGACATTTTTTGTAATGGGATTATTCTAGTGACTCATGATGAGTTCTATGATGCCATATTTGGTAGCTCTATTTTCTTGAAGAGTGGAGAAGTGTATAGATGGTAGATGTCATAATATGCTTCAACTCTCTCCCTCATTGTTATGTACAATATCATTGTGATAGAATTTATAATTATTCACTACCATCTCAAGCTTTTGTTTTGTATGGTCTACTAACTAGGAAGCCAATAGATTTGAATCACATCATTTGTAGGGATATGTTGGGGATGTTTACCCATAAGTAGATATACAAACATCCTCTCCTCATCAGCCTACTTCTTAAAGGGAAGAGAAGTCTTGTTAAGTTATTAGAAAAAAAGAGTCTTGTTGATACTAAAACTTCAACTCCTTTTAATGCACACAGAAAGTAAGTAACATCTTCACCTAGTACCTATCCTTAGCTAAGAAGGTTGAAGTTTGTAGGTGCATAAGTGAGGTTTTCCTTAAAGAAGCTTTGAATTCCATTGGAAAAACCTTGTGAAAGATTGGATAGAAGATTGGACAAAATATTTCTTACCTTCATAAGAGAATGAAAATATCAGGCCTTCCCCATCCTCTAGATGATCAACAATTTTTGGAGATTACAACAACACATTGAATAGATAGTAATGAGGATATACTAGCCCCAACTAAACATTTTGTAATAGTAAGTTCATTACATGGATATGATTCAAGAAATTCATTAGAATCAAATATTTAGTAGTAACACTAGCTTCTGCCCAAGGGAAGCTCATTCCTTACACCTAGAAACCTAGACCTAGTGCATTTATGTAGGGAGAGTATGTTGAAAGATTCTCCAAATTTTTAGGAGTGAGAATGCACCAGATATTTTGAGTAATAAGTGATGGAGAGTATTTATGGAATAGAGGCTTAATGGGAGCAAGTAGCTCCCAAGACATATTAGGTTAAGGGGACTCCATCATCTTCCAAGTTGAGTTCATCTCATCCCCCTTCATCTTCTCAATTTCAAACAAAATTTTGACCTAGATGAGCTTTTGTTGTAGTCTCTTCTCTAGAGAATGATTATGAGTAGAAAATCTCCTATTCCAACACCAATAATGATGATGATGATGAGGAGACGTACAAGCCTGCATGGGTAGCATCTGAGTTGGATGATGATGACGATATAGAGATTAGCTATTAGGGACTTCACCTAATTCCCTTCTTTTCGGTGATGTCCAAAAATGGAGAGAATTTTACTATCATGGGTGTGGTATTTGATTTTTGTTGAGATTTCCTATCATTTTGAAAAAATATATGGATGTAGTACTTATTTATATATACATATCTATCAAACTTTGTATATGATATACTTTTGAAAATAGGTTATGAGACATTCAGTTTATGTTGGCTATAGTTTTGGATAGCTATGCTTTGAAGTCTAAGGATTATATGCACTTGTTAAATAGGAAGGGATGATATGATTATTTCTTGTGTAGTCCCTTGAGATCTTGACTAATGGATGTGTATTCATTAACCATTATCCATTTATTTGTTTCATTGTTTCGGTCATAGGATTATTTTGTGCTTTTACTTGTCTATTTAATGTAGTTTGTTATGATGCTATGCTAACCCATTTTCTCAAGTTTTGAACATCACCAAAAAGAAGGATATTATTGACCTTTTGGTATGTTAAAATCTTGGAAATTGGAGAAAGTGAAGAATGTGCTTGTAAAATCTTGTAAGACTTGGAAAAGATAAGAGCTTGATAAGAGCATGATGAGATCAAGACAAAAAACATGTTGAGACCAGGATGGGAGTTGAGTTTTCAATCTAAAGTGACAAATTCATAAGGATGTAGGACATCTCAAATTTAAAAGAAGATGCTTTGGTAGTTAGTAAGACATTCCAAAGGAACAACAGATGTCCCTATTAAAAATTCTAGATCTTAAGTGAGACATCCTAGAAAAATAGCAAACATCTCAAATGTAGTTGAGACATCCCAGTCAAGACATCACATGTGAGATGTCCTAACTGAAGTGATACATCAAACCTATAAGCATTTCAAAGTTAGTGAAATATCTCAAATTTGAATGAGACATTCCAACTATCTATTTTCTAGCCATTGTACAAACTCCAATGGTCATTTGACAATGGCAAAAGATATAAAATAGATGATATCTTTATGAAAGAACAAGCACTATTCATAGTAATATTCCATTCATTATACACATCTTGTGGATTTATTTTTTCTTTAATTATTTATCTTTTATGAGTTTATTATTGTAATTATTGAGAGCTCCAAAGCAAGGAATTTTTAATTTGAGTACCTTCTCTTCTTGATCTTTCTTTTATCTCTTTGTAAGCCCTTTAGGGTTGAGGTGCTTCTTGTGAGGAGAACTCTCTTGAGCTTGTTGGGACCTTGTGAAGTTGGATGTGTTTCTTGAGAGAAAAAACCCCATGTAGAGCTTAAGTTATTGTAAAGGTTGTGGGATCTTTGAAATCATGTTTTGAGCTTGTTGGAACCTTGTGGGGTTAGGTGTGTTTCTATGTGAAAACATCCCTTATAGTGCTCAAATTTTATAAATGTTATAGTATTAATGAAGCCACATTTTTGATGAAATAAATTCTAGAGATGTGAAAGGATTCTACCCTCCAAGTGTCAACATACCCAAGTGGGGGAACCATGTACATGTAAGTGTAGTTTTTAGTTTATGAAACTTATTTAACTCACCTTCTAAGTTCTCAATCTTCAAATATAAATATTATAAAAATGCTACCACATGAAAAAGGTATTAGAATTAATAAAGTAAAAAGAAAGTAAATGGTAAAAAGAAACCTTATAATATTTAAGAAGTAACATGGTCAATAAAAAGCAACATAGCTCATAAAGCATAGTTAATATAAAAAGGGGGTAACAAGAATAGATAAAGATTACTAAATAAAACATCAAGGGTTCAAATCACAAACATATCAAGAGGTAAGGAGGATCTTAGATAGGAGTATTACATGTGGTTCAATGCTAGGGTATACCACAAGTTGACCATAACTCATGATTTAGTCATGATTAAGGATCACAACATTCCCACAACTAATTGTTTAGTTGTGATGAAGGGGCATGACTGCATCATGATTTTCAATCTCTTCTAACACCATGAGTCATGGTGACATACCATGAGTTATGGTGATGGAAAATGCCACTAGAGCTGCATAGAGAATCATGAGAAAGACTAAGAAAAATGAGTACAAAATGAACTAGAATAATAGAATAATGTAAGAGAAAAATTTAAGATCATAAAGATCTATATAAATAAGAATTAACAAGTAATATGCATGATAATCAAAATCATAGAAAGAGAACAAGCCTAGAACTAGTTACTCTACCTTCATGAATCAAGACCTACAACACACAAATTTGGGTTTGTTGTAGCACCAAGAGATGCCAAAGTACCCACAGGATAACAATAATAAATGAGAATGAAGAATCAATATTTAATGAATACAAACTTTTCAACTTAATATAAAATCCAAGCCTCTAGCCAACATAAAAATAATGGTTTATATTGGAAAGTCTTTGTGATTGATTCCATCATAGATAGAAAAGTCCTCTTAGAGTCCAAAAATTAAAAAAATATCCTAGTTCACATATAAGAAAGGAAATCAAGCAAATATTTTAGTAAATTTAATGAAAATATGATATTTTATAAAATATCTAGGACCAGTTACAACATGTGCCATCATCCTTATCAACCTATTCTTAGCAATAAATACTAATATATCAGTAACATTCAATTCAAAAAAATCAATAAAAGCATGTTTATAAAACATGCTAATTGTTTTCAAAAGTTAGAATTTAGAAGAGGAATTTTTTAAAAAATAGTTGTTTACATTTCTTAAAAAGAAAACTTAAAATAAAACATCATTAAAGATATCATAAGATCAAAGCCTTAAAAAGATTTTAATAAACCAAAGATTATAAAAGATAAATAAAGATAGAACAAGAGGTTAGATTTACAAGGTATTACATCCTTTCCCCAATAAGAAATCTTGCTCATGAAAGATTAGAAAAGAAGTTACCCCATTATCTAGATCATGCTAACCTTCTAGAGCGATAGACTTTTGGTGCCACTTTATTATTCTTTCCTTGAGGAACTTCCATGATACCATATGTCTTTTCTTTTACATAATTTTTTGTATTTCTTATCTTTCTTGCACTTGGAACAAACCACATTGATATAAACTAGTTTTGTACAATGGAAACAAGTTCTCACCTCAGCTTGGTCCTTGGATTGTTTATAAATTGAGCAATTGTTATGTGAATCCTCTTGTTTCATTTTTGGAACTTTTCTAATAATTTCATTAGCTGTAGTTGGATGCTTCCTCTTTGAATATTTCTTGGTTGAGCCATCTCGCACTCCATCTTTCACTTGACCTATCTCCACTCATAAAGCATAAATGCATGTATTTTCTTATAACAAAATCTAAGTGCTATTTGATGGATGCTCTTAGTTCATTTAACAATCCTTTTTTATGTGATTAATCATATATTAAAGCATAAGAAACATATTTTATGGATAATAAATGCATGGGATGATTGATGATTTATGGTTTTCTTGATATTTCTTAGTAAACTTTTATGGTGCTATTTGGCATTCTATGGTGATAGCTACATGATTTATATTTAATTTAATTATTTTAATTCTATTTCATGATATTTATTAGGATATCTTTGGATAGTAGTTTATTATCATACATTTTATTAATTATTCTTGGTATTTAGAGATGTTATGTAAGAGAAGAAAAAGGTATGTACGTGATGAGAGAGATTAATGAAAGTATGATTTTAGTTTAACTCTTGTTTTGGGCAACTAGTTGAGTTTTTCTTTAAATTATTTTTGGTAACCTTTCATTAAAACATTCATGATTTTTTCATTCAACATACCTGGATGATTTTGAAAAACATTATGGAGAGGTGTTATTAGAGATTGAAGTTTGTGGTGGTGCTAGTGGATTTTGGATTGGTTGTGCTTTCAATTGGGTCTTTATCATGCTTCATGCTTCTCATGTATACTCTTTCATATAGATTTTTGGGTGAGCAATTTTGATCCCTTTGTCCATTTATATTTGCAAGGTTGCGCACATTGATGGGATGGGTTTTGG
Organism: Gnetum montanum; assembly: GCA_015680685.1. Taxonomy (NCBI): domain Eukaryota; kingdom Viridiplantae; phylum Streptophyta; class Gnetopsida; order Gnetales; family Gnetaceae; genus Gnetum; species Gnetum montanum. The sequence goes on along the minus strand of MNCI01017890.1, from coordinate 595,164 downwards.
TGATATTAAATTCCATATTATTGTTTTGCTTGGGGATTTTGCTTTGAACATCTTAGAATTTTAATTTGATAGTTTGGTATGTCATTCATGGGTGTTAACATTATTGTTTCTATTAATTTCAAGTTTGGGTTTTGTGAATAATTAGCAACAATTTATGGTTTTTGATTTTATTATTTTGATTAATCAACAATGATTATTATCAAATCTACATTTGTTAGAATTCTTATCTTGTATGATTTTTGATTTAAATGGCGATTATGTATTTGTTCTAGTTTATGAATAGTTTGAAATCTTGGAATTTTCATTCCTTATTTTGTAGCTTATTTCGACTTGTTTTCCGTTGATAACTATGATCCCTTGCTATTTTTATAGTTTTTATTGCTATGCTTCTATGATGACATTGATTCAATTCTTTTCTTATTATATGTGAGTCATTCCCATCCTAACTTTGGTCTAATTTTATTCTTGTAGCAACGTTATCATTATATTATCATTATTCTTTCCTTGTTCTTATTTCTAGGCTATTGGATCTTTGAGGATTCTTTGCTTATGCTTTACTTCACATTTCCTATTGTTTTGATTCATTTCAATTGATTTCTACTCTTTCCCAACTCAGAATATACATCTTTGATCATAGAGAGACATCTTTCCTAAATGTCAAGACTCCCAAGTAGACATTTCTTCCCCACCCAAGACATCTCCTTTTCAATGTATACATTTTCTCTAGCCTATAGATGTTCCTTAATGGATGCCTTTAACTTAGCAAGATGTCTTTCTTCATTAAGAGGCATATTCTACACTATATAGACATCTCATTTTCTTAGAGATGTCTCTCCTACTAGTTCAAAACTATAGAAAACTTGTTTATTATGACATATAGTCTTCTATATGAGTATATTGTTTAGTTTTCTTGGTTTAAAAACTTCTTGAGCCCTTGTTAAAGTTGTTTATCTTTGTGAAATTAATTTTTTCCTCTTATGGGATCTTAAGTGTTGAATAATCTCCTTACATAAATGTGTATTTCTTGAATTGTACATTGGTTAATTATGGCTTTGATTATCAGTTATCTTAGCCATCATACTATGGGAACTCTATTTGATTTATCGGAACTTATGATTATGATATATCCACATTAGTTTAACATTTGAGATGGACCCCTTGGATAGTTTGATTCTCTTTGATTATTGTATTTCTTTGTTTTGGGTGTTTCCCTCCATCATCATTTTGGATTTTAATGTTTGTATGTTTCTTAGATGATTTTTTGTTGGGGCTAGCTCCAAGTATGTATTACTAGTTGGAGATGAGCTACTTAGATATGTTTGTGCATTTGACTTCCACTACTATTTATCGGTGTAGAGTTCATCATAAATCCCATCCTACATTAGAGGATGATTTCATGGTTCATTGTTCTTCTTTTATTTGATGCCTCTATAATGTTAAAGGTGAGTCTTGGAGATACTTCTAATACTTGTATGTGTTGCTATGACTAGGGAAGTCTTAATAGATTTCTATTATTATGAGACTAATAATAAATTCATGTAAATGGTAAAATTAATATTTGATTTAAAATTTAGTATTTTAAGTTGAATGAGTATACATGACAATAATTGATACAAATTTTAGATTAAGTACAATGTATGCTACCTCCTTATTTGCAGTGGTGATTGGAGTTGGTAAATCATGGTATTACTAATGTCTAGTGATTGGATGTTTGGCTATACATTTATATGCTTATTTGGATGTTCTTTAGCTAACATTTTTTTCAAGATCATCATGCTATATCTAACTTTCATGAGATCTACCCATTTTTTGATTTACGAAATCGCTATGGTTTCCCACTTACCTTTTATTGATATTGCATTTTTATTATAGGTTAATTAGCTTGGGTGGAGATTCCAGACCTAGGGAGGTTCACCAATTTATTTTAGAGAGATTTAATGATATTATATTTACAAATTTGATCTTTATTTACTATTTATGTATTAGACATTTCAACATTGTGTTAGGTATTATTTTTCTTATTTATAGTATTTGGATTTATGTTGATATTTATTATTAGGTTGATAATATACTAATGGAAATTTAGATTTGCTATTTATTTATCTCTCCTACTCATCATATAATTCTATTAAATGAATTATGTTATTCTCTACCTAGTTAGATTTAGTTTGTACTAGATGATGATTTTTTTAATTATGTATTTTCTTTTTTCCATGCTTAGTTTCATCTTTTTCCTTATGTCATAGCTTCACTTTAGGTTCCCTATGCATTCTTTGTTGTGTAGTTCATTTGTTATCTTGGACCTTTCCATGGCTAATCATTTATTAAGAGCTCTACCCAATATAATACTCTCCAACCTAAGCTTTGTGAAGAAGGATGTTACAAGTTGGTATTAGAACATAGATTTTATTAATTTTCTCATATTTTTTCTATGTCCAAGAAAGGTAAGTAATAGAAGTATATGTGCTTATCCTAGGAGGATGGATGTGTTGTCAATAACCAAACACTAACATCTGAACCTATCTTTCATTGAATGGAGAAGCCATTGATGGATCCCCAAGTGGAACTAGTTCCTACTCCTTCCTAGGGTATGAAGATCAACTAGTTCCTCTATTAACTTATAGAGAAGAAATATAGCTCACCATTAATGAAGGTTATTTTTGAGAATGATGGCTATTGTAGAAAAATCAATGAAGAAAGAGCTGATGGATTAGTTCCATAAGCTAGGATCCACTACCTTCTAGAGTGAGAAGAATCCTACCGTTACCACTAAGTAACTTTAGAAGATCCTTAAGATCTTCAAGCTTATGGGTTGTACTCCTACATATAAAATTCATCTAGCAATGCATCAATTTCATGGCTCTACTAGACATTGGTGAATTTCTTAGGAGAAAACTCATTCTTTCAAAGAGTTTAATATCCATTAGAGTAACTTTCTCAATGCTCATTACATTCCTTCAGAGTTTGTAGAGGTGAAAGCTAAGGAGTTTTATCACCTCTACTAAAAAAATTGGATTGTGATTTAGTATGAATATAAATTATTTGATTTGGACATGTCTGTAGCTCACATACATTCAGATGAAAGGTTGAAGATCAAATACTTTATTTATGGACCTTTTGCATCAATCAAGGACCATTTTCTTTCTCTACATCTTAAGACATATGAGGATACTTAAGCTCACTCACTAGATATAGAGTGTAATTAGTTAGCTAAAGCAATAAAAATGATTAATTTAAAAATATGGATTAGAAATTTTCTAGAAAGTATAATGTGTCCAATTAGACTAAAATTGCTAGTTCATTTAATCAAAAGCAAGAGTAGGGGCCTCAAAAGTTAGATATAGGTGGTGGAATTACTTGTGGGGCCATTACTTATCATGCTTATGGAAGAGTTGGGCACATTCATAGGGAAATTTCTAATTGCTACAACTATGGTTAGTCAAGCCACATGAGCTTTAACTATTCAAACATTTTGGGAGCTAAATGTCTTTCATAGAATGGAAAATCTACCAATAGCCATGGTGATACCAAGACACATGCATGTGATTAGCTAGTAGATGCTTAGCCCAACACCATGATGGATATTTAAGGTATGATTTTCAAATTATTAACTTTCATTCTTTTTCATCCTGGTGAGAGTCATTTCTTCATTGATCCATGAATAGTTGGATGACTAAGTTTGATGGGTCAGTGTCTTGATCAAGCACTTTTTGTTAGCTTTATTAGTGGTTGTATGCTTGCTGTGGATCAAGTTTATAGGTTTGTATCCTTGGTAATTCAGAATGCCACTTGGTCCAATGATATTTATATCATGAGCCTAGGGGACTATGATGTACATGGATTAATTACCTTTCTATCAAAATAACTTAGATTATTATTAAAAGATACATTCCTTGATGATAGATGATGGTGTTCAGATAACCATGCATACCCAACCATACAAGGTTAAGTTGGATCTTGTATCCTTGAGATTATTTAATCATTTCTTATAGAAGGATCATTCTTGTTTTACTATATTAGTCAATGAACTTCATTTGCCACTTGATATCCATTAGATTTCTATTTTTCATAAGTTTTCTAATGTTTTCCATTTTGAGTTACCTAGTTTACCTTCCATGTATGATGTCAAGTTTGAAATTTGTCTTCAAGATTTCACATAGGATTTTAACTATTGAGTTAGAAAAATTAAAGATTCAGCTTTAGGAGTTACTTAATAATGATCTAATTCATCAAATTATGTCTTCTTTAGATGTGATTATTTTCTTTTTCAAGAAGGATGGTATTATGTAGTTGTACATTAATTATTGGTAGTTGAATCAAGTGATAATGAAAAATGACTATTTTTATCATGCATAAAAACTTTTTTTAATTAGTTATAAGTAGCTTGTATGTTCTCTAAGATTGATCTATTGTTATGGTACTAGTTGTTTTCATCAAAAATGAGGATTTTTATAAGATAGCATTTAGGACATGGCATGGACATTATGACTTCTTGGTCCTGCAATTTGAAGTAACTAATGCTCTAGTAGTGTTCATTCACATCATGAATAGTGTCATGAAGATATACCTAGGCCAATTTATGCTCATGTTTATCAATGATGTTTTGATGTACTCTTTAGCTAAGGAGTTGCATGAGTAGCATTTAAAGATTATTTGTTGAGATTATAAGAGCATTAGTTATTTTTCTTATCTTCAAAGTGTTTATTTTAGCATATGAATATTCATTTTTTGGGGAATGTTATTTTGAAGACTAGTATAGTGATGAACATTACTTTCTTATGAGATTCATGTTGTTAAACTATTTTCGATTATATCAAGGATAGTGTGATCTTGACTCTTATTTTAACTTTACCTATCCCAAGTAAACTATTTGATGTTTGTAGCAATTTGTGAGAAGAGGGTTATGGATATGTTCTCATGCAAGAGGAAAATGTGATATCATATGCCTTAATAGGTGAAATATCATGAGACTATCTACCCCATGCATGATCTTAAATTGGAAGCAATTGTATTTTCCTTAAACATTTGGTATCACTACTTGTTCAAAGAGTAGTTAATAATTTGGGTAGATGATAAGGGATTGTAGTATTTGATGAATCAACAATATCTAAACCTACATCAAAGGATATGGGTTGAGTTATTATCTGTATTCAATTTTACCATCCATTATCATATTAGAAAAAACAATGTTGTAATAGATTCCTTGACTCATATGGCTAGTAAGATCCATAACTTGGTAATTTAATATAATGTGATTAGTGAGATTCCTATGAAGTAGCAACTTGATTCTTAATATTAGTAGCTTAGGTAATTTAGTAGTTCTTTAGTGATAGTTAATATGCTTGGCTTTCTTCATCATAGGAATCATATGTATGTACTTAATTTTTTATGGTAGCACTTATTGGAAGAAGCTTATCTTAGTAGGCTTTAGATGCATCTAGGCAATGATAAGATGTACCAAATATTGAAGAGGTTGTATTGGTGAATAGGTATGAAGGATTATATTAGAGAATTCATGGCTATATCTTTAATTTATTAGTAGATTAAACTTAAGCACCAATGACCATGTAGCTACTAGTACTATCATATCATTCCAAAGTAAAAGTGAAAGGTTATTATTAATATGAACTTCATTACTATTTTGTCTTGCACTAGAAATGAAAAGGACGTTATCCTTATTATTATTGACTTTTTGACTAACATAGCTCATTTCCTAGCTATCAAAACTTTAGTGAGCATGGAGAATGTTATGCAATCACTAATTTTGGAGACCATATGATTATATGGTATTCCTTCCAAAAGTATCTTAGATTATGATACCAAATTTAATTCTTGGCATTGGCATGCATTCAAGGACAACCTAGGTACTATGATAAATATGAGTTTAGCTTGTCATCCATTCAAAAAAGGTAGAGTTGACAAGATCAACCAATTATTGAAAGACATGCTTTAGTCTTATGCTTTGAAATTTTAAGATAACTAGTATAGTCTATTATCGTTGCTAGATTTTCCCTATAATAATAAGTACCATGAAAGTGTGAAGGTAGCTTTATATGGTATCTTATATGGTAGTCCTTACAGAACTTCCTTGAAGTAGAATACAATCAAAGATAGGTAGTGTATTAGTTCAGATGTTATGATGAGAATAATAGAGTAGCTTAGAGAGATTCATAACTAACTTAAAGTATCTCAAGATCACTAAGTGAGTTATGAAAACTATAGAAGTAGATATTTTGAATTTGTAGTTGGTGGCAAGGTATTTGTTTATGTCTCTTCTCTAAAGGACTTGATGTATTTTGATTAGAAATGCAATCTTGCACCTCATTACATTAGGCCATTTGATGTCCTTCAATGTATAGGAAAAGTGACATATCATGTTGATTTATCTTCATGTATTTCAAGCATGTATAATGCATTTTATGTTTTATGGAAAATATGATGACTAGATGTTCCACAATAGAATTAGATAGATCTCATCCATTAATCTATTTAAAATAAGATGATCCTATTCATGTCATGTTCATCTAATCCCATGTTTAGGACATCCCATATTAAGAAGATCCTTAAATAAGATGATAAGGATCATCTCCATGATTTCAAACATTCATACTTATCTCTCCAAATCTATTCTTGGGAGATCAAGGCCTATATAATTGTAGTAGCACATATTCATTCATAATAAAAGAGAGACATAATAGAATTGAAGAAAGTTTAACAAGAGTGTACTTATTCTAACAACGTTCTTTATTTCCTTTAAGCTTAGATCATAGATCTAGGGCCCTTTAGACTCTTCATTTGGTATCAGAATAGGTTAGCTCAAATTCTTAACAATAGATGTCTTCAAAATGGCCCAAAATTGCAAATCTATGTCTCTCCAAGTTCTTGTATTCAATGGAGAGAATTAAGAATATTAGACAATCAAGATATAGACATTTTTCATCTTACAAGATCTATGGGATCCTGTTGAAAATGGATTCCAAGATGTTGATCAAGTAGCATTTCAAGCCTTGAAGAAAGATGAAAAGAATTAACTTAATGAGCTTCATAAGAAATATGCAAAAGCATTATTCATCATTCAATCTAGGTTAGATCTGACAATCTTTCCCAAAATTGTCATGCATCGAACTAGCATAGTTGCATGGGATGCACTGGAGATTGCATACAAGGGATAATTAAAAGTTTGTCTTGTCAAGTTACAAGTATTAACGAAATATTTTGAATCTTTGAACATGCTAGATTCAGAGAATGTTGATCAATACATTAGCCAATTTTAGTAAGTTCAAAATGTACTTGAATCTTGTGGAGAAACACTTGAGGAAAGGCGTGTTATTAAAAAAATACTTTAAAGTCTAACTAAATGATATGACCCTATCATTATGCCTATTGAAGAAGCAAGAGATCCTAATAAGATGATCATGGTTGAGCTCATAGGAAGCTTAAGGACATATGAGCAAAGAATTGTTGATCATGAGGATTCAACAACAAATGCATTTTGAGCACAATTTAAGAGGACATAAAATTAGAATCAATATCAATATCAAAGATCCTTAAGTGGATCCTCATTTAGAGGATGTGGACGTGGTCATGGAAGATCTGAAGGTCGTGGTCATGGAAGATCAAATCAATAAAAGGAAGGTAAGCATTATGATTTCTATGGTACCAACACTCATAATACTCTTGAATGTTGGTCAAGGAAGAAGTATGAAAAGAAGGGCAAAGAAAAAATTTTAGAACATGAAGATCAACAAAAAGGCGAGAGATTATTTTACACTAAAAAGGAGAAAGATCAACTCTTGATCTTCACAAAGGTACTAGATGCTAGCAACAACAACAACATTTGGTATGTTGATAATCAGTGTAGTCATCACATGATAGGGAATAAGAAATTGTTCTCAAGCTTGGAAAAATACAATGGAAAGGTAACTATAGATAATGGGAAGAACTTAACCATTGCTAGGATTCGATCACTTGCCTTCACAACAACTAAAGGTAACAAATATGTTATTTTCTAGATCTTTCAAACAATTTATTAACTTTGGGGAAATTATGTCACAATGGGTATCATGTTGAATTTGAAAAAGAGGTTTGTAGAATTTCTAAGGTTGTTGATGATAAGGTATTACTATTATCCCTATAAGCAAGAATTAGATGTGCAAGTTGCAAATGCAAAAGGATGTTCATTGTCTCACTGTCACTGAAGACATAGCATGGTTATGGCATGCTAGGTTAGGACATGTAAACTTTGGCTCAATGGACTGCATGCAAAAAGGAGAAATTGTAAGAGGTATGCCAAATTTTTATTCTTAAATAATCATGATTGTAACATATGTCAACTAGGAAAAATTACAAGGTTGCCATTTCCTAGAAAAGAACATAGATCTCAAGAAAAATTAGATCTAATTCATATGGATTTATGTGGTTCCATGCAAACATTGAGCCTAGGTAAAAATAATACACATTAATCATAGTGGATTATTTTTCAAGATTTTCTTGGGGGTATTTTATGAAATTAAAAGATCAAACATTGGGATTTTTTAAAGAATTCAAGGTGGAAGTAGAAAATCAAAGTGGCAATACAATTAAGAAAATATAAACATATCATGGTGGTGAATTTTTATCAAATGAATTTGATGAATTTTGCAAGAAAAATGGGATTATTCATCAAATTGCCACATCATTCACACCTCAACAAAATGGCATTACTGAGAGAAAAAATAAAATAGTGGTTGAAATGGCAAAATGTCTACTCCAAATATCAAGTTTAGAGAATATGTTTTGGGAAAAAGCTTGTGCAACATCAATTTAACTTTTAAATAAGGTGCCATCAAGGTAAATTCTAGATAGAACACCATATGAATTATTAGATGGTTATCTACCCAATATCTCTTATTTAAAAATTTTTTCTTCACCTTGCTATGTCCAAATCCTTGCACAAAATTGGCAAAAATTAGATATGAAATCTACACCATGTATTTTTATTGGATATGCTTTAAAATCCAAATCATACAAGTGTTATGATGAAAAGAATAAAAGGGTAATTGATTCATGTGACATCCATTTTAGTGAATTTGAAGTCAACCATGTCAAAGGCTAACTTAAGATGATGGAAGGTCCTACCAACGTGGGCCATTAAAATCAATAATAGAAAAATCATATTTCTTGTGCCAAGAAAAAAATGCAGGCTTCAAACTTGAAATATGTATAGCATTTTTCTAGGTATAATGAATTGTAGCCACATCAACTTACCACAGTTGCACCTATTGGTGTGTTTGATTTCAATAAAACTGCCATGTGTAGGACAAACAATAATGTACATTACATCACACAATCTTTCAACTTGCTATCATTTACAACAAGGATCAACAACAATGATACATAGTAGCCACAACACATCACAGTTCTCCACCACCAACCAATGGATCCACTCTATGTAGTTCATTAGTCATAATTTTACAAACCTCTCGTGGACTATTTTTGTAGGAATAACTACAACGGTAGAGGAAGAGACATGTCTACTACTCCCAACTTCGACAATGCATGATCTAGCAATGATTTCTTCAAGGAATCCAAGGTAGTATAGCAAACAAACCTATGCCCTACCACATCATATCCATTGCAACCCTGGCATAAACATCTTGGTGAAATTCATTGTAATTTTTCTACTACATCAATGTTCTCATCCCTAGTCTAAATTAGTCATGCAATGGCCAAACATGATGGTCCCATTTTATCACCTATAACAATTTGATAGACCAATACATATATGATGCCATAAAATTTCAGCACTCCATCCTTATTTCCATGATGTTTTTCCACTCTCCAAAAATGTCCAAGTTTGGAGACAAATCATTCTAATGAGGCATCTATTTCCAACACTACTCCACATTGGGATAAAAATCAATGTCTTTCAAAGGCCAATGCTATGCAACAACATCATCAAATTTCATTCCCTCTTCAAGGATAAACCTCTATAGTAGCACCTCCAAAATCATTCCATCTGGAACACCTTCTACATCAACAATATCCACATCATGGTAGATTCTATCCACTTCTTAGCTAGCTCAATATCATGCAACCTCCATCATGTTAGATACAAATTTTACACAGTGCATGAACCATAGTCATTTTTATGAAGACATTGCTCCACCACCCTAGGATGTGGAATCTATTGAGGATGCTCTCTTCACTACCATGATCAATGAATTTTTTGTGCTACTTATGTCAATGGAGGGGGAACAATGATGGTTTAATGGAACCATCTACAGTCATTAAAGCTGCATGAGATAACTACTAGATTAATGTCATGGAAAGAGAGTTACAACAAATTAATAAAAAAAACACTTGGAGCCTAGTTCCTCATCTATTTGGTAAGCCTATTATAAGTTTAAAATGAATATTTAAAATTAAGAGAAAACAATATGGTGAAGTAGAAAAATTCAAAGCTTACCTAGTTGCCAAAAGATATCTCCAATAACAAGGTAGAGACTTTGATGATAACTTTCCTCCTATCTTATGGATGAAATCTATGAGAAACTTTCTTGCCATTGGTGCACAAGTTAGTAATGTGGTTTATCAACTAGATGTGGCCTTTGCATTCCTCAATGGATTTCTTAATGAAGAAGTTTACATGGAACAACCACCAAGCTTCACTGTTGAAGGAAAACCAAATCATGTTTACAAGCTCCATAAAGCATTATATGGGCTCAAGCAAGCTCCACATGCATGGTACACACGTATTCATGCATTTTTCATGTAAGAAGACTTCATCAATCTTTATTACCAAACAACAATATACAAAAAGATATCTGGAGATGATTTTATTCTTGTCTATTTATATGTATATGATTTAATCTATTTTTCATTTACACTTGCATTAGGGAATAATTTTCTTAATGCCATGAAAATGGAATTCAAAATGTCTAATTTAGGGAAGATGTCATACTTTTTGGGTTTTCAAGTTATCCAAAGGAAAAAATCAATTTCCATATGCCAAATGAAATTTTCTTGATTCTTAATTACGAAATTTGACATGATTAATTGTAATCCTTCAGATACACCAATTTCCCTTGGTACAAAACTTACCAAGGATGATAAATCCCCATCGATCAACCCTTCACTATACAGATCCTTGGTTGGTAGTCTAATGTATCTCTCCAATACTTGTCCAGATATCCAATATGTTGTAAATTAGCTTTCTTGGTTCATGTAAGATACACATGAATCACATTGGAAAGCTGAAAAATGAGTTTTGTGACACCTAAGAACTACAACAGATTTTGGGATCATGTTTCATTAACATACAAATTTTAAGATATGGGGATACATTGATGCAAACTGGGGAGGCGACCTTGAAGATCAAAAGTCAACTTCTGGTTTTTGTTTCTTCTTTGGTACATCACTTATCTCATGGGGATCAAATAAGTAGTATATAGTCACACTCTTAATAGCAAAAGCAGAATACATTGTTGCATCGAAAGCTGCTACTCAGGCCATATGGATCCACTCTGTTTTCACTAAAATGGGATATACACTCAAACCTCCCATTTGCTTATACTATGATAGCACAAGTGCTATTATGATGACTCACAATGCTATTCAACATGGGTGTTCCAAGCACATAAATATCAAGCATCACCATCTCATAAGCCTGATCCAAGATAAAATACTCAACATGGAACATTGTGAAACTAAAGCACAAATGACAAACATCTTTACTAAGATTCTAAGCTATGAAAAGTTTGAGTCTTTTTGAGACTTCCTAGGAGTGAAACCTCTTACCATCATGGGGGG
>MNCI01017890.1:572543-583242 GCA_015680685.1 Gnetum montanum | reverse complement strand
TTAAATAAGATGATAAGGATCATCCTCATGATTTTTGAGATTCATGCCTATCTCTCCAAATCTATTCTTGGGAGATCAAGACCTATATAATTGTAGCAACACATATTCATTCATAATAGAAGAGAGACATAATAGAATTTAAGAAATTTTAACAAGATTGTTCTTGTTCTAACAAAGTTCTTTATTTTTTTTAAACCTTAGATCATAGATCCAGGGACCTTTAGACTCTTCATTTTAATGCTTTGGAACTATGTTCTTGATGATAGTCATGTTGTTGATTAGACTAAGGTAAAACTCCAAGTTGATGCCTCATATATGGAGTATCCCTTTATAATTGTGGACTATATGGTATATTAGTTGCATAATAGAATAGTACTTAGGGTGAATGTCTTGTGGAGCTATCATGGTTCTCAAGAGGATACTTAAAATCTTGAGTTTGATATACATTTTTTTCATCCTAAAATATTCCAAGAGAAATATTCTTAAGGTGGGGAGTATGTAACATCCCATACTTATGAATCCTTGACATGTATGTTCATTCATCAATATTTTATTACTCCACACCTAGGTTAGTAGTTTGATATGTTTTTTGACTATCAACTTAATATTCCATGTTGATGAGCATTGTGGTGCATGTATAAATTAATGCTATTATATATATATTTGCTTATATATCTATTCCATTTAGTAGATGTACACTAATCCTATTATTGATTGTGGCATGTTTCCATGAGAGATTTGGTTGGAAGCGTCGCATGGTTGGTGATCTATGGTTTTCTTGATGTTCCTTAGTGAATATTTTATGGCCTTGTTTTATATCCTATGATAATAGTTTCTTTGTATTTTCTTTAAATGTTTTAATTCTATTTCATGAGATTTATTAGGATAGCTTAGGATAGCGGTTTATTATCATATCCTTTACTAATTATCCTTCATGTTTGTGAATGTTACATAAGAGAAGAGGAAGTTGCTTATGTTATGAGAGAGATTCATTGAAGTATTATTTTAGTTTAACTCTTGTTTTGGATAACTAGTAGATTTTCCCTTTTCATGATTTTTGGTAATCTTTTGTTAAAACTTCCATGGCTCTTTTATTTGACATAGTTTGATGATATTAGCAAATATGATGGAGAGGTACCATTGGAAATTGAAGTTGGTGAAGATGCTAGTAGATTTTGGATTAGTTTTTCTTTCGATCAAATACTTGTTGTCCCTTGTTCTTCATGTGTAGACTTATTCATATGGATTTTAAGGTGAGTAATCTTAGTCCCCTTTCCAATTTAGAGATTAAAGGTTATGCACATTCATGAGATGGAATCTTGTGATATTAAATTTTATATTATTATGCTCCTTGTGGGATTGTTTTCAACATCTCCTAATGTTGATCTAATAGTTTGTTATGTAATTCATGAGTGTTAACATTATTTTTTCCATCAATTTAAGATGTGGATTTTGTGAGAGTAATTATTGACAAATTCAAAAATTTGGATTTTTCTATTTTGATTGATTAATGTTATTAGTAATTAAATCTATAGTTTCTAGTATTCTTATATTGTATGATTTTTGATTTGAGATAAGATTATGAATTCACCTCATTTAAGAAATAGTTTAGAATTTTGGTATTTTTTCATTCCTTATTTTGTAACTTACCTTGACTTATTTCCCCTATTGGATTATAATCCCTTGCTAATGTTATAGTTGTTATCCCTATGCTTTTATGATGATATTGATTAAATACTTTTCTTGTTGCTTATGATTTCTCTTAATAATTTGGGTATAATTTCCTTGATTGTGTGGTTCCTATCCTAGCTTTGTATTAATTTGATTTTCACTCTAATTCTTCCATTATATTATCATTATTCTCCACTTATTCTTGTTGTTGGATTATTTGATCTTTAAGGGTTCTTTACTTATGGTTTTTTTCTGATATTTCATATTGTTTTGATTTCATTTTAGTTGATTTCTTTTCTTCTCAAACTTAGACTAGATGTCTTTGGTCTTACAGAGATGTCTTCTTAAAAATCCAAGACTCCTTGCTAGACATTGTGGATCATTGAACTTAGAAGAGGTGGGATGAATAAGTTTCCCAAATTAAAACTTAGTAACTTAAAATCACACACACCAAAGTTAACATGGTTCCCCAACTTGGGTAGTTTACACTTGGAGGGTAGATCTCTAGCACGCCTCCAGACTTTATTGCTCTCAAAATGTGGTTGAAGGGTCTACACCCTATATAGTCTTCAACAGCCACTCAACCCCACAAGGTTCCATCAATCTTGGAATGTGGGTTTTAGCCTTCAACAACCTTTACAACCTTGAGCTCCACACCAAAGTGTTGTACTGCAGCACCAACAACTCAATCCCATAGGATCCCAATAGGTCAAGTAAGATCAACCCCTCAAGGCAACAAGAGAGAACAATTACAAGGGATAAATGCAACTTATTTTGCTGATCCTTGTACATTGAGGTACAACACACTTTACAATGAACAAATGATGATACAATGAAGAGAAATATAGATTACAATGATAAATAAATGATTTTACTATGATAACATAATGGCTTGCACATTTCCCAATGCATAGGATGTCTTCTTATAGATACCATGTTTCTAAATCCATCTTGGAACTCATGCAATGGCTAGGCAACAATCATTAATGATTGTAAAAGATATATTCTTCATGCTTGAGATGTCCTTTTGTCTTTGCCTTCAATTCTAGGAAGACATCTTTGTCTAGGAAAGACATCATTTTGAAATCCTCGTTCTAGGAGATGTCTTTGTCTGATGGAAGACATCTCCTCTTGGGGAAATACATCTGTAGTTTCTTGAAGATGTCTTTCCTGTATTCACTCCAAATCTACCAAAATGTCTACTATTTTCCAAAGACATCTTTCTTCAACTTTCTTTATCCTTTGAATTCATCATTCCTTGTCCATAATCTTGATCTTTTGCATGTTTTAATGATGACAACTTTTCTTGTACAATATCTAATCCTTGTCCATGTTCTTTGGAATTCTTGCATGTTCATTTGAGACCTTGTGAAATACCTTCTCTTTTAAGCTCTAGTTCAATTTGTTTCTTGTCCTCTATGTAGGCTTTAGCTCATCATGATTTTCCATGTACATAGTCCCTACAAAAACAATAGTCACACAACCATGCAAACAACCTTTAACTTCATTTTACTTAACATTTTGACATAGCAAAAGATCCATAAACATCTATAGCTTATTCAAGATGTCTCCTTTTCAGTTTACATGTCTTTAGTATCCTATAGATGTCTTCTAATGGATGTCTCCCACTTGATAAGATTTCTTCCTCCTCCAATAGATGTCTCCCCCACTCTATAAACATTTTGTATTCTTAAACAAGTCTCTCCTACAAGCCGAAAACTATAACAAACTTATTTCTCATGAAAGTTAGTCTTCTATATGAGTGAGGTATTTGGTTTTCTTAGATCCAAAACTTCTTGAACCCTTATTAAAATCTTATACTTCTTTGAAATTATTTATATTTTCTTTTGGGCACCTAAATGTTAAAAATATTGTTACATAAGTGTGTATTTTTGGGCTTGGACATTGGTTAGTAATGGCTTCCCTTATTACTTATCTTAGTCCTCACACTATGAAAACTCTATATGATTTTTTGGAACTTATGATTATGATCAATTCATATTTTCTTAACATTTGAGTTAGGTTTTCGAATTTTTTCATTCCATTTGATAGATGAATTGATTTGGTTTAGGTGTTAAACTCCACTATTAGTTTAGATTATCATATTTTTATGTTTTTAAGTTATTTTTGGAATGAGCTAGCACTAAGTTTTTGTTGCCAATTGGAGATGAACTTCCCAGAAATGTTTGTGCATTTGATCCTTACTACTATGCATCAATGTGGCTTTCATTAGAAACCAGATTCTACATAAGAGGATGATTCCATGATGTATTTCTCTTCTTTTATGTAATGCCTCTAGAATGTTACAGTAAGTGTTGCAGATGCTTCTAACATCAATATATTTTAATACAAGTGGATAAGTCTTGGTATATGTCAATCATTATGAGACTAATAATAAATTCATTCACACGATAAATTTTTAATTATTTTGGAATTTTTTATTTAAAATTAAATTAGTGTACATGATAATAATCAGTACATATTTCATACTAGTGCAATGCATTCTAACATCCTTATTTGTTGTGATGGTTGGAGTTGGCAAATCATGGTATTCCTAATGTCTAATGGTTGGATGTTTGTGTTTATCCTTGTATGCTTGTTTGGATGTGCCTGAGCTAACATGTTTTGTGGAACCATCATGCTTCAACTAGCTTTCATGAGATCTACCCATTCTTTGGCTAAAAGAGATGTTAAGATCTCTCACTTACCTTTTAATAATATCCCAATTTCATTATAGGCTTATTGCATCGGGTGTAGGCTGGTGACCTTGGGTGGTTTATGAATCTATTTTTAGAGTGCTTTAATGATGTTACATTTCTAAATTTAAAATTTATTAACTATTTATGTATTAGATATTTTAGCATTATGTTAGATATTATTTCCCTTATTTCCAAAATTTGGATTTATGGTTATTTTATTGATAAGATCTTTATTATTATGCTGATTACATACTCATGGAAATTCAAATTTGTAATTTATTTATATCTCTACCTAGTTATTTTCATTTTCCAGCATATATGTTTATCATATATATTTTTTAATTATGTATTCTCTTTTCTCCATGCTTAATTTTCTCACTTTCCTTGATTCATGACTTCATGGTATCTTTCTTTTACTTTTTTTTTCTATGTAGTTTATTTGTTATCTTGCTACTTGCCATGATTAATTGTTCATTGAGAATTTACCCAATGTAATGCTCTCCAACCTAAGATTTAAAAAGAAGGATCTTACATTAGAGAACTTAAAACAACAAATCCATAATCAAATCTCATAATGTAACAATCATAATTCATAGTTTATATTGATAAATCCATCATCTCAAGAGAGTTGACAATATCTATCATTACATAATGAAAAGATTAAATATAAAAACAAAAGAAAGCCTTCAAAGATTTAGCTTCATTACCAATAATCTCCTAGCCTCTACCACTTGGATCTATAAATACACATGTAAGAAGAATAAGAAAAACTTTAAGTAGAGTCCATCCTGTTGCACCTAAAACAAGCTATAGAATGGAGCACATGCTACATAAGAAACTATCTCAAGATCCATGACATTAGAATCTAAAAATCATAAGATTAATGATATCTATAGAATGTCAATGAATAGGAAAACTAAGAATGTACTAGAAATCAATAATCTATAAGGAATTTTATTTTATAAAGATCTCATCTATCTTAGATGCTATCCGTTATTCTTCTTAAGAACTAGTTGACAAAATTGAGCCTAATCTTTAATGAATCAACCATAGAAATGAACTCATGTGGATCACCTACACTATCATTCTACATTCAGAAAAGATTCAAATGACATTCACAAGTAATGTGAGTAGTCACTGATTGGCTAAATTATTTCCCCAATAATTCTTATCCAATATCAAAACTTGAACATAATCATATGTAATGTAAATCTAGTAAGAAAGCCAAATCAATCCTCCACAATGCTTACTCATTGATAAATAGATCTATCTAAACAGGGTTGAATCATAGGTGATATCAGTCAAGTTTTAGAGGCTACCCTAGAATCCCCAAAATGCCTACCCATTTATCTTATTAAATGGAGGAAAAAACATCATGATACACATCATAGGGCATTAGAGGCTAGAAATAGTTTAAATTATACATCAATGAGATAAAATAGACAAAAATAAGTGACCATGAATTAATATAAAATTGGTTATGACTCATGATATTTGAATGGAAGATTATCTAAGAGTTTGGTCAAGTAATGCCCAAGACCACAACTCCACCATAACCTATGCTACTTACTACTATTCATTTCTACATTACCATGGCTAATTATTAGGTCATGATCTAGGTTAGAACCTTATTGCAAGTCTTGATGAATACCAAAAGTTAGGAAAATATGTATCTCAACTTAGGTTTAGGCCACTTGCAGAATCATAACCCATGGTTTAGTCATGATATATATCATGACCTAGCCATAACATGTGGTTTAGTGATGGTCAAGGATCATAACTAAACAAATCATAGTCTTCATCAATAATAAATATGACTAGAGATTCCTAGAAACATACTAGAAAGAAGGATGAAAATGGATACTCTAGAGGATTCAGATATGGATGGGAAAGCTATAGGTGCAATAATAATTAATTTGAGCCAAAACAAGACTATTTTGACTAAGGGTCCCAACGTTGACATTGGAGCTAAAAAACTATAACTTTGAGAAGTATTATGAAAGCTTAAAAATTCTTCTCTAGAAGTGATGCCAAGGGTGTGGAAGGTGACCGTAGAGCATGCAAGTTCTATGATGGTAACAAGCACTCATGTAGATGATGTTTTGAAATCTAACAAGTGCTTTTAAATCTTAAGAAATGGGGTCAAAATTTTGTTTTGGGCTCATATTTATAGGCCAAAACTTTCTAAATTTTAACTTAAGGTTGCTAAAATCAAACTCAAAGTTATGTGTAATTTGTTGCTAAGTTCAAAAATAGAAAGTTTAGTCTTTGGTCTTAGCAAGCATAACAACATATCAAGGTGATGTTGACATTAGCATCAACATTACTAACACTTAGCTAAATTTTTACAAATTTTTCAAAGTACTAAAAATGACCTTCCATGTCTCTATTTATCCCCAAACTAATGTTGAATGATGCCAAGGAAGGCAAGAGGCAAGAGGAGAACATTAAATGCTAAGCTTAATGATTGATAATGGATGATTCCAAAGTGAAAAATGTCAATGTTGATATTTATTTTGACATTAATATTAGTGTTAGCTAGACCCTTAGTAAAATTTTCTAAATCTTTTTAAGTTTTACTACATAACATTAAAGGTACTTACACCATCACCAAAATGAGCCAGGATTATGTCAAGACAATGATGAGTGATGTAAAAAGTTGAAGAAAGGACTAAAATGTTGATCCTAGAGTTCAATGATGTCATTTTGCAAGTTCTAACAACCATCAAGCTCATACTTAAAAGAATTTGAACTGCTTCATCTAAGTTAGATTTTGGAGTTCCTTGGAATTTTTCTTAAGTCGTGGACTACCATTAAGGATCTTATATGGATACCAAAAGTTAATCAATGTAATATAACATTGATATTGTGATCTTATTAGTGGTGATTTTGATACTAATGTTTATGTTAACATCAATATTAAACTTAGAAATTTTTTTATATTTTTTGAGGCAAAAAATTCTAACTTTTGAAAGGCCAAAACTAACCTTGGGATGAGTCAAAATGGTAATTTTAAAAAGCCAAGAGGCTCATATCCATATGGAATATTGCAAGATTGATGTATGAGATGATTTGAAGGTACAAAAATAAGCTTTGATCTTGTTGGTGTTACAGAATTAGCCCAAAAATTTAGTTTTCCAAGTCTTAAAAAACTTGCAATCAAGTGCTTAAAATAGGAGCTTAGAGTACTAAAATTATTGTCAATGAGTGGTCCTAGCCTTAAGAATTTATTACATATGTTAGAATTTAGTTTTCATGAGATTTAGGAATCCTAGTGATAGTGATCAAAATGGTCCCAAAAGACTCCTAAGAGTTGAGAATAGGCTTTATCATGGTGTATTTAGGAATATTTGGTGCTTAAATTCTCATGGAATAACATCAAATTTACATAGTCTTGATTTGAATCAAACTAAAAAACTAGGTATAACAGCTATACAACACCATATATAGTTTTTACCTTATACAACTTGAAGTTTAGAGTTAGTTATGAATAATTAAATGTATTATTTTTCTTAACTAATGTTAATTTTTTGTTATGTCTATTCACTCCTTAAACATGACTATTCTTTTACATATATATAAGTGTTAACTTTGGTTTCTTCCAAGTATGTGTAGAGTATAATATAGTAATTGAGACTCTTAATTTAAGACTATTATTCTTTATTACATTATTTTTTAATATTTTGGATATAATATATATAAAACCATGGATTATATTATATCTATGATGTATATTTATCTTTGTTTTCAATAGTTATCAAACTATTTTTAATGTCTTAGACTTTGTGATCTAAACATCATAAAACTTAATAAAACCCACATGTCTTGTGTGAGGATCGAGAACTTAGAAGGGGGATGAATAAGTTCCCAATTAAAATTGTGCCTACCACACAACATACAAAATTTTACATGGTTCCCTAACTTGGGTACTTCCACACTCGTAGGGTAGAATCTATGCATATCTTTAGACTTTGTTTCTCTATCAAATGTGGTTTGAAGGGTACCATACCCTATACAAGCACTGAGCTTTGCACCAAAGTCTTTCATCACTGCAAAACCACTAAACTCCATAAGGTCCCAAGAATCTCAAAATATGGTTTCAAGGATCCCAAAACCTTTACAAAATTGAGCTCCACTCGAGAATGTCCTGACCCTACAAAATCACTCAATCACAAAGGATCTCAACAAGCTCAATATAGATGCCTTCTTGTAAGAAGCACATCAACTCCACATGGTGTTGGCACATTTAGCTATTGTATGGAACAGAGACATGAGATGGTTGAGATGTTCTGAAATATTACAATACAAATATTTGAAATGGCAAGATGTGATTGGGAAAGGTATTGGTTTCTATCATTTTTTTAAATAAAGAAGAAGAAGAGAAAGAGATGGAAATCACTATGGGTATTTTAATGAATTCTCCCGTAAAAAGATAAGCATAAACCTTAGCCCTGTTCCAAATGGGAGACGTTTATTTCTTTTGGGACACATCACACAAATTAAACAGAAAATCAAAATTTTTCACCATGGTATGAGTGCAAGGTACCGAGGCATCGCGCCTCTGGGAAGACTGCAATATTCACTGGCATTTTGCAGGTCACGATTGAGGGCAACAGTGCAGCAGTGCAGACCACGACCGAAGGCAACGACGGAGAGGGCGGCAGAGACATCAGCACGACGTTATTCATGTAGAG
The DNA here is from genome assembly GCA_015680685.1 of Gnetum montanum. NCBI lineage: Eukaryota > Viridiplantae > Streptophyta > Gnetopsida > Gnetales > Gnetaceae > Gnetum > Gnetum montanum. The sequence goes on along the minus strand of MNCI01017890.1, from coordinate 574,178 downwards.
AAAATAAAAACACGGTTGCGGCAGTCATCAAGAAACAGAGGAAAAGGAAGGGACAGACATCAACATTTCATTTTTGTTGGGCAGCAAAACATAAGCAATGTTGACCGCCTCTGTGATAGGTGAACAAGGCCACAAAAACCCCCTCATGCATCGCCAAACCCTGCTAGATTCTGTGCTGTTCTGAAACCCTCACCGTTCTAAAAACAAAAAGAAGAAGCTTTGCCGTAGCGGGAGGAGCCGTAAGATTTACACATCATCACAAACCGCGTGGTACAGACGGCACAATATTTTTGGGCAGTTGCAGGCTTGTGAATGCATTTCAAAAGGTGTTCTAGGTGGTACAAGAAACAACAACAAATCGGCAATCACTAGTTTATCTGCCCTAGAACCTGCAATCAAAAAAGATATAACCATGCCCGATGCTAATGCCTTTAATACGGCGATGTTTCCTGACACGGCGGCTGAGCCTTCTCCTATGCCAACAGTTGCTGATAATGATTTTTGGTATGTTGAATCAGTTGCAGGTTCGGTGGCTTCACCTTCAGGTTCGTCTTTCAGGTCATTCCGAATTTTAGCTACAATTATCGGGATGCAAAAAAATAATAACTACCACTACCACCAATAAGGTGGAGATTATATTATATTTCTATTACAAAATCGTAAAGCTTAGTGGCACTTAGAATTTAAAATTTAAATTAGATTAGATTAGGGATCTAAACAAAGTACATAATACAATACATATAGTGTGGAGCCCTGTTTTAGAAAAGCTTGCTTTGAAACATTATTATATATAAGTCATTACCTATTAAAAATTTGCCATATTGATTATCCCATTTAAAGTCACATTAAAGTTAGCATAAAATGCTCCTCATTTTATGTATACTTCCTAACTTCCTAAATCACATAATTTTCTCCTAGCTTTTTGGACAAGTAATCCTCTGATTGGTTAGTCAAATTACTTAAGAGAGAAGATAGGAGAGATATTTTTGAGAAATTTTTGGGATATTTTTCCTAGGAAGAGGAGAATCTCATTTTTTGGGAAGTCTTATACACCACTTAGAAGACTTGACATCTCATTTTGAAGAGGCAAAATTAAAAGGATATATATATATGGAGTAAGTTGCAACTATAGCTTGTATTCCCATGTATTTTAGAGATTGTATTTTAATTTTCTATAATATTGTAACTGCCAAGACCACTTGTCAATCTCTTTTTCTCTTTGGTGGTTGCAACCACCCAAAATTGTTGTAACTTACCTAACTTGTTGGGCAAGTAACTTCCTAACTTGTTGAGCAAGTAATCTTCCGATTGGTTGGCTAAGTTACTTGGGAGAAAACTTAGGTGAGATATTTTTGAATATGTAACTTCCCTACCTACCTTTGAACCCTATAAAAAGGCTTCAGGGGTCAAGGAAAAAAAAAAGAGGGGGAATCACAAGGGGTCTCACACATCACACTTGGAAGATTTGTAAAGAAGATTTCCTGGAAGATGGCTTGCGAGAATAAATATTTCAGCCTCTTTTTCATGATCCTGTGAGTTATGCATTTCATTTTTTGTTTTGTTTAAATTGCTTAGCTAGTGGTTTAGATAGTATCATCCTTGGCAAGTAATTTTGGGATTTTTAGATTGCTCTTA
>MNCI01017890.1:420595-571829 GCA_015680685.1 Gnetum montanum | reverse complement strand
GCCGCAACAGCACACACACATACTCACATTAACTACTGAGTTTATTTGGAGGTATCTGGGCCTTGGTGTTGCCAGAGACCAGCAGGCACCTAAATCCTGTTCGAGGACACTCGTTGGCGGTCGCGTCCCAAATGGTCGCCAACATATGGAAATAAGAAAAAGAAAAGATACAAGGAAAGATTGTAACTACCATTACAATTCCCATTGAAGCTCAATTCAACATACAATTAACATACAACTAGGCAAATTATATGACAATGAAAGAAGAGAGTACAAGAACATAGATATGATACTGATTACTTTGATGTGAATAGTTCTTACAAAATTTCCAAGAATTTGATGTTTTCTTATAGCTTCTAATGTTTTGAAAATTCCTTAGAATTTGTGCAACTACTAAAAAATAGCTAGTGTAGACATCGCCTTCAAAGTTGGGATGTCTACAAGAGATTTGCCTTAATTTTGGAGAGACATCTCATTTTGAAGTGGGACATCTCTAGGAAGATGTCTACTTTCATATGGAGATGTCTACTATTTCTAAGAGATAGCTACCTATGATTTCTTTCTTTTTGGTAGAAACATCTACTATTTCTTGGAGATGTCTCCTTAACTCTTTGAACTCTAGTTCTTGAGTTTTTCCCTTATTAATTTGGCTTCTTTCCAATCCTTGAAGCATCTTCATCTAGTTTGTAGTCTTTGGTTTCAGTCCATATTCATTTATGTTTTCATGTTAGCTCGTAAGATCTTCACTTTTCCAACTCATTATAGATCTCATTTTCCTTGAGTCCTTAGTCCTTATGTGGAGTTGTTGTTCATGTCTCATAAACACATCATCAATAGCAAACATTCTTTGTTTTCCATTTTTATTAAGGTTTTGACATACCAAAATATCAACACCATGAGAATGTCATAGAATAGAATCCTTCATCCTTATCCATATTATCATTTTTCACTCATGATGCAATCCAAATCGCTACTCTTTGCTCAATTTCGCAAAGAGCTCTCCACCACTAGCCATAGGCATGGGCCAACACTATGCTCTCTTATGCATCATTTATTACCCTTACCTTTCTTCCACACTTCCATCCATCATCTTTATATCATTTCTACTTAACATTCTTACCCCATTGTACCTCTTTCATCACACTCACCATGACCATTATTTTTATGCCATATGCACTTGCAAAAATCCTCTTCTGAGCACCTGCAACAATATCCACTCATGCATACCTATGTGCAAGTTGCATTGGCCTTTGCAAGAGCTATGTAGGTCTCTAAAACTTCCTCACATAAATTTTTAATCCATGTCCATGTAAAAATATTTTATTCCTCTTTTCCATACAAATCCTAAAAATTCTTCCTCTAATGAAGCTCTTGTATCTCTTACTATGCATGCCTCTACACCCTGATTCCTCATTGATATGCTTCCTACATAATGTCATGATGTTTTGTACTCTTCCTTCTTTTCTACCATTCTTAGCACACTATTCAATAGATTCCACTACACGATCACCTATCTTGTATCATTCTATATCCTACATATTGACTCCTGCAAGTTCCCTTCTGTCATTCTACACAACTACTACCATCATCTGCATCTCATACATCCCTTCACATGTACCATTGTGACTACATTTCATATGTCCCACTATTAGCATGCACCATTTTAATCCTTTATCCTACACATCCCTTAGTTTCCCCTATCTATGTACCTTTCCTTCACAATCTTACTTCCTACATCCCCTAGCTAGCAATCACATGTTTTCTTAAATCCATTGTGAGTGCTACCTCCACCACAAAGGATGCCATTAACATAAGAAGTGTGTCTTCGATGTCAAGACTGGTAAGATGCTTGGCTTTGTTGTATCTAAAGTAGGGATTTTTGTTAATCCTAATATTGCTAAGGCCATATCTAAATTATTGGAACCTACTAATATAAAAGAGATTCAAGTGTTACAAGGAAGATTATAGTTTATTCATAGGTTAATTGCTAGGCTTACAGATAAGCTACAATCCATGCGACACTTGCTTAAAAAAGTAGTTCATTATGAGTGGACAGCTCCATTCCAAGAGGCATTTTAAAACCTTAATCAAGAATTAACACAACTATCAATAGTATATCCTTCACAAGAGGGTAAACCATTTTACATATACCTTGCCATCTCTGATATGTCTAATTCCTATCTGCTCTATTAGAAATGTGATGATGGAGCAGAAATACCTATGTACTACCTTAGCCATGCATTAGTTTCCCATGAGGCTTGATACACTGAAGTGGAGAAGTATTGTCTAGTGCTAGTCTTTTCTTTAAAGAAGTGGAGACACTACCTCTTCAAAAGTCAAGTCAACATCATTTGCAAGAACAACATAATCAAAGCCATAACGACCAACATTCATGAAGGTAGTCATATAGCCTAATGGAAAGCCATAATGACCAACATTTACAAAGGTAGTCATATAGCTCGATGAAAAGCCATAACCATGAATTTTAACCTTCATTATGTCTTTCAATTCTCAACAAAAGGTTAAGCTATAGCCGTACATCTAATAGTTTCACCTGTCAATGACCAAGTAGTCATAAATCCCAAATTATTTGAGGAACACATTAACATAGTTAGCCAAGTACCCAAGGGTTATGAGGCATTATGCACTTTGATGGACCTTCAATTACCCATGACACTAGTGTTTCTGCCATCATAACATTTCCATCTAGTGAGATCCAACCCTTTGCCTGTCATTTTGGATTCCCATGTACTAACAACATAGTAGAGTATGAGGGTTTAACCAGAGGGATGATGGTAGTTCGTGACCTAGGAATTAGATGCTCAGTGAGCAAAGGCAATTCAAAACTTGTGATTAACAAAGTAACCAAAGTCTATGTATGTAAAGCTAAACATTTATAACCTTGTTGTGACCTAGGGAAGCAATTGTCATAACAGTTCATAGATATTAATGTCCAACACATACCCCAAAATGAGAATGTTGTAGCTGATGCAATTGCAATGTTAGCCCTTAGTGTAACACCAAATGCTTTTAGTAATTTTCCCATCTTAATCATGGATTATGCTACTTCCATCACACATAACACTGAGGATAGCTTTATGACCATCATTCATACTGCTCCTACCAAGGAGTGGTATGATGATATTAAATATTACCTTATGCATGGTGAATCCTCACAAGGCTTGACTAATGCTCAAAAGGATGTTGTGCACAAGTGATCAAAGTAGTATTTCATCATAGGTGATACTACATTATGTTGACAATCCTATGATGGCATACGCCTAAAGTGCTTAGGTAAAATCAAAGCCAGAACAATCCTAGAAGAGGTTCACAAGGGTGTTTGTGGAGGAGATATAGGAAAAAGAGCTATGATTGCTAAAATTATATAATTAGGATACTATTGGCCCTGTATGAAAAATGACTTCCTATAGAAGGTTAACCAATGTGATAGATGCCAAAGATATAGTAACTTTATACATGTACCACCAATTAAGTTGCATATCACTCAAATAACATGGTCATTTCAAGGATGGGGGTTGGATATCATTGCACCTATAACACCTAAGACTTCCATAGGGCATAGCTTCATCATCATCAGAATTGAATACCTTACAAAGAAGGTTGAGGCTATTCCCCTAAGGAAGACCACATTTGAGCAAGTCTACAAATTCATCCTAGATAACATTGTAGCCCATTTTGGCATACCCATGACCATAGTTACAGATAATGAACCATAATTTAGTAGCCAAGAAAAAAAGTATTTCTATCATAACCTAAGAATTAAGCATTCTTTCTCATGACCTTATTACATTCAAGCCTATGGATAAGCAAAAGCAAGCAAGAAGGCCATCATCAACTTACTCAAAAAGATTCTCAATAATAACAAGCAAAAATGGCATGAGAGGCTTGTCCATGCACTGTGGGCATATACAACAACCTATAGCATGGAAACTAGTATGACCCCTCATAGCCTAGTTTGTGTTTCTGAAGTTGTTTTAGCTCTTGAATTGCAAGTGCCATCACTCCAACTAGCCTTGACCAACTTCATCAATAATGAGTAGAATAAGGAGTTGTGGATAGCAACCCTAGACTTGATGGAGGAGCAATGTATGCAAGTGCTTGCTCAAATCAAACACTATCAAGAGAGGTAGAAGTAGCAACATCACCATAACTTGATCATGCACAAGATCAAAGAAGGTGACTTGGTCCTCAAAGCTATTCATGAGCATGTAGACAAATTCTCAGCCAACGAGAAAGGACCCTTCCTTGTCACTAAAGCCTATGGGAATGATGGATTGAAAATAGCTAACATGGATGAAAATGAGCTAGTCAATCCAATCAATCATTCCTATCTAAATCCATACTACATGTAGCTGACAATTATCAACAAGTGAGCCTACTTTCAATGGTCCACTACAACCTTAAACTAGTAACATTCTCTACCATGGCCATAAACTAGTACCATGGCCCACCATGACCTTAAACCAGAAAATTTAGTGACCTAGATACCCTAATTCTCATGTGGCCTAAACATATTTTAGCATTATAGTATGCAATGATGTTTTGTATTCTTTGTCAATGCCCCTTGGGTCAATCCTCTAGACACCAACAAAGAGGGGCCATTGAAAGACCACAAAAATTTACATGTTATAGCTCATTTTCATCATGTAGCTTTTACCCTATGAAATTCAAGGTAAAAATTCATTGTAAATGTGAATATTGTAACCCACAGTGGAAAATTTCACATACTTTATACTTTTGAGGCTAAAAATATGTCACGAGTGGTCAAAGCCTTATTTCCCAAGTGAAAAAGGTTACCTAGTCTCTATATTTAGGCTTGGGGGGTTAAAAATGCCTTTTGGAATGCCAAAAATGGCAATTTGATGATTTTTATTGGGGGGGGGAGGTATACATTTTTCTATGTTGGAAACACTTACAAGGGGGTAGATCTCACCTACTCACCCCTCACCATCCCCCATCCCATCCATCCACCCCACCCTGTGGATGCTACATGCTCAACTTGGAAACCTTTCCCCCTTAGCATGGAAGTTTCCCCCCACCCCCTAGTGTGAAAGCTCTACTCCCAACATGGAAATTACATTCCCCTTGTGTGAAAGCCACAAAAGCCAAATTTCAACACTTCATGCACTCCAACATTGACCACCCACTTCAACTAGCATGGTGAAGAGCTCTGCATGGAAGATTCATTTATAGTGTTGACAGTGTGCTTCCATTACTATTTATAGTAAATGGTATGGCCATGGGGATAAGGCACTTACTATATATGGTAAGCTCCCAAATTTGGATAACCATCTTACTTGAAGGGGGTAGAATTTGTAACAATTTGGCAACCAATTTGCAAACATTGTGCAACCAAATTACAACCAAATCATAGCCATTTTGCAATCTCATTCATGGACTAAGACCTATAAAAGCTTGCCTCAAATGGCATGTAGAGGTTCCAAAATCTTTAGATAGTTTAGTAATATTTTGACATGGTTCAACAACTCTTGGCATACATACACTTTTGCACACAAATTTTTCACAATTTCATACTTAAGCATTTTCAAGCATTCAAGAGTTTTTACAAGTTTCCACACTTGTATTATCTTGAACATAGCATAGAAACCTTGTGAATTTATAATCCCCTTTTGGAATTTGTGAATTTTCAATCTCCACACTACACTCTTGATATTTCCAACTCCCAACATAGAAAATTTTGGTAGCTTAGATTTTTCACACTTCTCAACCTCCACCATAGCCAGTGTTGCAAATCTAAGATTGTAGCATCATAGGTTCAATAGCATCGGGAGTGGCAAGACATTTGAATTGTGGAGCTGAAAATATCAAATTCAATGGACACTAAACCCCCATCCAATTAAGCCCCCTTTCTATTCATTCAAGCAACATTTGTACACATTTCTCTAAATTATTCTTTGTTTTTTCTCAACAAATTTTTAAGTTTTGCATTTTATGTGTAAGATATATTTGTTTAATTTTTGTGCATTATTCAAATTTGTTACTAGTTTTGCATTCCATTTTGTTACACTATTTTGCAAATCCCTCAAGTCCCTAGTTGATCTACTAGACCATCTAGGGCACCTCAGATCCCACACTTGTATTAAGGCCCTAGGTATCCAAGGTTGAGGACTGTTGTGCACCGAATTCATCAATCTTCATTCTAATGATTGACTATTTTTCTCACAACAATAGTCACATTATGAACATGTGTGACAATCCTCTTGAATCATTTGCTAGAAGAGTTAATGATGTTCACCATCTCTATAGTGGGAAAGTTTGGGCTTGAGGCCATGAAGATATTAAGCAATCCCACATGAACAATCCTTGCTTAAATAGCATCAAATGCTTGATTAGCCAACTAGTACTATGTAGGTTCCACCTCATCAAACTTGAGAATTAATGTCTCCTAAATTCATCCTAAAGTGATTACAATAAATTCAAATAGTGGCACAACCCCTACAACATAACAAAAAATGACAGTCTTGATGTAGGTGCATCATGTAAAACCAAGCATAACAAGTATAACTAAATTAAAACAAAACTAGTACAGTCATTTAAGCATCAAAAGCCTAAACAATTCATTAACCACATAATTAGGAAAGCATTGGCATAAGGATAACCAAAATAAAGAAACAAAATTTTTTACTATGCCTATAAGATAAAAGCATCATAGGAACTCTAGGAGATGGGTTCATGTTTGCATCATGAGATGGGTTTTCCCACCCACTATGAATTGTTCCATTGGATAGACACCTTAAGTAGGCCTTAGGATGTTGTTTGATGTAATTTTCAAATTCAGCCTTTATTTGGTCCATCACCTAAAGCCTCATTATTGGGATTTTGGTGAAAATCCATAGCGTTGTTTCAGCTAAGGATAAAATATTGTCACCATTGATCAATCCTTGATGATTTACCCTATACCTATAGGTAAGTCAAATAATGAAAACCATTATAACTTGATTGCATAACAAAAGAGAAAAAATTATAAACTAAAAATAAATTATAATAATTACACATACCCATCTATATTGTAGATGGTGTCAACGGGTTTTGAAACAATGTGTGCATACAATGACAAACTAGTAAGGTGTTATCAATGTTTACTACCTAAATTTGGGCATCTACCAAATTTTTGATAATTTGTGAGTGTCCACAATGGTTGTGTCATCATTTTTTTCACCCTCTACAAACCTCAATATTTTCAACTAGGAACTTGATGATCATATTATAAGAGCAAGGCATAATGGTTTTGATAGTGGCTACTATATGGGATGCTAAGTGTGACCAAATCATCATAGTGAAGTTTTGTCATAGGTACGTTAGGAACTTCCTTGCTCCTGGCCTATTCCACAGAGAGCAATTTTTGCACTCCATGTCTAAAGGTGGAGTGTTGGGTTTCAAAAGATGGATACAACACAAGAGATCCATCAACTCAATAACAACCATGATGGGCTTCAAGAAGACTTTGTACCATCCAACACATAATTGTTACAACCTTGTAAACCAAAACTAAAACTTCACAATCCTAAAATACCGAAAAACATTACAATTTTCATGCCAACATTTGTAGCCCTTATAACACTTCAACATGAGAATTAACACTTAGGCAAAAATACCAAGTGCAATAGTTCACACTTGAATGGAACAAAAATGACAAATTAAAACCAAAAGTGTTGAATTAACAATTTACAACCGAAAACATGGAAATGACTATTTAAAACTAAAAACATGAAAATGATAGTGTAGAGCTAAAACCTTGATTTTTATGTTAAATTTAATTCTAAGAAAAACATAAACACAACTCAAGGCCATAACCCAAAATTCCATAAAACAAAACAACAACACCAAAACTGTATAGAATGGCTATAGTAAACAACTAACAAAAATTATCAAAAAAATTTTAGTTTCATTCAAACCACTTGGAGATCCTTCCCAACACTTCAACCAAACTCTAAGAACTTGGGACATTTATGGAAAATATTTTTCAAAGTTTCAACATTGCCCATCATCATAAAGGTAAATGCATAATAACCATAAAACCTTAATTATGTACTAGTTAAAGTAAACATTCATAAAAAATTGACCTCATATTTGATTTTGATGATTCCATAGCTATTGGAATCATTAAACCATAAACTATAATTCCAAAATAAGAAAACACAAAAATCCTTAACCATTGTTTCAGAAAAAATTGCAAAACTAGCATAACCATGGTGATCATGAACAAGACCCCATTTTGCACAAGCTTACGAAAACACTTATTGAAAAGTAATTGTTCATCCAAATTTGATGATTCCATAGCCATTGAAATCCTTGAACAATGAAATAAAAATCAAAACCATAAAACCCAAAGATTCATAACCTTCTAGTGCATAAAAAATATGAAATTTACACCTAAAAATAGCCAAGAATTGAAAACCTACTTGACACAACCTAATGCAAACACCCATAAAAAAAATTAACCATAAGGAAAAATCAAGTGGTTAAAAAACCAAATTGACTAGAAAATGATAATCAATAATGCCATGCACTTAAAAAAGTAAATTACCTAGCCATTTCCTTATGAAAAAATTCAAAAATGACATTGCTTTTTGGGTGAAAAAATGTAGAAAACCCATGGAATTCATGGAAATAGCATTTGTACTACAATGTAAAGAAAATAAAAAATTTAGATAACTTAAAAAATGAGTAAACATGACCTAAATCTATAGTGCCATTTTGAGAAAATTCTAATTTGACCAATACACAGGGCTAGATCTAAGAAAATGTAGGGGTTCTAGGCTAGATATGGAATAAACAGAATAAATTCTAATAAAAATGAGGCTATGTACCCAGGATAAACAATGGTCAAGCCTTCTCTAATCCTAGGAAGTGGGAGTTTGGAATGGTCATGAGTAGCTGCATCTACCTCCTCCAAAGTAGGGTTCTTAGTAAGAGCCTTGCTTCTGGACATGGTGTATAAAACTTATGTAGAAAACACTAAACAAACATTGAACTCTAGAAGCATTGGGATGACCATGCTAACACTTGAGGTAAGAATAGCTATGACTACACTAGATATGGTGCTAGTAGCAAGCATAGAACTCCAAACGTAGGCACAAAAACTTGATATGTAGAAAACAACAATGATTTTTACAAATTTGAAACAAGAAAACCAACTTAAACCTAAGTTCCCATCTTGAAACCTTGGTTTCCATAATTCACATTCACAAACTCCAATAAAATCAAGGATTCAAATTAGAAAGTAGGATTACATTATATGAATGGAAAACCATAAGATCTAAACATGTTAACTCCATGTGGGCCCCACTAGATGCTTATTAAGTAAGCCAAGAAAACCATTACTACAATGCAATTTTGGGCTTCTAGACCTAACTACACTAGGGTTTAGATTCTTGGGAGCCTTGAAATTGATGCCAAATCCCATTCACTTCCAAAAACTTGTACCCAATCCTACATCCATGCTATGAAACCCTAGGATCAAGCTAGGAAACCAAGTATCAACATCCATGTCACTGAGCTACAACTGATCTTAGAACTCATGGCAAAAATTGTTGTTCCATGTGACTACACTAGCTTGGATCTTAACTATGCTAGCCTAACATAGTCAAATGGGATATGTTGTCTTTTCCCACTTCCCATTAGTCCATATATGTTGAGCATCAATCCTTGAAACCCTACAACCAAAATCAGCAATTGGGAACTAGAATTAGTGGTCACTGAGCATTGGAAAAGTCTCAAATCCCATAATAGGCTAGTTCTTAGGCATGAATACACTAGCTAGGAGCATGAATATGTTGGCCCAACATAGTCAAGAATGGGATATGTCTTTTCTCCAGTCATCAAGCCTCAAATTGACATCAAACATTCATGCCATGTTTCCAAACCCTAGCCAGAGCTCCCAACAACTCCAAAAGTTTTTGAAACTCATCATATGAAGCCAAAAATCAGTCAAAATTCATGACTATGCTATAGGAAGGTTATGCCTATGCTAGCCCAACTTAGTCATAGGGTTTACAAATGGGATATACCATAGAAATAATAAAAAACCTCCAAAACTTCATTCCATAGCCTGCAAACCTACCTAGGACTCTAGGTGACTGCAAATTATCAATCAATCAAGAAAAAACACTTCAAAATCCATTTTTGAAGCTTGACTATGTTAAGAATTACATGACTATGTTAGGCTAGTGTAGTCACTAGTGGTGCCTAGCATAATCTACCTAAAAAGTCTAAAACATGTCATTTCCAAGCCAAAATCAACTTCCAAAAGCCTTAGAACCCTACTAGAATAAAAATCTAGACAAAACTCACTATTTCTCACATTTCCCAATCCCAACTATGCTAGGGATTACATTCCTACGTTGGGCCAGCATAGTCGCCAGTAGAGCCCAATGTAGTCCACATAGAAAACACTAAAATTGGCCTTAAATAACTCAAATTAAGTTTTGGAAACCTTGGGATCCTACTAGAACTTATTTTGACAATAAAACTCAACATTTTCCAATCCAAACCTATTAACTATGCTAGAATTTGCATGTCTACACTGGGCTAGCATAGTCATCAGTAGAGACCAATGTAGTCCACATGAAAAATTTCCAAAGTGGCTAGAAAAAGCTCAAATTGACTCATGGAAAGAGTTAGAACCTTTTCAAAGAATGTTAAGACCATAAAACACTAGGAAACAAGCCTAAATTCATCATTTTTCATCACAAATTAGTACACTAGGAATTGCATGCCTACACTAGGCTAGTGTAGTCAAGAGGAATTTAACCTTCCCAAGATTTAAACAACTAGCAGAACTAACAATTTTGACGCTAAAACCATAGCCACCAATAGTGACCATAGAAAGCTACTAGCATGGTTGATTGGACATGAAAAATCACTTAAAATCATATTTAGAGCATTACTACACTAGGGAAGCTTGTGAATATGTTGGCCTAGTGTAGTCACAATGGAAACATAGTTTGTAGCAAGGTTTACCAACATTGCACCACTCAGAATGACCAAAAACTAACTCAAGAAGTCCAAAACTTTGTTCCACTTCATCTAGTTGAAATTTCACTCTATTTTTACCTTGAAAACATCAAATCACCCATGAATACACTGACACCATGCATGACTATGGTGGCCCACCATAGTATGATGGGAAGCACCATAAAAACCACTTTTGTTACCCAATCTTGATCTCCGATAAGTTAATTCAGTCCTTCGATGATCTTGAGCTATCTTGGGAAGCTGGTAGAACCCTAATCCTAATCTTGAAGCCCCATGATGTCACTTATTTTATGTAACTATGTTGGGGCCTACTTTGACTATGCTGGCCCAATGTAGTCACCAACAAAAACATCATTTTTAGCTTCTAGAAGGTAGAAAACAAAGCCAAAACTTACCAATCTTCAATACCAACCCCTACACTAGTTGTCTGGATAATCAAGAGCCTAAAAGTAACCATATTAACCTTGAGAAAATACCAATCAGTGTTGACTATGTTGAGTAATGCATTACTACATTGCACCAACGTATTCACTAGTAGACCCTAGCATAGTCATAAGAAAAAATATTAATTTTACCCTAACATAACTTTGGAATGACCTCTTCATGTGCCCAAACTTCCTTAGTAGCCCTGTAGCCTCATACCATGGCCTACTAAGGCCTAAAACTAGCAAAATATAACCCTTTTTTACTAGTATTAATCATGTTTTACTACATGTATTCCATTTTGATTGATTTGACCTTGTTTCATGGTGTTCTGACATATTTTGATCTTATTATGCATTATTGACCTTTATTGGCATTATTTGACCTCATTCAACACCTATGTAACTTCAATTTCATCATAACTACCTTGTTTTCTCTATTAAGGCCTCTATTGACCATTGTTTAGCCTTTGATTGATGTTAAGAGATGGGGCTTGACCATTCTTGGCCATCATATGACACCATGTAGCTATGGCATGCCAAGGCCTTAAATTGATAACATGGCCAACTAAGGCCTTAAATTGAAAAATGTAATCTTATTTGACCATATTTCTTATACTTGCATTATGCTTCAACTTGTTTTGACCTTGTTTAACCTTTATGTGGCCTTTATTTAACCTTTGTTCCATCTTATTTGTCTGCACCTACCCTCTATAGCCTTGGTTGATCTTGTTTGCATTTTTTAGCATAAAAATAACATGTATTTTCATAATTTCTAAGGTATTTTATATCATTTTATCATTATTGAATCATTTTTACCCAGGGTTGTTGAATGTGCTTATGGTTGATATGAAGGATTGGAGTATGGATGCCTAGAAAAAAATCTCGTTACCATTGAATCTAAGTGGACCCCATGGTGATGTTGAATCATGTATTGATCCTAATTACCTAGATCTTGAGCATGAGAGTCTTCTTAACTAAATAGCTTTAGTAGAGAAAACTCTAGAGTGGCCCAAAAACCTAGTCAAAACCCTTGACCTTGAGGCTAGTGACATTACAGAAGACTTTCTAGTTGAGATTCCTATCATGACACACATTTATGAGGAGGAAACATTGAAACTAAGTTCCTCAATAGGACTATAAAAGAAAACATTAAGGTCTTTTCCTTATCATATGAGGATATGCTAGGTCTAGAACCATGTTTAGTCCAACATAATATTATACTTGATCCTAGCATTGGACCATTTAAATAAAAAGTTTGTTTGATTAGACTTGATTTGGCCCTAGTAGTTCAGGATGAAATCACAAAAGTATACCAAGCTAGTTTCATTAGAGCTTTTGATTATGTAGAATGAGTGTCCAACATAGTGGTAGCCCCTAAGAAAAAGGGAGTATACACATTTGCATTAATTTCTAATACCTAAATAAGGTAACTGTAAAAGACCATTTCCATTTGCCTAGTATTGATCAACTTATTGATACCGTGGTTGGGCATGTCTTATTATCCTTTATGGATGGGTTCTTGAGATACAAAAAAATTAGGAGTAACCTAGATCATCAACTTAGTACAATCTTCATGACTCCTTGGGGTACCTTTTGTTATACCATGATGTCCTTTGTCTTAAAGAATGTAGGAGAAACCTACCAAAGAGCTATGACATATATCTTTAGTGATTATATGCTAGGTTTGATAAATGATTATGTAGATGACATAGTTGTTAAGTATAAAGTGGCTAATGACCATGCACATGACCTTGACCTTGTACTTAAATGATGCCTCAAGTATGAGGTTACAATTAATCCAAAAATGTATGTCTTTGGTGTTAAAATTGATAAGATGCTTCACTTTTTAGTATTTGAAGCAAGGATATGTGTTGATCCCAATAAGGTTAAAGCCATATCCAACTTGAAAACACTTATTAACATGAAGAAGCTTTGGGGATTACAAGATAGATTGAAATTTGTCCATAGGTTTATCTCTAGCCTTGTGGATAAGTTACCACTCCTGAAACATTTGCTTAAGAAAGGAGTTCACTATGAGTAGATGGCTCAATTCCAAGAAGTCTTTGAAAACCTTATGAAAGAGTTGATGCAACTATCAATAGTCTATTCACCACAAAAGGACAAATCCTGTTACATCTACCTTACTATCTCTAATGCATCCATTGCCTCTCTATTTTACCAAAAATGAGATAATGGAGTAGAGTTGCAAGTATACTATCTTAGTCATGCATTCATTACCCATGAGACTTAATACACTAAAGTAGAGAAATATTATCTAGTCCTAGTCTTCTCATTGAAGAAGTGAAGACACTACCTCTTTAGGAGCTAGGTTAACATCATTTGCAAAGATAACACACTTAGAGCCAATAACTAATATCTATTAAAGTAGTCATATAGCCTATTTAAAAGTCATAACAATGAAGTTTGACCTTCATTACATCTTCCAAGCATCAAAAAAAGGTCAAGCTATAACTACACACCTCACTATCTCACAAATTGATGACCATGCAACCATAGACCCTGAATTCCCTAATGAACACATTAACATCATTAGTGAAGTGCCCAAGGACTATGAGGTGTTCATGCACTTTGAAAAAGATTTAAATAACCATGGGACCAGTGTTGCTACCATTATAACATTCCTATCTAGTGAAACATAATTCTTTTCCTATCATTTTAAATTTCTATGTACTAACAATGTAGAGAAGTATGAGGGTTTGATTAGGGAAATGATGGTAGCTTGTGCTCAAGGAATCAAACACTTAATGATCAAAGGTGATTCACAACTTGTGGTCAACCAAGTAATTAAGGTTTACACATGTAAAGCCAAACACTTGCAACCTTGCTATGACCTAGGAAATAAACTAATGTAGCAATTTATAGACATTGATATCTAACATGTACCCTAAACTAAGAATATCATAACCAATGCCATTAGAACATTAGATCTCAGTGTAATGCTAGATGTTTTTAGCAACTTGTCTTCTTTAATTGTGGACTATGTTATTCCCATCACATAGAGAACTAAGGATACCTTTGTAGTTGTAGTTCATACTACCCCTCCAAAGGAGTGGAATGATGATATCAAGTGTTACCTTGTGCTTGGTGAACGTTCACAAAGCCTAACTACTGCTCAAAAGGAAACTTTATGTAAATGATCAAAATTTTATGTCATAGTAGATGATAATACATTATTTTAATAATCCTACAATGGCATATTGTTAGTATGCTTAAGTAAAATCAAAGTTCAAATAGTCCTACAGCAAGTTCACAAGGATGTATGTGGGGGACATATAGGACCTAGAGCCACATCCTCAAAGATCATATGGTTAGGTTATTACTAGCTCTATATGGAAAATGACTATTTGAAAAAGGTTAAAACATGTGATATTTTCCAATGGCATAGCAACTTTATACACATGTCACCAACTAAGTTGCACACTACAAAGATAACTTGGTCCTTTTAATGGTGGGGGTTGAATATCATTGGACCTATAATACCTAAGTCTTCCATAGGATATAGCTTTATCATCATTGCAACTGAATACTTTAAAAAGTGAGTTAAAGTTGTTGCCCTAAGGAAGACAACATCTCAACAAGTTTTTAAATTCATACAAGATAACATAGTAGACCATTTTGGTATACCTATGCCCATAGTCATAGATAATGAACCATAGTTTAGTATCCAAGAAATGAAGAAGTTTTGTCATGAACTAGGCATTAAGAACTCCTTCTCATCACTATATTACCCTCAAGCCAATGGACAAGATGAAGCAAATAATAAGGCCATCATAAAATTTCTCAAGAAGATGTTGAATAATAGCAAATTTAAGTGGCATTAATGAGTTGTCTATGCACTTTGGGCCTATAGAACCACATTCCAAACTACAACCGATGTAACCTTGTATATCCTAGTTTATGATTATAAAATATTTTACCTCTTGAATTGTAGGTGCTATCACTATGAGTAGCCTTATCCAACTTCATCAATGATGAACAAAATAAGGAGCTATGTCCCATGGTAGAGGAGCAATGGGTGCAAAAACTTACTCATGTCATAGAAGAGGCAAAAACAACAACACCACCATAACTTGAGCAAACACAAGATTAAAGAATGGGCCTCAAGGTTATCTACAATCATTTAGAAAAATTCTTAGCCAACTGGGAAGGGCCTTTTTTGATCACTAAGGCCTATGGTAACAAAGCCTTTAGGATAGTGGATATGGATGGAAATGACTTGGCCAATTCAGTTAATCATTTCTATCTAAAGCCCTACTACATGTAGCTTGTTGATGACTTAGACAACCAATAACAAGTAAGCCTACATAACCTATTTTTGCACAATGGATGAACTATGAAACTTTGTAACATTGGTAACCTTTGGTAGCCTGATTTGCTAATTGTTTGGCCTTATGCATTGTATTGTAACAACATGTTTTCTTCATCTTGTTTCTTTTTCTCTTAGAGTTGTGCTTATAAGATGAAGCCTAAAGACATCATAGAGGTGTAACTCATTATGGCAAGAAGTCACCACATGATCTCAATGCACAAGATTTGGTGAGTTTGTCCTACCATATCAAGAGTGTTTATTTCACATCATTCCCATTACCACTCCTTGAACCCAACCCCGTAGCATGATTATAACCCTTCTTATTCTAAGCAACAATGTTAATCAATGTTTGACATTCATCCATTATGGCCATGTGACAACCCTTTATTATGCTCCATCATCAAGTTTTTCAAATGTAACGCATCTCATTAGATAGGAAAATAAAATCAAAGTTAACCTTGGTAATGAAACAAAATGAATGTTTCACCCCAAAAAAATGGAAATGCAAATTTTCAAAAAGCCAAATGACCAAGAAGCCTCAAAATGACAAATCAATGGCTCCAAAAATGTAAAGGAAATGATCCTAATGGCATACAAAACCTTAGAGTAAGGTTTTGGTTCATCAAATGCATTGTTGAGTGACCAACACTTCAAAAGACAAAGTGCCAAGACCAAGTTAATTAAACAAAGTGTCATTTTCGTGAATGTAACCATGATGTAAACATATGAAACTCATTTTTAATCCTCATGATGATCTCCCTATAGCCAATGATAGCACTCACCATAATCTTATCCCATCATCACAAGTACTCTCTAGCATGGTTCGACACTACTAAGTTAAGCACAAAGAGAGAACATTGGTGATGAACCTACAATGGTGTTTTGTATTCTTTGTCGATGTCTTTTGGGTCAATCCTCCAGACATTAACAAAGAGGAACCAATGAAACACCACCAAGAAAATTCATGTTGCCAATTGTAACCTTCATTTTTTGACTTGAGGTAAAATTTTATTATAAATGTAAGATATATAGTCCATGAGCTAGAATCTTGCATACTTTAGCTTGTGCAAGATTGAAAAATGCCTCAAAGCTACTATTGAAATACTTCCCAAGTGGAAAAAGGTACCTCATGTCTATATTTGGGCTTGGGAAGGCTGAAAATGCCTTAGGGATTTCCAAATTTAGCATTTTCATGGGTTTTTGTAAGGGTATAGCCTCAACTACGCTAGAACAATCTACTCCCATCATAGATGGTCTTGGGTTTTCATTTTCATTTTCATTCTCAAACTAGCATAGTCATCAACAAAACCTAGTGTAGATGTAGCATTGGAATTGTTGAAATTTTTCATTTTCCATTTTCCCAATAGTGGCCAACATGGTTACCCCAAGTCTTTAGAAATTGCACCATGGCTAGCATAGACATTAGTAGTTATAGCAGTTCTGATAGTTTTGGCAGTTCTAGTAGTTCCAGTAGTTTTGAGTAATTTCAACATAGTCCACCAAGGGAAACACACTTGGGATGGTGTCAAGGTAGTCACAAAAGTCCATTTACTATTTATAGTAAACAAATGGATTTTGATGTGTATGATGTAGTCCATTTACTATTTATAGTAAACAAATGGCACCGATGTTAAGAATTGTAATTGTTGCCACCTACAAATAGACATCAATCTATCAGTAATCATGATAGTGATGTGTAGGTCCCAAAAAATAGCAATTCCATGGCCTATATAAATCCAACATAAACACATTATTCCAGTTCCAACATAAACACATTATTCCATGGCCTAGGATTTTCTAGTTTCCATTTTAGTAACTAATTTTTCTAGGTCCAAAAATAGGTCAAGTGTATAGGTGGTTACAAGGGTATTTATCTCTCCTTGGATTAGTAGAGTAGGCAATTTTCCATAGACTAGTTCATACAATGAATGCCCAACAAGAAGTTTCTAAGTAGATCAATATGCCCATAGAGCATCAATAAGGTTAGTGCTCCAATCATTTCTATATCTACTAATAGTTCTAGTTAATATGTCTACAATCTCTCTATTGACTACTTTGGCTTCATCATTTGCATGGGGGTGATAGGATGTAGTTAGTTTATGATTCACCCCAAGTAGTTGCATTACCTTCTCAAATGTAGCTCTAGTAAAATGAGTTTTGTTATCTAATATTAACATTCATAACACTCCAAATTTATTCACCACATGTTGTTGAAAGAATTTTGCAACTTTATGGTAGTGTAATCTTTAACTATAGTTGTTTCTACCCACTTGGTAAAGTAATTAAGAGTTGCAATAATATGAAAATTTTTATTTAACATTGGCATAATGGATCCCATAAAATTAATTCTTCAAATATTAAATGGTTTCAATGGTTGTATTCATTATTGTAGCCCTTCATTTTCTATTGTCAGTCCTCCATTATTTTTACATCTTTCACAAGATTATGTAAGCCAATATATGTTCCTAAATATGATAGGCCAGAAGTAGCCTACCATCATCAATTCTAGTGTTGTTCTTCATCCTAAATAATAACTACCACATGGTCCTTCATGTGCATCTTGCAGAACTCTTTGTTTATTCTCCTTTGGAATACGCCATTATATTAGACCATCTGCACATATGTTATAAAGACTTCCTTTAATCTCCATGTATCATTTTACTTTTTGAAGGAACTATTCTTTTTTCTTTTTATCCCATTCAACAGAAAGTTCTTGTGTAGTTAGATATGTGATATAATCATTAACCCATGACTTTACTATTGAATTTATATCCATTGCTATCTTAGTAAATAAATCTTCATCATGGAACTAGTCTAATAAGGGTTCTTTACTCTTTTGAGAATCCCATATGAGTCTCAACAAGTGATAAATTACAACATTTTTAGTTCCTTTCTTGTCAATCCTTATTATGTAAAATTCCTATAGTATAACAACTCATCTTATCTCTCTTAGACTAATCACTATTTAATTCATTAATAATTTGATTACACTGTGGTTTGTATGAACATAGATAGAATACTTCAGCACATAATTTTTGAATTTTGAAGTGCATATACCACATCCATAAGCTCCTTTTCTATAGTGGTATGGTTAAGTTGTACCCTAGAAATACTTCTGCTACTGCAATGTATGTAATATGGTCACTTTTGATCATCTAGCTAGGTCAATATTACTCCTAATGCATAGTTTAAAGCATCAATCATGATGAAGAAATGCTTAGATTAATCTAGAGCTCTGAGAATTATTATCTTAATCAATTTCTAATTTAGGCTCTCAAATATATTTTTACATTATTCAAACCACTGGAATGATGCATCTTTCTTTGTTAGTTTAACAAGCAGCTTTGTAATTTTTTTAAAAAAATTTAATAAATCTCTTATAATACTTTGAATGACCAAGGAATGATCAAACATCCTTGACTATATATGATCTTTAGGTAATGTTTTGGATGACTCTAATTTTGTTTGGATATACCTCTATTCCTTTGTAGGATATGTTGTGTCCTATAACTATGTCATCTCGAACAATTAAGTCGCTCTTCTAGTAATTACGCTTTAAATTTATTTGAATGTATTATTTCAAAATTTTCTCTAACTAGTCCAGGGATTTATTAAATTTAAGTCTATGCATCGAGAAATCATACATAAATACCTCAAGTTCATTACTAATATGTTTTTGGAAGATGTTAAGAACAAGTCTCTAGAACTTGGCTGGAGCACTACATAGGCTAAATGACATTTTCTTAAATGTAAACATTCCCCATAGGTTGGTAACTATTTTCTTATCTTGCTCTTCTAGTGTAATTTGAATTTGGTTGTATCCATGATATTCATCCTAAAAACTATAATAATGATGCCCCACAATAGTATCCAAAACATGATCAACAAATAGTAAAGAAAAATGATCTTTGAATATCACCATGTTCAACAATCAAACATCTATATAGACCTTTTACTTATCATCCTTCTTTGGAATAATGACTAATAGACTATCCCATTCATTGTCTACTATAGGATAGATGAACCCTCATTTTAATAGCTTTTCTAATTTTTTTTTTGATAACTTCTTTAAGTTTTAAGTTCAACCATCATTAAGGTTGTCAGCATAGTTTAATAGTTGGATTAGTGTAGATTTGATGTTGACAAATAAATGGATCAATGCTAGTGATTTCATCATAAGACTATGTGAATGCAGTTGGTTATTTTTTTAGCACTTCTAATAATTTTCTCTTTTATTCTTTATCAAGATTGACATTTATAATTACTAGTCTTTTGTTATTAAGAAAATCATATTCAAGTGCATCTGGTAAGGCTTTTAGTTCTAGCAATTTTGGTTCATAGTGTGTTGGCATTAATAACTTGCCCCACTTAATATCCTCATCACGTTGAGGTTTTGTGTAAGAAGGTTGTCTTCATATCTTCTCTATTTTATCTATTTCATATATGTACGCACCTGTAATTTTATTAACTAGCTTCATGCATATGTTTAATCCTAATTCTTCTTCATTAATCAACCACGAGGTACCTTCTTATGTTGTGACTATTGCATACAAACACTAATATATACACATATCCTCAACATATCTTTTTCATGTTGGATTGATATCTTGTCTTTCCATCCAAACTTTCTACACATAATTGCATCTATTATTGTTGTATGTAATACATGGAACTTTACATCTCTAAATAATTTTGGCTTTATCCTCCTTGGCGATTTCTAAGGTAAGCCCCTGATTTTGAGCATCCACTATGCTAAGTCATGCTATTTCTATGATTCTAAGAAATTCACTTTTATTCTTTTCCATATGAATAACTATAAAATCAATAGGGTAAGACCAACCACTTATGATAGTTATCACATTTTTTACTTATCCTAATAACAATAGATTGGTTAGCCAACTCTAGTCCAATGTTGCATTTCTTTAATGGAGGTACATTCCTTGTACATGTCTTAAGAAGTGAGATTCATTTCTAACCTAAAATCTAGTAGAGCTTTACATGGCTTGGTCCTACTATTTGTAGATAGATTAAAGGACTTCCTAAATCTATTCTCTTCTTGAGAAGTGCTCTTGCCTTTATCTAGTGTATTATTATTTGTGTAACCATGACAGTTATTAGGTTCTTTTCTATTGAAATTGGAAGCAGACTACTATCTTGAGGACTTTGTATGGAAGGAGTAAGGGTAGATGTAGTTTCTTTTCTTCAAAAATTTTCTATACTTTTCCTAAATGAGGGACACTTACTAAATCTTGGTTCACTTGTATTAGTGATGTTCTCTTGTGTAGTAACTACCTTCATAGCACTTTTCTATTATGGCTATGTTGATAGTTCCCCTTGCATGACCAACAGTATTAGAGGATTAGAAGCTTAATAAAATGGACCTACTACTAGTTAAGATGTGTAGGGATGTGAATCCATGCATGGGTTCATAGGACTATCATATTTTGCTAGATAGTAGGGAGAAGAAGCATGGATAGAAGTACCTCCAAGGGATATAGGATGTTGTACATAGCATCCATAAGGATCTAGGTATTAGTATGGATACTATTACCTTAGTAATGGAATTCCACATGATTATGGTTATTTCCACTGCTACTAGTATTACTTCTATGGTTGAGAATAAGCCTTACTTAAATAATACAATTATTGAAAGGTGAAACACCACCAAATTTGGACTACATGTATAGTGCTATTTTAAGGCCATTTCGAGCCATGCGTTGCTAGTTTAGGGCCATCGCAAGCCATGCATCATTAGTTTAAGGCCATGGTGGGCCATGGAATTAATATTTTAAGGCCATGGAGGGCCACATATACTACTAGTTTAAGGCCATGTTGGGTCATTGGATAGTGTAGTCAACTCAAAAGCTGATGGTGCAAAATTTTCCCAAGTGCTAAGACTATGCTCTATACTACCCTAGATTGTAGTCAGGTGTAGTTTGCATGAAGGTGTAATTTTTGCAAACTTTTCTAAGTGCTTAGACTATGCTCTCTACTACCCCAAAGTGTATTCAAGAATAGGCAATAGAAAGGCTAGTTTTGCAAATTTTTCCAAGTGTCAAGCTAGCCACGACAAAATTTTCTAAGTGCTAAGACTATGCTGTCCACTACCCTAGAGTGTAGTTAAGCATAGTCAACTAAAAGCCAATTTCTACAAGTTTTGACAAGTGCTAGAACTATGCTCAACCCCAGTTCAAAGCATAGTCAGCCTCCTGTGGAATGCATAGTAAGAACATGGTCATTTTTATAAGATTTTTTCAAAGTGTTGGACTACGCTCACCCCAATCTAGAGCATAGTCAAGCATGGTTAGCCAGAATAGCCTCTAAAGGCCTCCACAAAATAGCACTGGCATTCATCTTAGCTACAACTGACCTCTAGAAAGCATAGTTAGTAAAATACATCTTTTTTATATCCCTTTTGTTCCCAAAATTTTAACTACACTCAACCCCACACAAGATAGTGGAGAGTGTAGTCCTTGAGCGTAGTCTCCAAAGATGCATTTTTTTGGGTATACTATGGTTCTCTTAATGTATATACATGCATTGGTAGCATAGTCATAGTCTTACATTCTCATAGAGTCTCGAAAAGCACAACACCACCAACCTCAATGGAAACCGTAGTTGGGTGACAGCATAGTTCCAACCATCCCCACTACCACATGGTAGCCATCTTGCATATTTCATTAAATATAGCCCTATAAATGCCCCCATCCTCAATGTTTTAGGAGTTGGCAAAGTTGGGCAAGTTGGTAAACTTGAGAATTGTGGCATTTTTGGTAAACAAAAAAGCAAAGGTACACCAACGAACTGGAGAGATGTAGAGTTGCATACCACCGTAGCCCCACTATAGGACACCATAGACCACCATAGCCCATGGTACACTATGGCAATCAACCTAGTAGGCACAAACACCATGGTAGAACATCAATCTTTGTAGCTAGACACCCCTAAGACTATGACTACACTATCCATTGTGCCTATTATACAGCATATCTTCTCACCCCTTCCGGTGTTAACTATGCTCAACCCCATTTGGGCTGGTTTTTTGCGCTCTCTCTCTCTCTCTCTCTCTTTCTTGGCATTCTCAACATTTTACTTATATTTTCTACATTTTACTTGCATTTTCTACTATTTTCATGCATAGCTGTGCTTGGGCAGTAGTCCCCACACATGGACACCTTCGTTTTTTGCTCAAACCCTTTGACTATGCTCACATCCATTGACACCATTGACACTATTGATAGTGTGTGAACACTTAGAACCATTTTGCATCAACATCGTAGCTAACCATGTTGCGCCCTAGTTACATTTGATAAATCCCTATTTGATCAAGAAGACTATTCAAGGCACCCCATCTCTACCCCTAGTAGGCCCTCATACAGACTTGGGGTTAGGTTGTGCATCCATCAACCTTGGTGTTCCAGCCATTAACATTTTTAGTCATCATAATAGGGCTCTTTAAAATTATTTTATGAGCAAGGTAATTATCTATGCAACTATTTTTTTTGACAAAATTCAAAGTTAGTATGTATTCTTTGGACTCTTATTAGTGGGCCATGATAGGACAACATCCTTTAGGATGTTCATACTGGCATACTTTACATCAAATGTCATATTCAAAGCTTGAGTTCATGATTTCCTCAATTATAGCAACTTTTTCTTTGTTTTTATAATTCTAACACATAATCCTTTCTCCTTTTCCTATTCTTTTTTTTGTTGAGGACCTGTTCAGTTTTCTCTTCTACTATCTTTAGTGTTATAATAAATGTTTCATCCACAGAGTCTCATCTTTTTTCTACCATTGTTGCAATATCATTTATTGATTTCTAAATAGGTAGAGTCTTTCACTAGATCACATCATCTAAAGTTCCCTCTTATTATGTTTCACATATCCTTACATCTCTTTTTATAATGGCTAGTAATTTTGGTTGAGAGGCCAACACATCTAGCATGATGGTGGGTTGGAGGAGGTGAATTTTATCAACATTGCCATGTAATAACATTGGCTTTTAAATGAAATGGAAATGTTCACATATATAAAGAAAAAAATAAAATAATGGGCTCTTTTTGCTACAATGATGGTATGTTTTCCATCTCAAAATTTAATAAATTAAAAATGAAAGAAAACTTGAATTTTTTTCTTACTTAATCCTTTGGCCATCCTAATTTTTCTATTGTTGGTAAAAGACAACAATAAACTTGTGATCAGTAACAAAAAATACTTGCCATCCATGCCTGCCATGCAACGCCTACCACCCAATGCCTTCCACCCATGCCTACTACACAATGCCTACCACCCAACACCTACCATCCAATGCCTACCATCCACACCTATCGTGCAACGCCTACCCCCAACACCTATTGCACAATGCCTACCATGCAACACTTACTACCCATACCTGCTACATCTTCTCTAGTTTTTTACAATAGGGATGGTGATGCCCATTGCCATCAAGATGCTACATTACTAGTAGAACTCACTATTGTAGAATACGGTGGAATATGATGGGGGGCCAACATGTCTAGCATGATGGAGGATGGGAGGGGAGTGAAGTTTGTCACCCTGCCACATCACACCACATCAAATCCCACCAAATGTAAAAAAAAAACATGATGGAAAGATCGATGCCATATAGTATCATGATAATGTTTGATTATTGTAGGAGGTAGGTTTGGACAATAGTGATTATCGAATAACACACTACTATACGCAACATCCAACATCAACTTACAAGGATTCTTCTAGAACCCTCGCACACCATGCAACAAGCTCTAGAGCCTACATGCCAACTAGGTGTGCTTTGTCACTGTGACTATGGACTTGGCTGAGATCTGGTGCCTTAGATGTTGGGACATCATCATCATGTGGCAAAAAATCATCACAAAACTAGAATGGATCGTGGATCTCATGGAGTACCTACACCTAATAGAAATCAATCCTTTGCATCCTTACCTAGACATGAAGGTCAAGTATGGCTTCCTAAATTTTTACATAGCCCAAGAGACCAATTGTTGCAACTACACTCTAAATGTCTATGAGCATATCAAGTTGGAGATCAAGTGACTGGTTCATTAGTACTCAGGTGGGTAGCTCTCCATCGCTATGATCAACCACAACCTAGGCAACAACTTGGCCATGATCACTACTTATGATATTGCAAAAATGGGATTGAACCTATGATCAAACAAAGCCAACAAGTAGGTCCCTATTACTGTGTTCTCCTTATCTGGACCACGAGTGAGGAATTGGCCATTTAGGAATTGGTGCAATGAATTGGGTTTACAATTTTAAATAATGCTAAAAAATGTCATAAAAAATATAGAAATAAGAAATATCTAGAGCCACCATTGAAATTTAAAACACAAAACCAAAAATACAAAAAATATGAAAAAAGGGTAGAAAGGTAACATTCTTGGATGCAATGCATGATCAAAATGATTCAGTGAATATTTGTTAAATGCTATCATTTTGCAATAATTCCTTCGCAGTGCAAATTTTGGTGAAGAAGTTTCAAGAAACAAAAAATGTGAAATGGTTTTTACAAATATGATCACAAGCGCAGCGCATCAAAATCCCACTTAAAATTTAGCTTTCTTCTAGAGGATCACAATGTAGGACATATGAATCTAATTAAGTCAATCTCCATGAACTCATTGCCTTCTTTGCCAACATTTCTCATGAGACTAGCGATGAGTTATTCTTGCACAATTTATTTCTATCTTGAAACCATTTTCTTCCATAATATTTATGGTTTTCTATTGTTTTCTTATTATGAAACTCACCAAGGAACTTTTACGATAGGGCAAGAATGCTTGATCTATTTAGAACCTCATAGGGTAGGTTTTGTAGTGTTGGTTGCAAATTTGGAAACCCATATTGGCATCCTAAGGTGGTTTAATCTATCTGCCCTCTTAATACGTCTATTGCTATTAATAATAACTTTTATTTTCTCTTACTCTATAATATACTCTGGTTGGTTATGAGTTTGGTTTTCTTGGTGCATATATCTAATGATGTGATGTATTCTTGCTATTTTTAAAATTTTTTTTAGTATTAATAAAATAAAACAAGAACTCACAACCCAAAATGCACATTTGTACATAATAGTATAATTGCAATTATCATAAAACATCTAATACTTGGGGAGCATTTTTAGTATAGCATCCATGTATCACTCAAAAAATAGAGGATGCAATGTAGAGCCAAAGCTTATTCTTTTTTCTTTTTAGATTTATGTTATGTTTAAAAGATGCACATAATTCCTTACTTGCTATGGCACCTAGAGGAGTTGCTACATTTAACATTAATGCAGCAACCATTCATTCTAGTTTGAGCATTGGAATAGGTCACTAAAAACTTTGAACACATAACATCTATTTAATTCTACGAGCTTGGAGTATTCATTATTCTATATGTACCATGAGTATGTTTATTTGTTAGATTATGCTAGAGGATATATTGATGGTTTCATTGGGGAAGCAGGACTAGTTGGGGCTACCTACTGGTGTGAAATTTGATCCCATGGATTAGGAGCTTCTAGATCATCTAGAAGCCAAGCTAGGTCTCAACAAATGAAAAGCACATCCTTTGATTGGTGAGTTCATTCCAACATTGGAAGGTGAAGAAGGGATTTGCTACACCCATCTTGAAAAGCTTCTAGGTGTGTAAACTCATCAATTTATTTCCTTAAAAGAGAAAAGAACATATCCGAATCATTACAATTGAAATCCACTCACACAAGCTAAGCAAAATATGCATGCCTTTAAAGGTATTTGATTGTAGATATTTCTACATTATTGTTGTCTCCTTCACATGCATGCCTCATGGAATAATTTTCTATGACCACTTGACTTGTAAATGCTTGCACAGTTGCTAAAGTTTTTTCATTCTAACACCATCATTCTCCATATTTTTTAACATTGCCAATGTGATAAAAGACAAGCACAGTAATCATTTTTTTCATAAGCCATCCAAAATATGCACGATTGGGACACAAAAGCATAGGAAAATCTAGTCTGAGTGCTATCTACAAGGTGGAGAAACACATTGGCACAGAACAAGCAAGACAAGGCCTATGCTACTAAACAGCAAGCAGAAGGGATGCAAAAAAAATTTTGTTATGTATACAAATTTTGGAAAGCAACACAAACCAAAGAAGATGAACTAGATGATGCACCAGTACCACCTTGGCAATCATGAAGATGGGAAGGGAGGCAAGCTTTGCTAAGTGTATGCTTCAAAAACAATATAAAATATAAAGCATGTTTACATCACAATGAAGGTCTGGAAGTTATCATAATTGAATGACTTATTCATGATTAAAGCAGAACACACATAAATGACTTATTCATGATAAAGATATGATTAGTGATATAAGAGGTTACACATGATCTCCTTTAAAGAATTGATATGGATGTTGAGATATATCCTATTATGGATGAAACATTAGGTGGAAAATTAACAACAAATAGCTTTGATGGTTAAATTGATGTGATACTTAAGGTAGCAAGCTAGGTGATAGACGGAGGAGAAAGATAATATGGAGTTAAATCAATTACATATGAGGCTGCAAAAATTGAGGAATAAGCTACTAAAAATGACTTGCTGATAGTAGCATTGATGATGGAAAATTCATCACAAAACGAGAATGCATATTAGTTGGCCACTACGTAGGGTGTGTTGTTTATTGATGACAATGGATGTTTATATAATAATATTTTTGGGTGTTGATGATGAAATAGAGATAGATGGTTGATCACCAATAGATATGAGTGAAGGGGTATTAACTTTGAGATCAAGAATAATAACAATCTCTTCATCTTGAGGAAGGGAAGTGGCTTCTCAAAAAGTAGTTAAAGAAATTATAAGATGATGAGAATCATGATAAATGATTAAGATGGTCTTCATTTAAGGGATAGGATTAGTAAAGTAGAGATATCCTTCAAAGTTTGATCTAATGCTTGATGATTTTATGTTGATGTAGAAGTGATATTGAAAAGGAGTTGATCCACCTCCATTGAGTTGATAGTAAAACAAACTTTAGTGAATTATAAAAAAACAAAAGAAGAAGAAACATGTACCTTCATATTCTTCGAATGTTTTTTTTGTCTTTAAAAAATAAAAAAAATAATTAAATTCTACTCATTACCTACGAAACCACTTCACTAGCTATATATATATATATATATATATCAATTGGTTGAGATGATTATAAATAAGATGATTTTAACCAAGCCCAACTACTGGATGAGGTAATAAGATATCTAAAAATGGAATCACTAATCCCTCCCTATTTCTCAACCACTTACTCAACTTAGTTTTACCATCTCAATCAAGTTTGTTCTGTCCTTGTTTGTTCATGGCATTTTTGAGCTGTTATTTATGTGAGAGATTTATTTCTGAAAAATGCCATGAATAAACAAAGATAGAACAAACTTGACTAAGAGGATAAAACTAAATTAAGTGGTAGAGAAATAGAGGAGGGATAAGTGATTCCGTTTTTAGATATCTTTTTACCTTGTCCAATAGTCAAGCTTGGTTAAAATCATCTTATTTAAAATCATCTTGGAAAATTAATATATATATATAAGCCAATCTATTCTACTCTTCATTGTATTCCCCTTTTTGTAGCTCTTCTTCTTCTTTCACTACCTAGTCTAGAAATTCAATGAGTTGTTATCTTTGATAATCTTCCTTGGGTATATACTCCAAGAGTCTCTCTTGCTTTGTTTCTTAACCCAATGATGATGTGTCATAGTTGTTCCCTTAGAGAAAATCCATGGCTTGGGCATCTATGTAATAGGTAATAATATTTATCCAGTAATACATCAAGGGATTTATGTGTCCCTTATTTCCATCCTTGGATTTTTTTCTCAAGTTTGACACTCTAGACAAAGATTAGTATTTATCATTTAAAAGTTCTAGCATGGTACTTCATCTTCTAATTGATTCTAGTTCTAAAAATCTATACCAGTTCTCTACTTCCTTAATGAGTGTTTTTGGAAATAACTTTAATTTTTACCAATCATTCTCTAAATTTTCTAGGATGTAGAAATCATGAAAGATTTGGAGATGATATTGTAGATCTATGTTATATCCTCATTCAAACTTTGGAATATGATTTATATCAAGTTGCTTGATGTGACTATCCCTTAGATTCCTAGTAGGTATGTATACTACTTCCTTAATATTAATCATAGTACAAGTGGCTAGTAGAAGTTCTTCATAATTTTTAAATTCATAATCTTTGTTGTAGTAATGATCCCTTTGATGATCATGATGTTCTCTTCTATCAAGTGAAAAATGTATGGTTTAACTCTTAGTGAGGTATGTGATAATGTGATGTTGTTGGCTATTAAATGTGCTAAGGGTAAATATAGTGAAAATGAATGTAACTTCTATTTCTAAGTACAATGAAAATGTAAATCTATTTTAGCCTATAGCGATAAATATATGTTTCTATTTTTTGTGCATGTTCTAGGCTGATGTAATTGTTACTGGGACTAGCAAATAACTTTACTACTAAGCAAATCAAGCAAAGTCACTATTGAGTTACTAAACAATTACAGTTTATGTTTGAAATCATTCATACTCATTTTAACTTACTAATGAACATTAGAATAGTCAATGACTTAAGAAATGTAAATGACTTAGTAAAAGTAAAGAACATGGAAGAGTAAATCTATTCTATATGAAAATGTTGTAATGATGAAGAAAAATCTTGATCTTTATGTCATTCATGAATTGTATCTAGGAATAATTCACTCAAATAAAGATTTTGTACAATTGTAATTCATGAAACTATGGGCATTCACAACTAACTCTAACTTCAAGAAAACAAACTACAAGAATTTCACTAAGTGTTGGGTAAAAACTTGCTTTCAACATGATGGTGGACTTGCATTTATAGGCATGAACATGGCCCACTACATCATATTGATGACAACGTATGTTAAGCTACAATATCATATTCATAGTCCTAAACATAAATTGTTTCATTATTTATCTTAATAGAACCAATTCCACCACATTTTTCATATTTTAAAAACCTTGAGAATAGTATTAACTACTAGTTTAGCTATATATGTATAATATATATCTATTATTTAGATAAAAGAATTAATTTTTTTTGAAATTAATGAAATCCTAGAATTGATTTAACTAGAATTGATTTTCATGTTGAAAACAAATCAAAATTGGTGTGTTCTTTCATGATAATTCTAGTGAAAAAGTTAGTCTTTAAGCCTAGTTATAATGAAAATTATTTATTTTTTGTGATAAAATCTAGCTAATACATACATAATAGGATCATTACCTAGAGATTGAATGCTCATCACACCAAGGTGAGGTCTTGGAAAGGCAATGGATTAGTGAAAGCTAAACTTGTTTCGAGTGGCTATGCTAAAGTTTGAACCTAGGTGTTACAAGTTTATAAACAAACACTTCACCATCACTTCAAGTGTTGGTCCCTTCTAAATAGTACATACATACCTATAATAATTCCATACAAATAATGATGTGTTAGCCTAGTAGTAAGGCTCTTGATTTGGATATTCTAAGTCATGGGTTCAATTTTGGGCAATGTTGAGTTATAAAGGTCTATGTAGACTATATATCTTGTGGTGCACCTATGTTTAAATTATTTTGAATTCCAATAGGCAAAGCATTGAGTGTTTAAGAGTTGTCATTGTATACTCCAAGGTCAGGAGGTAGGGGATGGAGGGGGAAATTAGTTTCAGGAAAAGTCTTTTAGTAGCACAACTCCTAGAAGTAGCCTCTTTGCTAAAAATAGGGATTTGATTAGAACTAATTCTAGCATTAAAGTCACCACATAGATAAATTTTTACTCTCCAAACAAAACTAGTAATATCCATTCTAAGATAATGTAAGGGAAAATTTTGTGATTAATCTTTTCATTAAGAAAGAATAGCTTCTTGAGATGTAAAGTAACGAAATTAAAAAATAAAAAATATTTAATATTTTTAATGGAACACAGTAACTATATTCATATACCTTTTTTTATTTGAACGTGTAAACAAAGAAAATTTAAAATCAAAACAAACAAAACCCACAAAAATGTCCACGTCGAGCAGGAGCGTGTAGATGGCATTAGGATCATCGCAGTCTTGTGAGACTAGGACGCCAAGCCCGGTATCATAACAAAACGATAAAGATAAAATCAGCAAATTTGGAACAAAAGTTTTGTGCTAATATGATAATGGATGTACCTCTAAATTCGTACTCCAATATGAGGAAGCCTGGGTAGAGAACGGACTTACCAGCAGGATAGATAGATCCTCCACGATAATCAGGAACAGTGCATGAGAAAATATGCTAAGAAAAGGATCTGTGTCCCTGGTTTGTCCGACAGTGAAGGAGATTTACGTGGACGAAATTTTTATTAGGACATAGTCAAAGCAATTAGTGGCAGTGACAATCACAGACTAGGTGCACGCAGTCGCTTCCCCAATTCTTATTAGGACATAGTCAAAGCAATTAGTGGCAGTGACAATCACAGACGAAGGAGATTTACGTGGACGAAATTTTTATTAGGACATAGTCAAAGCAATTAGTGACAGTGACAATCTCAGACAAGGTGCACGCGGTCGCTTCCCCAATTCTTATTAGGACATAGTCAAAGCAATTAGTGGCAGTGACAATCACAGACAAGGTGCACGCGTGGTCTTAGTTGTGAATTGTCGACGCGTGAACCAAACCGCGTAAACAAAGTAAAATGCCCTCGATGGCATATAACTTTTGAACCAGCTGAATCAGCATATAACTTATAACTGATCAGCTGGTTCAAAACGGTGTTGACAATCCACAATGCTGTATGGTCGACAATCAAAACAGATGCCGAAAGACGCTCTTCAGAAGATCAAGCCCCCATATGGGGCAATGCCAAAA
This sequence comes from Gnetum montanum, assembly GCA_015680685.1. Lineage (NCBI taxonomy): Eukaryota > Viridiplantae > Streptophyta > Gnetopsida > Gnetales > Gnetaceae > Gnetum > Gnetum montanum. The sequence continues at coordinate 540,151 of MNCI01017890.1, read as the reverse complement.
GGGATTTGCATGTCAGGCATGTCGGGGCAAAACACGTCCTTCAAACCAGGTAAAATGCTGCGAAATTCCATCCTTTCCATGTCGGCCATCAAGAAAATATGCTCCCAAAACGACACATATCAAGAAAATGTATGAGTTATATACCTTCGTGAGAGTTGTAAATCACTCAGCATCCATCAATCGAAGCTTCGTCGCCATTTCTGTCTATCCGTGTGAGAGGGTTTTGAGCATTCCTTATAGGCTTCATTGCTGTTTCTGACTCTGCCCATCTTGAGCATTTTCTTTTTTCCCTTTCCTGTCATAGGTGTTGCTGGTCTTATCCGTGGTCTTGCAGTGAGTTGGGTTTGCCTGAGGTCACGACGTTGTCTTCTCTCTTCCCGTCTTCTCTTCAATCTACATCAAGTGGTGGTGCTGCTGCTCTGCTCTACCAGGGAGTTGGGTCTGCTCATCTTGAGCATTTTCTTTCTTCCCTTCCTGTGGTTGGTGCTGCTGCTCTTATCCCTTGTCTTGCAGTGACCTGGGTTTGCCAGAGGTCACGACATTGTCTTCTCTCTTCCTGTCTTCTGTTCAATCTACGTGAAGTGAAGTGGTGCTGCTGCTGCTCTGATCTTCCAGGGAGTTGGGTCTGCGTAAGGTCACTTCCCATCGCTGCTGCTTTGATCTTCTCTTGGTCCGCTCTCTCTCTTCCACTAACACTAAATAAGCTATTGCTGCAGCAATTCCCTGACACCCCTTGCTGCTGCTTTCTACTTCTTACACTACAATTCCCTGCACTTTGCTGCTTTCCCCGTGCTGCTGCTTTCTTCTTCCTACACTGCAATTCCATGCTACAATATTGATTAATTAGGAGGAAGATTCTTTCTTCGAATTAAGGCCCTTACTGCTTAAATCCTTCCCACATCTGTAACCTTTGCATTGGTTAGATACTTGAATTTGTAAGATCCTGCTAAATTAAGCAATGGCAGAAGACAGAGATATAAGAGATGCAGCTTTTATCCTAACAAGAATGAACGGTTTCCGCTGCGGTGTATATCCTCATAAAAAAACTCGAGGGTTTGAAGTAAGGGTTAGGTATGTCCAGATTTCAATTCAAGGTGCATATTCTGAGATTACGTTGTTTCTGTATGACAGACATTATTATCTACTTGGGTGATCGCAGGGCTAACAGGAGTTCATCCTCCGAGAGAAAATATATATTCCTTGGTAATTAATTGTAACTCAAATTGAGTTTTGATGCTTTCCACCTGCTTTTAATCATGTTAAGATGAATTTGTGGCAGGGTACCACTGGTGTGAAGAAGCTGCTGCTAGGATTGCAGACAAAGCCATGATTGTCATGAATGACTGGACGGGTGACAATCCAGATCCTTCCACTATAAAGCTGAACTATCGCTTAACTGATTATGACATCAGTTACATAGCTGAGGTTTGGCTGCAAAAATGGTTTCTTTTTAAGCATTACGGCACCCTGGCTATGCATCTCTATTATAGGCTGCCTCCAAGTTTGATAACCGTCAATGCTTTAGCAGTTAAAAGCTATTTTGATGTCATCTTTCTCTAAAATACTATGCAGAAAAGAAACATAAACAAGCCCCATTTTAATATGCTTAATTCAATTCTTTATTCCACACACACGCAAGAATCACGGGGCGGCAAATGCCGCGTGTTCATGTGTAAACAGTAAAAACTGTTTCTGACTTTTGAACTGTTTTGTTTTCCAGCTCAAGGCCATGCCAAAAGATGAAATGATCTGCAAACTAAGAAGTGAGGCCAGGGGAGATTCCAGAGGTTGTTCACAGGTGAGATTTAGATTCAATGATCTTGTACATGTAACTTTAAAGTATGTCTAGGGTTGCTTCATCTATTATGTGTTTGTACTGTTTGTCGTGGTTCTAGGGTTTGGTTCCCCAAGCTAGGGATGATCTTGAGGATGCCATAAGACGCAGGCAATCAGAGATGTAGAAGTAACACAGATTTTCTTCACATTATGGATCTCTCGTACTCTTTTTTGTCAAAAACCAAAACAGCATACATGAATTATCATTAGGTTTAGCGTTGCAAATGGTCTATCCCGCGGTCCCACCTCCCTTCCTTCCAGAACCCCTCTGCTTGTCTGCTTCATAGTCAGTCGCTCACTGCGTTTTCTGTTTCTATGATTCATATTATTCCAAGATCTTAGCTTTGATATAATGATGATCCTATGTTATAGTGATGATCCTTTAATTGGATCCTTGGACAAATTATAAGCTATATTCCAAATTATAAGTCATATTCCAATTATCGTGTTGGCCCATTTGCCCACCAAACGCAAATGATGTACCAAATAGGATAGAAATGGAAGACCGATTTGATAACTAGAAATTTCATCCTCGAAATGGAAGACCGATTTGATAACTAGAAATTTCATCCTCGAGAAACCAACTAACTTTATGCGCATTAGAATCATGTGGGCCAACTATACGTGCCGTTTTTCTGCTTTTCTCTTATTTTAAAGAGCCACAAAAGATATCTCAAAAGATGCTCGGGTGTTTAGAGAGTCAGAAAAAATGATTGAGCGTGCCATATTTAATCGTGGAAAAAAGCACTCACATACTGTTCTTCTGTGTCTTCGCTATTGTCACTTGAAAGCATGGTTCAAGAGTTGCAAAATATATCGGGTTTAGAGAATCAGAAAAAGTGGGAAAGTCCGTGACATTCAAAGCCATTGATTCCATATAAGGAATAGGGTATGAATCTGACCGTATTTGCCATGAAATTTTTTCATGATACTTTGCAAAATCTTTATTCAAAGATTGACCTTTGCATGTTAAATTTATAAATTTTTTTAATATAATATAATTCATACATTAAAATCTCTAAATGTTTTCTAAAGTGAAATCTTTTTTCAGCCTAATTATTATTCTCAAATTTTATTTAAGTAAGATTTTCCATTGAAGTTTGAGTTTAATTACTTTACAGTGTATTTATTATTAAAAGCAAATTAAATAATATTTATGTTTCTACCAAAACTATATACAAGTAACACACAAGAAAGTGCTCTTTTCTTAGCAGAAAAGAAACTAAAAAAATGATTTAAAATACCCTTGGTTCTCTTCAAAGATAAAAAAATGCAATGGCCTATTATTAAAAAAAAATTGCAAAACTTATGTGAGAAAATTGTGCATAAGTAACTTTTATTTGTATTATAAGTTAATTAGTTTCTGTAAGACTAATAAAAGTAGTTAAAACTTTATGCTCAAACTAGCTTTACTATTTTTGTTTACGGATAAATTATGTAAGTATCCACTTCATGCAATGAGGAAAGAAATACTTGGATTAAGGTACTCTTTTCTATGCTTAAACTTTCTATGGACAACTTATTCTTAACTTTTTTTACCAGAGGCAACAAAAGAATTTGAAATGGATGCCCTATATGCATAGAGGCTAAAACCACTAGTTGAACCTTTCATGAAGCAAATTTAGTTAATGATTTTTTCATCTCCCTTTCTTATGTCATAATATCTAAACTAATAGTATTAGTTAATGATGTTTTGGAGAAATCTTTCATGTTATTATGATGGGAGTTATAATTTTCCAAGTTTTTCAAACTTGTATTTAAAATTTTTGAAAGTATTTTACATTCCAAATAGAGAAAAACATGTAGAAAGTCTTACAAATCCACACTATGATAAGGATTTTAATAAAAGTTGGGTTGACTCAACTCCCAATTAGCACAAAGTCTAATGCTTCTAATGCCAGGATGAACCATTTAAGCTATGAGCACTTGGTGAATTGAAAAACCCTACTTGAAAAACTCTTGGTTAGCCTAAATTCTAATGCTTTTAATGTAGGGATGAACCATTTAAGTTATGATGATTCTGCAAATTATAAAATACTACTTAAAAGTATCTATTGGGTATTTTGAGCTTGGTTGGGCTTAATTGCATAGGTTCAAGCTTCTGTTTGCATAGTTTTGTCTTACCACATCAACTTGTAGAATCAACTATTAGAACCATTTTTTAGTTTTACCACTAATTATGCTTTTAATGGCTTCTATCTCTGCCACATTAGCTTCTAGAACAAGTGCTCATTTGAAATTGACCTTTAGAAGGATTTTTCAGTTCTACAAAGGCCATCCAAAATGATTCTACTATGTTAGCTTTGTACATATAGGACTTGGTGGAACTAAGATTAGTCCATCTTCATCATGTGTACTTAAATAGATTTTAATTCAACTCAAGTTTTTGCTCTAGAATTGTTTTTGGTTTTACAGTGTCTCTTGCATTTAGTTTTACCATATCAGTATTACATGAAACTTTTAACTTTTAATTTAGCTTAGAATTGGGCATGTGAATGAGTAAAATCCAAAACACATATCAATCTCTAAAACCAATTTTGATTCTACAAAATCTAGCCTTGAACATTTTGCCATGTCAATGAATAAAATCAACCTCTACAACTATAAAAGAGCTATGATAAAGAGAGAGGCCTAATGCCATCTGCAACAAAGCTCATGATATATAAACCTAGCTAGTATATGGGAAAGCTTAGCATTGAAGGGCTTTATTAGGCCATGTCAACATAAGAATTGGAAGCACTTCAAAACCAAATAGTGATTCTATGAGGGCTACACATCATTTAGAATCGAAGAGCTCTCTAAAAGATCTTGGCCACATAAGTAATACATTATTTAGAGCTAGAATTGGTTCTACTTAGGTATCGAAGATCTAAGAGTCAAATCTAATCAATCATGATCATGAAGCTTATTTTAGAACTAAGAAATGGTTTTACTTAGCCTAGCCTCTTCTCATTAAACTATGAAAAAAAAGTAGTGGGCATAAAGTAAAGAGCTCATTTATTATAAAATCTCACCTCATCAAAAAGGGTCATCATGGGTAGCTTTGAAATCTTATAAAGCTCAAGTTGTAGAGGGCCATTATATGAAAAAGCTAAAAGCTTATATTGTTGCAGAAGTTTGCCTAAGCCTCAATAATAAAAAATATAGGGATAGTTAAATGAAATTGAAAGAGCTATTATCTTTAGTGCAAGTTGAGCTCATTATTTTTGCAGGAAACATAGGACCATTAATGCAAAGTGAAATGATAGAATACTTCCTCCTCTACCAAGATTTCACTGCTTTTTTTAGCTCATACCAAAAGTAGTAATGGATGTTAAGATGTAATGGATGTAGCTTCAAATTATTCTTGAGGTTCTTCCAATGGATCCAAAATGGCTATAGCTTTTTTTTTCTTCCTTAGTTTCACCTCCCAATGGATCTACAACAACTGTAGATTTTTCCCTCATGTTTCTCCAATAAATTAGTAATGGCTCTAGAAATGGCTATAAAAAATATTGGTATAAATTGAAACTCTCAAGCTTAGTTCAAATATTTTGGTTTTTATCCATTGGTGCTTCAACTGGAATTTCTCTTTTCTCTATTCTTCTTTGAATCTTAATCTCATTATCTATTTCTCTTCACTATAAAATCTCCTTTCTCTTTCTCGTAGAAATCTGTAAAAATTTTGTTTCTTAGTTGAGAAAAGGTAGTATTTTTCTTTCTACTTCTGAGCTTGGAAAGCTATTTCTTGTGACTTGAAGTTTAGTAGTTGTGCTCAATATAGGATTGTGAAAGAAGCCTTGTAGCTTTATTTTTTTATGTTAATAAAATTGCTTTGCCCACTAGGATCTAGGAGTTTTATGGTAGAGTAATTTAGTCAATCTAGTAGTTGAATCATCTCTATGTCTATTTATTCTTTCTTTCATAGCTATTATGTTTACTAGGCTAAGTTTTCAGTTTATGATTTTTACTCATCTCTGATTACCTTGATTTTTATAAGGTCCTAATCCTCTCCTCCTCTTAGTGGCTTTAGCTACCTTTAAGATACAACAATTGGTATTAGAGACTAGTCAAGACCTCTCGACTTAATAGTCTATGTTGTGTTTTTTTATAGACATGGTGTAGAATCAAGGATTCTCATCTAATAGATCTTCATAATTCAATGGATTAGATTGCTCTCTATAGAAGTTCAAGATGAATAATTATCTTCTAGCTCATGATGATGATATCTGGAAGGGAGTTAATAGAGGAATTAACAATTCTATTCATGATTCCCAAATTATGAATGCATTGGTCTATAACATAGATAAGGTAATATGTATGAAAATTATGCATCTTCAATTAGCCAAAGAAATATGGAAGCATCTTTAAGCTATTTATAAATGAGATAATCAAACGAAGAGGTATAAGAGGATGATTTTAAGCACTTAATTTAATGCTCTAAAAATGAAAGAATATAATAACATTAGTTTCTTCTTTAGCAAACTTGATGAAGTCATTAGTAAAATGACCATGTTTGGGGAAGCTTAATAAAAGGACATCATTTGTCAAATTATCTTGTCTGTATTACGCAAAATATTTGAAGCAAATGAATCATTCATAGAAGTAGCAAAAGATCCTTCTAGATTAATAATAGATGAGCTCTACAACATTCTTTTAGCCTTTCATATTAGGAAAGGTGGATCTAGTACATTTGGAAACAAAGAAAGGATTGCATTCAAAGTCAAATTTTTAAAGAATGACAATAAAAAGGAATCATCAACATCAAAATTTGATATTGAGAAGGAGATTACTAATCTTGTGAGGAAGCTTAGGAGGTTCAAAAATATGATGGTTGGTAAATAGATAAAAAAAATAATTTTCTTATTATTGTTGTGGTGAAACATGTCATATGATTGCACACTATCCAAATAAAAAGAAAGATGAGAAGAATAAAACAAATCAAATGGTAAGGTTCAAGCCAAAAAGCACTTGACCTTATGATAAACCAACCTAAATATGCCTACTACAATGAATGAATCACTAGACTACTTAAGCTACTTATATCAAGAATCTTGTTGTTTCTTCATTAGAATTGCATATAACATGTCTCATTCAATTACCAAGCCATGAAGCTTACCAACCCTACAAGTCAAACCATTTTTAATGATATCACTTTTTCTAATCTAATATTGGATGGTTAAATTGAAATTGGTCAATAATTCAATCCACCTCCTCTAATGTTAATTCAACTATGGCTAATTCCTCAAATAATCTAGCATTTAATGATCAATCCAAATTATCAAACCCTTGCTAAACAAATACTAGTGTAAAATCTTTAAGACAAGCAACATCACTCCTAGCTCAAGTTCTTGAGTGAAATAACATATCTCATGAAGCTTCAACTACCTTGAATCATATGCTACCACTTTATCCTCTTTCATGAGGGAACATCCATAACCTTTTTTTTTATCCATTGATGTAAATGTCATGTGATTTACTTGTAGGAAAAATTAGTACAAGGGTAGAAATCAATCAACTTTTGAGCTTATTAAAACTATCCTCACACTATGGTTTCCATAAGAATCTAACATCCTTCTACAAAAACTTCATGAGAAGTGAAGCAATATAAGAAAATTTTTGAAGAAACCTCATGTAGTGAACTACCAACTAAGAAAAACTATAAACCTCTCTAGTCTCTTTAAGAATAGGCCAATCTTAAATAGCTAATATCTTAGTGGGTTTCACTACTACACCAACATTTGAAATGTCATGTACTAAAATCTAAATCTCATGTATTAAAATTAACATTTCAAAGGCTAAATGAACAATTATTGCTCCCTAAGTATCTTCAAAACTATTCTTAAATGTTGCTCATGCAAATCCGTCAATGATGAGTACACCAAGATTTCATTAATGAACATAATGAAAAACTAGTCCATGTGTGGTTTCATCACACTATTCATGAGATTCATGAATACCACAAGAACATTATTAAGTCCAAATGAGAAAACCATGAATTCATAATGTTCATACCATGTCATGAAGGTTGTCTTGGAAACATCCATTTCTTTGATGTGAACCTAGTGATACTCTAACTTAAAATATACCTTAAAGAATATCCTAGCTTCTCTAGACTAAATGAAAAAATCATCTATGAAAATAAAAATGGCTACTTATTCTTCACTATTACCTAATTTATCTATCAATAATCAATGCACAGCCTCATACTAACATTCTTCTTCTTGATAAAGATAATAAGAGCACTCCAAGAAGATACACTTAGACAAATTAAACTCTCATTTAATAACTCCTAAACTAAAATATTTTCTTCAATCAACTTTGCAAATGACATCTTATGGGAAACCATAAAGATAGATTCAACACTAGATTTAAGAGTAATCTCAAACTTAACGTCATACCTTAAAGGTAAACACTACAACTCTAAATGGAAGACATCAAGAAACTTACAAAAAACATAAATTTGATCAATATCCTATAAAATAGAAGGTTTACTAATTAAAAATATGAAACAAGAACAACTCAACCCTTATATAATAAATGATGAAAAGACTTCAATGAGCAAAGATAAAACTTAATGTTGCATAGCCTGATATGCATAACCACCTGTTACCAAGAAAAGCATCTTGTGACAATAAATAAAGCTATCCTACTAGTGAGATAACCAATTCATGCATAAGATGATATCATATTCCCCCTACACTCATGATATGAAGATCACTTTACTAAGAAATATCTTGAATTACCAAAGACATGAATTTGTAAACTTGGTCCATAATTAGTACATTGCCACAAATGGTACTAATGGTAAGTCCTTGAAAAAGAAACTAAATCCCAAAACCCAATCATATAATTGTCTACAGATAAAAAAAAGATTAATAGGTATCAAGATTAAAGAAAATTAAAATTGTAAAATCTAAAATAATACCTCTGGCATCCAACACTATGTTAGGTTAAATTTTAACTAGTTGGTTAGTCAAAGCATACACACATACCTACATCCTAGCACCTTCCTAATCATTTTCTATTCTACCAATATGTCATAAACTCCATTATCCAAATATTTTGCATAGTTGAAGCTCTTGCAACCTAGCTGGCCATAGTTATGGAAGTTTGAACAATTCCTTCAAAAGTGTCCAACCTTCCTGCAAACATGGTAAGTAATTAGTTCATGAGTACTCCCATCACCTAAAGACTACTAGTGTTGATGCCTACTAGATTAATAATTCTAGGCCTACTTGAATCCACCAAACCTCCAAAAATAATTTAATCTCTCTTCTAAGAATAATTATGTCATGTTATCTCTACCAACAAACTATGCTCCAATTCCATTATACATATACATGCATCCTCATAAAACTAAAGTTGAAGAGGAAGTAAGTGGTTCTTAATGTATACAATAATATTATAAATAAAGTGGTTCATCCTAGCTCTTTCATCACAAGGTATGTGAGAAACATATATTTTCAAATTCAAAAAAATTGTAGGTATACTTAGCCATGATCCAATTTCCCTAGTATAGATTGTTAAAATCATATGCTTTCACCTCTATGTAGTTTAAATAATTATAATGCTCATTGAAAGGAACCAAGAAATCACTCTAGTAAACATCATAGTTCTCCCAATAATGTACCTTCTCTTGTACATCCCACCAAAAACTAGCAAAACCATTGAATTAGTAGCTTGCTAATTGAGTTTGCTACACTAGAATGTAGTCCATTGGCCTAAAGATCTTCATGACTTATTTTAATCAATCCATGATAGTGGTAGAATCCTCCCCATCCTAGAAGGTAGGAAACCATAGCTTATAGAATTACATCATAATCTCACATTCCATCAATCATCTATCACCACTAGCACTCCCTAAAGTTACAAGTATCACTGAATATTCAAGTTCTCTATATTCTAAGAGAAAAACTGTAATAGATAGAGATTGATGTTCAGTTGACTGATCTTTCATTTGTCATATGAGAAGGAGTATAAGTAACCATCTCTACTTGAGGATCCATTACAGACTCCTCTATTCAATCAAGAATAGAATAGAGTGCCAAAGTTGGATTGCTAGGTCTAAAATATGCTCAACTGCCATGGCCACATCCACCTTTAGTACTTGTCATTGTTGCACACAACAATACAAATTTAGAAAATCATCAAAGCTAATTAGTAATGCTAGCTTGTAACACCCTCTTTCTTAACTTTAGATTAGAGAGCATTATACAAGATATAGAGCCCTTAACAAATGATTGGTCATGATAAGAGGAACTAAAAATTAAGAAAACCAACACAATCATAAGAAAGTGAAAGAAAATATGAAATAATAATAATAGTGAAAGAAGAAATAATAATAGTGAAAGAATAAAATATAAAAGGGACTAAAAACTAAAGTTGAAATAAAAAGAGACAAAGAAATCTAAATCTAAAAATTTGTAGCATTATCATAAATATCTAGCAAGACTAGATCATGTTCAACCATTTGTAAAATATCCATAATCTAAATACATCATGCATAAAAGAGAATAATTTTATATACATCTAGAAAATTTCATAAATATGTTAAGATAAAAATAAACTAATGTTAGAAATTAAACATGCACAAAATCCAAGGATCAATAGTATTACTAAATATTTCCTCACTCTATGTAGCCCTAGCAACCTAAAAATAAGAGAGGTGATTAGTTTACACTAAGTAAGAAATCTTAGCATCTCCTTTGATTGAATTGAGGGTAAGTCTCATGGTGACTAGGTGAAGGTAGTCTGGCCTACAACACATTTCACTAATTATTTCATATTATCAAGCTTTATAGATCATACATCATACATGGATCTAATCGTCAAACATAAATCTAACCAACCAAAATTATCATTGGATTTATTAATCTATAAACAATGAGGCTGGCATGCACTGCAATTAGCTTTAAATGTGTGAATTACTATCATATGTACTTTTCCAAATTTCCAAACCAAATGCCAAATTATCATGCTTAGGAATTTATTTATGAGTCTTAACACAAATAATTGATGCTAGAGCCACCACAAAGGATGCACCTTTAATGTTCTATAGGCATAAAACAAAGGCATCACTTAGCCCTAGATCACGCTCTCCTATACGATAATACTTGCAACAATAGATATACTAATACATCCAAATAGGAATAAAATAACAAACATCTTCAAGAAGCATATCTAAACTAATTACATATCTTAATGCCAACTCCTAATAAGCAGCATCTAAACAATCATAAACCAAACATTAATAATGAAGAAACATGATCAATAATCAACAATTTCAAACATCTAAAAACTCCAAAAATAATCAATAATTAACTCCAAGATCATATCCAACCCAGCATAGCTTAAACCTAATGAACAGTTTGAAACAAAGTCTACAATCATTGAAACATATTAAGCTAAGTTCCAATAGTAAGATAGATCCAAAAATGTTAAAATCTTAAGTTCATGAACTTATAACCTCTGGTGGGTGAGCACAACCTAACCATAACTCATAGTTTATAGAGAAAAACCACCAACAAAAATTATAACAAAAGTGCTCAATCACGATCTTACCATAGCCTAATCACAACCTATGGAAAATAGACCATGACTTGACCATAACTAAGAATTGATTAAAAATAGCTTAAAATGAATTGAAATAATAATAATTAAAAATTGGTTCAACCATGACTTCACCATGACTCATAGTGAAAAAAATATGAGCAAATTGTGACTTATGGGATACCAATTTTTTTGCAAAATAGAAACTAGAAAATATGAAGGATGGCATAGGGTTAACCACAACCTCATCATGATCCATGGTGAAAGATCATGATGTGACCACAACTCATGGTTACCATCAGTAGCAGTGCCACAACTCAAGATTAACTCATGGTTTCAACACAAATCTTGAAAAGGATAGAAAACAACACAAATTGAACACAAAATAATTAGCAATTAACATGGTACATAAGGAATGTCATGGCATGACTCAGAAGATAATTATACATCTTGAAACTAAGATAAAGACTAACAATAACTCAATTGTATGGAAAAATGTCTAAACCCTAGGAAAGATCATTGAAAACTCATAAAACACTAAGGACTCAAAATATAACAAAATAGTCACAACCTAATCAAATTTATAATAAGCTGAACATACTGGCACAACTATATGAATTTAACATGAAATAACTAAAGCAAAAATATTTGATATGATAAATTCATACAAAATCCTCTCTTCTCAAAATTGATGAAAAATTATAAAAGTACAATAAAAGAACTAAGTGAATTATACATAGAAATTAGACAAATCTACATGTGGAAAGCAAGATCTAATGACAATCATAATTTCATAGAGAACTAAGAAAATTCAACAAAACTCACCATGTTGAAAATGCATAAAAATTTGTGAACCAAAGCAATAAGAGAAAATGCCAAGATACCTCACCTAGAATATAGTAGCATAAATCCATAAGTAACACATGAACTCATTTATCCACTGTTACACAACCATGCTCATAAACCAACAAAGCTCCACACATCACCACAAGCCTTCAATTCAACAAGCCTTCTACATCAAAGAATATGGAAGCCAAGATTATCTATTAAATAAGGTGTAATATTTTTATGAGAAATATATCAAACAAATCAATGTAGCAAAACCATCCAAATTTCTAAAAATAAAATAAATCCATCACAAAACCTTTCATGACTCACATAACCTCTCATAAATCCAAAAGTATTTAAACTAAAGCAACACATACGATACATAAATTAATAAATAAAAATAATATATATATAAAAATTTCCATGTCATGCCCATACAATAGCCTCCATTAAATCCTATAAACTCATCCACTAGATTAGTACATACTAGTTGAAAATATAGTTAAATAATATATGGTATAGAAAATTTCATTAAGCATGACTTTTGGAATTCTATGGATCAAGTGCTTCAATAATTTCCCATACAATAAAGCATATTCATTTGAGTAGATTGTTGGATCTAGGAAAATGAGATATGATAGGATTCATGGAGGACAAGGATTTAGAGAGTGCAATGATATGGAAGATCTTCTAGTATAATTTACAAGTGTCTATGATCCTATAATTGTAAATAATTATTTTAAGAAGAGGCCAAAACATTTAATTACATATAAAAGTGGTATGAATAAAATATAAATTAATTATTTCTTGCTATGTAAAAGAGACTAGGCCATGTGCAAAGACCTTAAGGTCATATTTGAAGACTGCCTTGTAAGTCAACATCAATTAAGGCTTATGGATTTAGCTATATAAAGCGTTAAAGGTAGCACGAGAAAAGAGACTGAATGCATAAAATGGTGGAATTTAAAGGAAGATAGCATTGCCTTATTCAAAGAATAATTTCTTTACAAAGGCATCAAGAATTGGAATTACTTTGTAAATTTAGTTTGGGGTCAAATGAAGAGTTGCATTTAGAAAATTAAAAAGAACATTTTAGGTGAAATAAAAGGAAAAAATACATCTTGAAGAGGACATGGTGGTAGAGTGATGAAGTGCAACATGCCATTCAAAATAAGAAAAAATTCTGTAAGGAATAGTAGCAAAGTGATAGCCAAGAAAATAGGCTAATATACAAAATGGCAAAGTAGGAGATAACTATAGTAGTAGTCAAAGTGAAACATAATTCCTTGGATAGCTTTTATGAGAAATTAGTAAAAAAGGGGAGAAAATTCTATTTATACATTGAAAAAAATCGAAAACAAGAAATGTAAGGACATTGATCATGTTAAGTGCATCAAGGAAGCAAATGAAAAAAATTTGGAAAAAGATAATGAAATTCTAGATAGGTGGAAAATTTATATTCAACACTTATTAAATGAAGAATTTCCAAGAGAAGAAATCCAATAATAAAAACTAAATTTTGATTTGGTTAGTGAACTTTCCTTCTTTGAGGTGAAGGCAACCTTATCAAAGATGTAAAAGAAAAGGTTGTTCAACTAGATAACATTCCTATAGAAGCTTGGAAAGAATTCGGAGATATAAGATTTTCTTGGCTAACAAAATTTTGAAAAATGAAAAAATTTCCAACAATTATACAAAAATCTTTATTGTTCCCATTTACAAAAATAAATGAGACATACAAAATTTTACAAACTATAGAAGGATGAAGCTTTAGGAGAGAGTCATAGAGTACCATCTTAGACTTAAATTAATAGTATGAGAAAATTAATTTATATTTATGCTAGGGAGATCTACTATAATGGCTATTTTCCTAATATGAAAATGAATTGAAAATTTTAGAAAACATAGAAAAATCTACATATGATCTTTATTAACTTGAAACAATCCTATAGAAAAGTGAAAAACATATTATTTAGTGGTATTTATGTAGGAAAAAATCTATAATAAATATATTAAGCTAATTCATGGGATGCCTAAATGAGCTACCACTAAAATGAGAATAGCTTGTGAAATAGCATCTGATTTTCCAATCACAGTAGAACTACATCAAGGATCTACCCTTAGCTTGTACTTATTTATCATTATTATGGATGAATTAATAAATAAAATACAAGAAGAAATACCTTAGTGCATGATATTTGTAGATGATATTATGTTGATGAATACAACTCAAGAAAATAGTACTTCTAAAATGGAGAAGTGAAGACATGCTATAGAATCAAAAAGCTTAAAAATTAGTAGAAGTATGATAGAATATATGGAATTTAATTTTAATAATATCATAAATAGTGGTAAATAATAATTGATAATTTAAGAAATAAAAGTCCTTTACTACAAATAGTTCTGCTACCTAGCATTAATCCTCCAATCAAATGGTAAAACTGATAAAGATATAAAAAATAGAATTAATGTAGGATGACCAAAATGGAGATAGGCTTGTAGATCTCTATGTTATAATAGAATGCTAATAAAATTTAAGGGAAAATTTTATAGAAGAATAATCAGTCTTGCTATCTTATATGGTACTAAAGATAAGGTCGTGCAAAAGAGGCACGAATAACGAATCAGTGTAGAAAAAATGCAAATGATTTAATAGATGTCGAATGTTACTAAACTCCATCATACAGATATTAGAGGAAGATTTGGAGTGAATTCTATTTAAGATAAGCTATAAGAATGATAGTTTAGATGGTTTGAACATGTGCAAAGAATATCAAGTAATGAGCCTATAAATAATGATTGCTACATCACTATTCTTGGAAAGCCACTAAAAGAAAGATAAAAGAAGACATTGGAAAAATGATCAAAGATGATTTAAAGAAACTACAAATAAATAAATATCTAGCTCTTCATAGAAGTGAGTAGTGAAAAAGAACTTATGTAGCCAACCCCATTTTGTTAAAATAACTCTAGAATGATGATGATGATAATGATGATGGAATTAAGCATACAAGAGCATAAAACATAAAGCTAGAAATCTAACTAGTTAATAAGCATACTTAGATCATAGCATAACATATAAAGCATAAACAAGCATAAAATACAAGGATAAATATACTAATCCAATCATTTAAAAATATGGTTTGATACACAAAGCAAAGCTTTAATCATTCTATACACATATAGTAATAGTACACAATTGAAAGTTATCACATTTTTGACTCTACTAGGCTCCACATCTCTAAAGGCTTCTTTTGCATTAACACTTATAATTATGTATACACTAAGTGAAAAACCGTTATGACTTTTCCTATTCAACTTGATGACATGATCCATGATTCAATAGTAATAAGACAATGATATTAACCTACAACACAAGAATCATCTAAAGATACATAAAAATTTATATAATAAATAAAAAAATCATGCATCAAACATCATAACCATAGTTATTCACTATAATACCAAAATAGTGAAAAGTCTAGCACCCATCACATATGGAAATCTATTCCATATTGTTATGTAAACCTTATTGATAAACCTAAATATCTATCATTAAATCAATGTCTATGCAATTTACTTTTAGTTTTATAATCATATAGTCCAATAGGATAGCTCTTGTTCTATTGTGTCTATCATGTTCTAGATTTATAAGAAAAATGACTTATTCCATAAAGAATATCTGACTCTAATGATGAAAGGTACTACTTCAAGAGTCATACTAAAGACACATAGGATGGGGATAACAAAAGATCTTGAGGTAACATTTCTCACCAACCAATCACTCCATTAGTATTGCTCTAAAATGAAAAACAAATAAAAGATTAATTTCATAATCTTTTCATAAAGAACAATATTTAACATTAATAGACATGATGGTGGTGAAGACTCACATTCATACATTATGAACTTACTTTAGTCAACTATATATGTTCCACATCTCGATTGGCTTCCATGACCTACTCCATAATTGTCTATTAGTATCTTTCATTAATGACCTCAATGCTACCTAGATCGTAACAACCTCAAGTTCTCAATTTCACCCATTTTTCTTTCCCAATGTGATTTCACCATGCCTTAACTACAATCCATATCATTTCTATTACATCTCTGTTGTGACTTACATTATCTCTATGGTAAGAAAGTATTTGTTTTTCTAGAGTAGACAATGANATATACTTTTTTAAAAAAAATTTGTCATGGGGGCTATATCATAGTATTTTTAGTAAACTTTGCACCACTTTTCATATATATATATATATATATCCTAGGTGTAATGTTCCAATTTCTAAATGATGTTGTTGCATAATGAAGATGTTGTCTCTTCATAACAAATGTTGTAATTATTGTAACAATACCTGAAAAGGGTAGTTGTACTTAAGACCTAAAAGGGAATTTTGTAATAATGGTCATGTCTCTCAAGGTGACCTTTTGGGGGTTTGAGCTAATGTATTTATACATGGAATTAGAGGTCATATTAATAGGGAGTTGCATAGCTAATAAGGACAAGTAACGAGTGCCAAGTGGAGCAAGACAAGAAGAGGACTAACCATCCCTTCTTGCTAGTGATAGGCCTAACTATGGTGGTAGTGGTAGATTGCCTCTAAGAGATAGATGCTAAAGAAAGAACACCCCAAGGAATACCTAGAGCATGATCTAAACACACTATTCCACATAAATAAGTCATTATTTTCCTTCTCCTTCTATATTTTCCTTATTATTTTCTTTTTTCTTAATGTCAAAAGTTACACATATTTGACATTTGCTATGATATCATCTTACATATAATGTCTATGTAACATATAGTTGACATTTTCCATGACATATGGTAATGGGATGTCACACTAGGAATTTATTGGAAATTTGTATCATAGAATTATCAATGTAATTTCAACAAGAATTTGACTATTTCATTATCAATTCATGCATCTTTCAAAAACTTATTAATTTATCAATATCATTCATAGTATTTACTCAATCTTGGAAGTTCAAAAGTTAGAATTGGGGATATTCATTATTTTAATTACACCTTAGTTATTTCATAAACACTTTCCATGCTTCTAGATTTATTAAAAATCCAGAACATGTGGCTATATTTATCAAAATTTTAGTTCAAAATCTATTGCAGTTTGGAAGATATTCTATCTACAATTTAGCATATCTTTAGAATCTAGAATTTTTACCAGAATGAATAATGATAAAATATTAGCTTATTTATCTCTCATTTCAAAAAAATTCTATGTGAAATTATATTTATTTGAAACTTAATATCTATGGGAAGGTTTAGTTAAAATCTCACCTTTAGAAACTTAACAATATTTGAGTTATCATCTCTCAAAACTTCACTATTAGAATTATCGAAACTTTTGATAGATTGGAAAGAACATAACATAACCTAAGTTCCAAATGTTTGCTAGGGTTCTTCATTTTTCCAAATCTTAGAGAATTTCCTAAGCCTTTCAAAAATAAAAATTTTATTAGCTAATTCATTGTAAAGTCAAGATAACCACACAATTCTTTCATTGCTTGAAATTCCTTCACTTAGTATCATAGCATTAGGTTTACCTACAAAAATAAGCTTAAAGGAAATAGATAGATGCTCCATCATCTTTGATGGCTTTCAAGTTTTCAGAAAATGGAAAAGGATGATGAAAGGCCTTTTTGAACATAATGACTATTGGAATATATTTGAGACAGGTTTTAAATTAATTCATGACTTTAAAGATTTCACATATTACAAATCAAAGAATATAAAACAAAGAAGAAAGAATAATAATTTGGGTCTCATAATGCTATTGACTAGTGTCTCACAAGTTATTTCTAATAGATATACTCTCCATACTACTACTAAAGAAGTATGTGATAATCTTTAATTAGAATACAATGGAAGCTTGGAAAATTAACAATTGTAGTAGCTAATCTACAAATAAAAATTTGATATCCTATAAATTGAAAGAAATGAAAGTATCAAAGACTTATTTATTAGAATGTATAATAGCTCATGAAAAATATATGAATATGACTGTTGGATATACCAGGATGCAAAATGTTCAGAACTCTATTTGATCTCTCTACATAGATCTAAGATTTGAAAATATGATGGAAAACATTACTCTTTCAATGGACTTCAATATGCTTAATATCAATGAATTAGTTAATCAAGTTAAAATCTTTCAATTATGAAGAATAACAAAATATCTAGTGAATATTATCAAGCATACATAACTAACCAAAAAGGAAGAGATAGATAAGAAAGCTTTGATTATCATAATAGATATCAAGAAACAAACATAGAAGAAAATGGTGATAAAGATACAAGAGGAAGAGGAAGAGGTTCAAATAGAGGAAGAGACAAATGGAATCAATCTAGAAGACAAAGATATGATCAAGACTCAATTCCATATTGGCACTTTTGCAAAAGAAAATGTCATACCATTGACCAATGGTGGGCCAAAATCAATTTTGAAAGAATACATAGAGAAACTTCACAACTAGAATAAGATACTCCCTTATCATCTCAAATATATACTCAAGAAGAAGAGCCTAGAAATTATGTAGCCTTCAATTCAATGCAAGAAATAAACAAAGATTCTTGGATTGTAGAAAGTGGATGCTCATATCACATGAAATCCTAAAGAAATTATCTTGTAAATTACAAAACAAAAAATAGTCTTAGCAACATCAAAACTAGAGATGGAGAATACTTAGTCATCGAAGGAATAGGAGATTATGTGTCTAAATTAAAAAATGGACAAAAAGTCACCATTGCCAATGTGTATTATGTTCCTAATCTTTCCACCCTCTCATCTCATACTATTTTTTTTTTCATTAGAAACTTGTCCAACAAAATATATTGCCTTGAATGTGACTATTTTATTGAAAAAGGAGACATCATATGTAATTATACTACTCAAAAAAAGCATGTGCTTATAAAAAAAGCTAATTAAATTGCAAACAAAGATGAATTCAAGGAAAAGAATAATGAGGATTTCAACAATTTCAGACTTTGGCAAGGAACGCTTGGTCACACCTCCTATCAAAAATTAAAAAAATGATTAATTAGGAAAAAAATAAAGGAATAAATATTTCAAATATTCCTCAAGACAAATGTGAAACTTATAGAATAAAAGTAAACCAATTCTCCTCGCAACTCTCACATGATAAAGAAGAAAAAACCACATGATCTTTTGCACATGGATCTTGTTTGATCATTGACCACTATTTTACTAGGAGACGAAAATTACTTCATGGTAATGATAGATGACTACTAAAGATACACTTGGACATAAAATTTGAAGAAAAAGTTTGAATCCATAAAATACTTTAAAAATTTTCTCAAACAAATTCAAAAGTCCATGAATATCAAGATTAAAACCATCAAATCAAACAATGAAGGTGAACTCATATATAAAGAATTTGACAAGTTCTGCAAGAAAATGGTATCTTTCATCAAAACACATGTGGGTATAGCAAATAGAGCTACAAAACAAATAATAGAATAATACAAGATATAAGGAGGTGCTTACTAAAGTATTCCTCACTACCTAATGAAAATTGAAGTATGGCCATCACAACTACTTACTATATTTCTAATCAAATCATCACCAAAAGCAATAAAGATAGATCTCCATATGAAATTCTATAGAATAGAATTCTTCACCTGAGTCATATGGGAATATTTAAGTGTCATTACTATTTAAAGACACCACAAAATTCATTGACAAACCTAAAGACAAAGGGAAAAAATGCATCTATCTTGGTTACGATTATCACACTAATGGATACAAGTGCTATGATCTAATGAATCAGAAATGGCATGTTTCAAGAAATGTTATATTTAATGAGACAAAATTCAGTACAATTAATTTTTTAAAATAGCAAAAGAAATCAAACACATCAAATTTCAAAGTCTTGAGTTCAAAGACACCATCCTCGTACTCAAATTCTTGACATAAATTTTGAAAGAACAACTACAAGATCATACAATATTACAAATATGACATATTCAGAAGTCTCAAGTGAACCAACTAATGTCAATGAAGCCATGAAATCAAAAGTATGGAAAGAAGTCATGGATAAAGAGTATAATGTTATTCTTCGAAAGAAAACATGAGAATTACTGAACAAACGAAAAGAAAAAAGGTTATTGATTACAACTATATAAAACAAGCTATAATAAGAAAGAAGAATTCACAACACACAACTCCAAATTTGTAAAAATAGGATTCAAAAAAATAAAAAAGAAACATATTGATCATAAACAAATCTTTGCACCAGTGGCCAAATTTAAAACCATCAAATCCATTTACATTTGCTCAAAAGAGCAACTTGTTGATTTACTAACAAAAAATCTTTTATCTCATAGGATCAAGTACCTCAATGAATCTATAGAAATTCAAAGCATAATAAAGAAAGGAGAAAGAAAAGATAAAGAATGAAAATTACCTTCCACTCTAATGAGATATTGTTGGTTTTCTTAGACTAGAAGATAATAATTTCTTTGTTTTTATTATATAGTAAGTGTCTATTTTAATAAAATAGAAAAAAGTTTTAGATTGATGAGAAATTGTAATATTATTTTGGCCCCAATTCATATATATATTAAAAAAAATTTGTCATTAGGGCCATGTATTTTTTTTAATAAACTTTGTCCCACTTGTCACATATATATATCCAAGGCATCTCTTGAAAATTTGTATCATAGAATCATCAATGTAATATTAGTAAGAATTTGACTCTTTCATTATCAATTCATCAATCTTTTAATAATTCATTAATTCATCAACATCATTCATTATTATTTACTTAGTCTTGGATGTTGAACAATTATATTTGAGAATATTTACTATTTTGATCATATCTCAATTTGTAATATTTTTTAGTGATTGTAGATTTATTAGAAATCTAGAACAAGTGGTTACATGTTGTTGTATCCACCTTGGCATTTTTAGCTTCAGTTAGAGACTCGAGCATACTCTATGAATTTCTACCACTTGAAGTCATCTTCAAAAATCTATATTTGATTTTCCATGTCATCTACAACATTTTTTCTAGTCTTCTATCTTTAGCTTACCATAAATGGTGTCTCATGTCATTAGGCATGTTGTTTCAACTCTACTTCTAGTTTCAAAGTTTGGCATCAACTTCATCTATAGCTTCTAACATCTGATGTCAAATATATTTTTGACATCCTACATTAGACTCTTGATGTCTAGCATCAATTTCATCTTTAACATCTAACATCATCTCTCATATTTAGCTTTTTATGTCTTACATCAAATTATTTTTGATGTCCGTGTCAGATTTTTCAACGCCTTGCATTGAACTTGCTTTCAATGTTTGACATCAAATTTTGTCTCCAACTTTCAACATCCTGCATTAAACTTTGTACTTTGTGTTATTTCTCCTATCTAGAACATTTTGGAAGCTTTTATATTATTCTCTAGGATCCATTATGTTATTCTTACATAGTTTACAAGGCATTTTTAGCCTATATATAGAAGAATACTTAAAATGTAAAGGGGTTGACATCTATAATCATCTTACTAGTATTTTAGCTTTTTTAGCTACTTAGATCTTAACAACACTTTTCTTCTAAGAGATATGATATTCATTTCAACTCTCTTTTTCTTTTTTTCTCTCTCTTCCTTGTTGACATATTGTATCTCCTTGGTGATATTCTCCTAACACATGAATATCTACTAATAATTAGAAGAACACATCAAATTAATTTTCCTTTGTAATTGTTAGTTGTAGATTTGCTTTTGTTCCTATTGGATTTGCATCAATGCCCTCATCAAAGCAAGAATGGGGTAATATAGCTCCTTATTAAATGCCTCTGATCTCTAGTACATATCTTGGAACATACTTTTGTAGGTTCCTTTCTCTCTTTTGTAATCTAGGTATTCTATTTTGGAATCTTTTGTCTCTAGTTTTTCTAGATTTGCTACAAATCTATTCTACTCATTTTTCCTTCATTACTTACATGCATTTATCAATATGTCTATTCCCTTTTTATGCTATGTCACATATTTGCTGCCAATCATGTTTCCATATTACACTACATTTTTTCCTTTCCTTAAACATTTTCTACTAGGTATTTTATGCATATAAATTTCTTTTTGCTCAATACTAGCTACCATTGCTAAAACATCTCACTTGAATTGCTAAATTTATTCTTTGATTCACAATTTTCCTTTCAAAATGAGAGAGATTACCCAAAAGGTTAGTTTTCCTAAACCATTTGGTAGCCACAAACTTCTTGGCTTAGTTTCATGTTAGGATGTGTCAATTTTAATTTGTTGTGATGATTCCTACCATAACATCTTTAATGCTATAAGGACGACGTCCATAGATGTGAATATTTTTTACAAGACCATTCTCTATTTTAGCTTTGCTAGAGCTTCATTGTTTTTTGACATTTTTCTAATTTTCATTTTTCTATTAAGTACTGTAGATGTTCCATTGATGCATAAATGTTACATAGTTTTCTCTTTGTGACCTCTACAGCATTTTTCTAAAATAGTTTCTATTACTATCCTCTTTTAACATTCCACATTAAAAATTTTGACATAATGTTAAAACTCTACGATTTCAATGTTTTCCTTGAAACTGAAGTCTTTTATCTTTTGTTTTGATTGCAAACCTATTTTTAGGGACATGCTAACACATCAATAACAACCCTATGAAGTCACAAAATCTTTTAGATCACTACCATGGCTTTATCATCTACTTTAGGCATCTCCAAAATCTAGAAGCTACTAGATCTTAGGAGGAATCACACCTTTTCAAGTTGACTTAGCCTGAAAAACTACAAGATAGCCTATGCCAAATAGGAGCTAGTTTACAACTTGGCCTTTGATATGGTCAAACTCATGAAAAGGTATGAGCAAGCTCATAACTTTCCATCATTCCTTCTCAATCATGATCATCCCATTAAGTTGGATGATGAGGAAGATAAGGATCTGGTAGATTTTCTCATGGAACAAGAAAATATGTAGGAGTAAGTTCATCTATAGATTGAAGAAGCTAGGATGAAAAGCATCCTAGATCAACCTCTTGGTTCTCATGTTGCCTTCAAGATAGAAAGAGTTAGTATTGCTTTTGAATTAGAAATCCATCTAATAAATGAAGATAAAAAGAAAACAATTGGAAAGCTTCACAAAAGTAACACCAATGCTCATCAAATTCATCCTAGTAATATCATAGCTACTCAAAGTAGTTCACCTAGATATATTCCACTCTCTGCTAGACCATTCAATATCCCTCTTACTACTACTTCATTTCACTAGCTTTTCTCATTTAATAATGTTAGTAATTCACATTCCATTTTCAAGTCATCAGTTTCAGCCTTTGAAATAACTTTTCATCCCTCAGCCTCAACTCACTATACCTCCATTTCAACATTTTCTATTATCTACTCATACTTCATAGTGCTTTGGTATTCCACAAGCCACAAGTTCTTTTCTTTCTCTATATACCCATCAAACCTAACTTCTTTGTGTATAGCTTCCCTAACTGTAATTGGGCCCATGAGTTATTTTCATCCTTTCCAAACTTCTTCACCAACAACTGGCTCCATATCTAATTAATGGTATGATGTATGGAATAGATCCATAGTTTCTTGCACTACTTAATAACATGATGCTCTGTCTTTCAAGTAATAAAGAGAAAATAACTAAGATGCTTAAATTACAAGAAAATGTTGTAATTTCCTTAGATAAGATCTTAAATGACCTCTTTAGCTCTATGATCTCTTTGCTAATCCTACCCAAGAAAGTTTCACTGCCTATCCTCACCAAGTAGAGTGGTGAAACAAGGGATCCCATGAATCATGTGTTTACTTTCAAGAATGAGTGCATGCTTCTTGTTCCTTACCCTCACATAATATTAAGATGCTTCTTTAAATAACTAGCTAGAAGAGCTTTAGAATTGTATAGGTCCCCAACACATGGATTTATTACCTCTCTAAAGCAACTTCTCATAACCTTCATTGAACATTGCAAGTGCTATGTACCTCAAAGCACTAGCATTTTGTCTTTTGTTGGCATCAAGTAGGCTCCAAATGAACCCATAAATAAGTTTATTTCTTAATGGATAATGGAATTAACAAAATTTCCCTATCATTTAGATGAATGTCAATTTTAGGATATCATTAAAGCAATGATCATTTAAAACATTCAGAAGATGATGACTTATCCTAAGCCTCATTCTCTAAATGATGTCTTCTTGGCCACAAGATGCATTAAAAAAACTACTATTCAACATAATAACTAGAAATTCATGGTATTTCATAACAAAGCTACCAAGGCTACTAAACAAGAGAATGCATACCCAACTTCTGCAAGTGTTTCTTCTCTTTCTAAGAGGCAAGGTAATATTCCTTCAACTACTTTCTTATCTACTCAATCATCTAAACCTAGCAAGAGTAAAGACTAGTAAACCAAACTACCCATGAGGGAATCTTTACTCCTAAAAAATCCTCTTATGGATGGTCACCTTAAGAAGAAGTAGGTTTCTAATCAACCAAGAGCATGCTTTTGTTGCATTCAACTAATAGCTATGGATTCTTCTTAGTGGAAAGAAGGAGATCCTGAGGTTCCTAAGTGGTACAACTACCAAAAATACTATTATTATTATTAGCTTGCTATACATGATACAAACAATTGTAGAAATTTAAAATATGATGTCCAATATCTCATTGATAAGGGGAAAATAGTTATGGAAAGTGTTCTATCCATTATGCATTTCAAAAACCAATAGCTAAAAGTATTTCAAAACACCTTGGGGGTTGGAAGGATAATTTCAACTTATAGGTCTAAATACAAAGCTAGTAAGTCTCCACCCAAAAAGCCTTACATTATTCACTAATATGATTACAATAAATTTAGACAATTGTCATTGCAACCTCATAAGCCTTACATGATCCATTGATCTCACTATACTACATCATCTGAGCCAAAGAACTCGTTGCTATCTTTCTATCGCATTTATGCTAACAACTCTCATTAGTTTTTTCCTAATCAACCACCACAATCATCTACTTTCCATACTACTATATCTTATTCTAAACCACATAATATTATTCCATCCATCACACCCCATCCATCACCTTTCCCTTCATCTCATGTAAAGATCTTGACTCTTAGCTAACAAATCAACAAGTCTTTATTAGCTAAGCAGAAGGAGAAGACAACTAATGCTTCAAAGAAACTTACTAAAACAACAAAGAAGGTTTTCTTTTAGCATCAACAAGAAGCTACATCTTCAAGTGGCCATCCACCTTCTTCTAATCCTATTCAACCTATTACAATAGCACTTGGTCCATAGCCATCTTAGCCTATGAATAGTAAGGTTCTATAGTAAATGACCATGATTGTCCATTCTAAAGGCATTAATCTATCCTTTTATAACCTTGTGAAAACTTCTAAAAAATATTAAATTGTACTATATGAATTTCTAAAAAAGATTGAAGTTTTTAGTAATATCCCTACTAAGAAAAAAGTATATCCTTCTTTCTCTAACTTCCTCACCATGGATCAGATAATTTGAACTTCCATGGTGATAATATCAATAAAAACTTAAAAACAAGGGATATTTATCAGCTTCTACATTATATCATCATCAAAGTGCCTCTAGAAGCTACAATTCCTCAACTACATGTTGATGATGGTGTTGGGTCAAAAATGATCACATGAGCTGTTATCAAGCATCTTAGCCTCCAATATCAGGTAGTAATCTAGTTTAAAATGAAACCTATACTAATCTCATTTCATTTAATGGAATACATATAGAGGTTTTAAGTTCCATTAGAACACCATGCATGGTGGACAATGTTATGTAGTCTAACACCATTTTTACAGTAATATGTGAGTGTTCTAGTATTAATAATATACTACAACATCATTGGCTAGCCCAACATAGAGATTTTTCTTTTTCTATACATCAAGAGACTCATATATGTATTCACCATTGTGAGGTTATAATCTCTATAGATAAATAGATCCCTAGTGTATCTTGCCTAGATAGAGAGACACATTTCTATCAACTTAGTGGCGAACTAGATGAAATCCAACTTGAACTTATATGTAAGCCTACAACATCTTGCTTTTCCAAAAACTCAAATATCATCTCTGATTCTACAAACTTGGGCAACGAATCTATTTCTAAATTTGAATTTATAGACTTAGGCTTCAGCGAATTGGTAATATCCTCACCTAAGAAAAAGGATTTCTCTCATTCTTCTTATCCTATAGCTCAAAAGTTTATTGTGAATACTATAATCTTAGATCGTTAGTCATTAATAGCTCCTTATCTTGGTTACCATCTTCGAATTAGGTGGTGGACATCTACTAGTGCATATTAGGATTTTTCTTTTGTTTGTCTCCTATTATTTGCTATGATCAAGCAATTTTGATTAGTGAATTTTCTTTGAATTTTTTCTCTAATCATTTGTTTTTCATGGCCAAAAGTAAACTAATAAAAGGTCACTACTTTCAACATGTCATGTCAATTTATTGTAGCTATTACTAGGAAGAAAAATAGCTAAGTCAAAATCAACATGAATGTTAAGCTTTTATTCCTTTTTAAAGTTCTTTATACAATTTTGATGCACATCATAACTTCTGACATAGCATCAAAGCTAACATCAAACACATTGGATGTTTTCTACAATGTTTTTGCATTAGAAAAAAATGATACATAAAAATTAAATTTAAAAAATATTTTCTAAAACTTTGCTCAATAGCCTTATTCTCTGGTCATTTATTCTTCCTCCTCCTCATCAATTTGCATAGGTGTGGGCTCTTCTACTACTGGCCTTTGGCTACTCTCTCCTAGGTTTGCAAATAAACACTTAATAGCCAAAGAGTTAGTTTTATTTTATTTTTTCTCTTATATGGAATAAAATAAAATGAATACTTGGAAGTCTTATTGCTTATCCTGAGTTTCTTCATAAATCTCAAGGATTCGTTATCCTGAGTTTCTTCATGAAAACTTCTTAGTTGTGATATGGTGTTGTAACAAATGGACTAGGGCATGTCCTTGTCCATTTTGCTCTTGAACTGGTGCCATGTGTTCTTGGTGATGTTGGCATGCCTGGATGGTGTGTGCTTGGTGAATGTCTTTGAGACAGGAAAAATCTTGTGTTCATGGACTAGCAAAGATCTTGTCCACCGATAATCGCTGGTGACTGAAATTCAAATCAATGTGATGTCTAGCAGTGGATTTGAGTTGAGTTCTGGGTATTGGCTCCTAGACTTGCTCTTCCATGGTGGATGTGATCATGGAGCAGCTTTGCAAACGTTGGGATGGTGGTCCATCCTTGAAAAAATGATGTTACAAATACAAAAATTGTGATTTCTCTTAGTGGCCTTACTTGGTGGACTTTAATGTGCTCAAAATACTTGAGCCTATGCTCTCATGATTGGGGGCTTCTAATTATTTGTGCATGTTGGTGGGCTCTTGCGACTAATTGCTTTTGGTGTTTTGGAGGGCTATGATGCACTCTCATGGTTTGGGACTTATTGGTGCTTTTGTGGTCTATGGTGTGATTCCATGATAGGGGACTCATTGTGCCTAATAGGCTATGGTTTCTTGCCAAATTTTTCCATGTACTTTGTCCCCTATGTACATTGATGTATCACATAGTCCCTCACTAATGTATTATCCCATGTCTCTGGTGTAATGTTAATTCATGTTGGTGTTCTCACCTCCTTTGTGGGATAGCAGTGTTGAGCATGATATTACTTGGTGAATCTTTAATTCTATGAGGGATCATTCTCCATCCCGATGGATGCTCTCTTTAGTTCCTAAAATAATAAGGTAGGTGGTATTCAGATGGCTATCTCCTATTTGGGACCTAGAAGCAATTGATGTTTGGGACTTGTTCCTAGCAGTTGACCCATGTTCATGAACTCTTGGGGTTTATTTTCAGAGACAAAATGTCATTACCTGGGTAAAATTCATGAAACCTCCATTATCAGGTCATGTTGTTGATGTAAATTAAAGATACATATTGCTCTTCTAGTAAGCAAGGCATGATCTTATGCACTCAGTTTTGGGGGCTTCAGAGGAACTTCCTTGTTGGTGTTCTCTAGTAGACCACCCTTATTGTAAATCCTTCAGGGATGAATCGTGTAGTGTTTTGAGTTGTAAATGATGTTGGTGAAGCCCATTCCATGTAAAACTATCTTGAGGACCCAGTTCTCCTATGGGCAAAATGTTGTTGTTGACTTGTGTATATTGTTTGGGTTGAATGATAATAGGTAGTGGTGCAGCCTTGTCCACCATAAATTGATGTAAATGGGCTTGACTGGGATGTATGAAAAAAAACCTAGATCTCCCAAGATGAAATAGAAATCCTTTTTGATAAAATTTCAAAGGGATGTACTGCTTGGTATCTTGAGTTGTTCTCAAAGTGAAAATGAATTTGGGTAAGACTTGTGAATCCATGTCTTCCCTCAGTTGGTGATAGTTTGATGAGATGATTCTATTGGCTATATTGACTACTTGGGCATGTAGTATGGGTAAGGTGTAGTTAGGCTGCTATACTTATCTATGGAAGAAACCTCCCAAAGAGGATCCTTCTTGCAAGTGCAAAATCTAATGAAAGGTGTTGAACATGAGATTGGTAGTCATTCTTGATATGGTGGGGAAATTCAAATTCTAGAAACCTCAATGTTCCTAGGAGAATTCATGATCTGGTTTCTCTCAAAGGTGACTCTATATTCTTTCCTGGACCTAGTATTCAAAAAATGGTGCTTGTCCCATAACTTGGAGTGGGAAGGATAGCTTGTATGTTGCAAGTGTGGTTGATCCTTCTCCATGAATGGGATATTATGGTGTCATTCGATGATGTGCTTATAGTTGACATGAGGCAGGTGTATGGAGGATTTTCATGGGATTGGCTACCCAATAGATCCTCTACTTGTTCTAACATTCGAGCAAGAATTCTTGATGTTGGACAATCACAAGAGGTGTTGATGAAAGTTGGGGCTTCTTGTATGTTAGCCTCTTGGAGAAGTTTCCAAATAGATTTTTTGATCTTCTCTCTCGTTGTGGCTATGGAATATTATTGAATGATGAATTAAGGTATGCGATGCTGGTGTCTGTGGATGGAAAGGTCAAGCTCAAAAGATTTGCCCTTGTACCTTGTTTGTAAGTAAAAACATGCTTGACTCCCTTCATACTAGCTTGAAAAAACATGATGAGAAA
Source organism: Gnetum montanum (assembly GCA_015680685.1). NCBI lineage: Eukaryota > Viridiplantae > Streptophyta > Gnetopsida > Gnetales > Gnetaceae > Gnetum > Gnetum montanum. The sequence continues at coordinate 510,742 of MNCI01017890.1, read as the reverse complement.
AAAAGAATGCACATGGTATCGATGCATGTGGAATCAGTGCTTAGATGGTTGCACTGGTATGCGAGTAGCTAAACATGGAGTTCTAGCAAGCATGAGTTGCTTGCAGAGACATAGTCCTTTGGAGCATGTCCTCCCTCTCTGTGTGATGTTCCCAAGCCCCTCGCCATGGGGAGTGGCCCTAGTGAGCCCACAAAAAAAATCAAATCAGTGGGTGCTGAGATGCCATTCATAAAGAAACTTGGCTGGACTTGCGGAAGAGAAGCTATCTTCTTGCATAAGTATGGGTTTACACAAGAAGATATGTCTCTAGATCCTCATAAGGGATGGATCTAGGGGACACCGTAGAAATGTTGGCCCTTTGGATTGGACTCTCCCACTCACATAGATAAGGGAAGTCTTTGGGCTTCCTCCAATTGCTCTTGTGTTTCATGCAAGGCATTGGATGGATGGACATATCAGGTGTTGGGGTTGGTAACTTCCTTCAAGCTTGGCGTGAAAGGACTTGATAGATCCCTAAATTTGATGGAGTTTTGAACCCATACAGAAGTGTACTCTCGAAGCTATCCTAGGCTCAACTCCAAGGACATCGCTTCTTTGTGTGGGGTAGGATTGTGAGAGATTTCCTAGAGTGGTGGTTCTCCTGGGTGCTCCCCATGGTTTGGGGGCCATGGAACACTTTGAGGCATCCTCAAGTGACTCTCAAGTGTTAGAAACCCCACCCTAGCTTGGTGGTACCAAGCTAGAAATAGGACACCCTCCTATTGCAACTCTCTTCTAAGTCCTCTTCATTCCCCCCTCTCCACGGATAACTACATGGCCTTGATTCTATGGCAGTCGTAGATATGTAGGCAACCAAGACTAGATAGCTTTTTTGTAGTGCCAGGCCACACCTTGTACTAGATTAGAGGGATCTAGGGGTGAGGCACCTTCCCTTGTAGGTGCATTGTTTCCCCTCCCACCGATGTTGTCTACAAGGTTGTGTGTGTGTGCTTGTTTGCATGTTCCTCGTGTTGAAGTTGGTTACCCTCCATGAGGTGCATTCCCAAATATGTTAAGAAGCTATGCTTTTGCTTGCACTCACTCTTGAGTTGCTTGCTTACTTGAGGCATATTCCCTAGGTCTTCCGCCCTAGATCCATTAGATCTTAGTGAATTCCTTCGGGTGCTAGACAATGTTGCGGCAATTTTGTTACAGATAAAGTGTTAGTGTCACATCATTTTTCCAATAACAACAAACCTAGAAATAATGCCACATCAAAAACACTTAGCATAAAATTTCATACCAAACTAATATAAGTAACTACTTATCTTTGATTCTACCATCTCCTTGAAGATGCTAATTTCTAACATCTTTGAAGTAATTTTTACCTCAAGAAGAGTCTTTCTTTTCCTTGATGTCTTTCCTTTCTCCATAGTTCTTAAGATGCTCTCCAAAATTCCCTTCTTCCCTACTTTAGTGTCACCACTTATTTTCTTCTGAGGCTCTATAATGCTTTCACATGCTTAAGAACCTAAGAACCAACCTCCTCCTTGGTCTTTAATGCTAACATCAAAGGACAATCACCTTTGATGCTATAGGTTGATATTATACTTTCTTAGTGTTGCACAGTGGGGGCCATAAGTCTACCTCTAAAGTAATGTCAATTTCATTCTCTCTGTTATAGGGTAACAAAGTTGTTACTACTCTTATTAACATATAAAAAAAACTAAAATTGAGCCTCTTTATCATAGTCTTTATCTTACCTTTCTTGTTCTCCTAAGATATTTTTTCAATCTCCTCAACTACCCCTTGATATATTACTAGTGTCTTGTCAGCTACCCTTCCTTGGATCACCACCCCATATAATCCATATAGCATCCTATGGGAAAATTCCCATTTTTATCCAATTTTGTTCAAATAAAGTCTTTCTATGAACCAAGGAAGCAGATTTTTCAAATATTAATAATTCCCTTTGTTGACATTAATTTGATCGCACTCTGCAAACATACCCATTCCTCCACTACTAATAGCTCGACTAAGTTAGGTTTTGTGTTATTAATCTTTAATTCTCTCTCCTAGAAGCCCAACCAATACCTTAATGTAGTCAAATCCCAAGTGATCATGACCTCTTTCTAGTCTACACATGTTAGCAAACTATCATATTTACACCATAGCTCTTTATTAACCCTACACATTCTATAGCACGAGAATAGAAGCTCCTCAAGCCTAAATCACATAAAATCCCCACCCTATTAAATCTTTCAAAATACTTACCTCCTTCACCTTTAAAAAGCCACTTTTGAGCACTTTGTATGTCACTAGTAAACCTCACCTAAACTCCTCTACTTCTCCCTTGAAATCAATGAATTTGGCATCATCAATGTTTGTTTGACATGCATGTAGGCATAAATCTTTGTTACCAAACTTTTTCGTCCTTAAAGCTAAATATGAAAATCTATTTTTCAAGATTTTACTTACCTTTTAGTATTAGGATGATCCTTGATCCATTTCACCACTCTGCATGCTCCTTTTAGACTTTATTCTATAATGAATGAAGTCATCCTCTACTTTTGGATTCTCTCCAAAATCTATGTGTTCTTAAACTTTTTTACTATACATCAAATTGGGACATCACTTGATTTCTCCAATTCTGATGTTGCAATAGATCTCACAATATATTTTTAAGGAATATCATATAATTGGTAGATTGAATATCTAGATCATTAAACCTATACCATAAATTTCAAAAATTAGTATCTTTAGATAATATAGAATTTCTTTCATCTTTGAATCTTTTCTAACTGATCTCTCATCAAAAATATGGATGCCTGGTGGGTTAGACATTACTCTAATTATCTTCATTTCTAGCACAAATTTTCTATTGGTGCTAAATTACTAATATCCTCTATGTTTCCATAGCTTGTCTAGGTATTTTAATATAGTAGAACATCTTTGTTCAACTCCTCAATATCTGACCACAACTCAAAGATGACCTCCATGAACTCTACAACAAATCTAGGAAGGATTATCTCCAATTCCCACATGACCACTTCTTCCTCTAGACCTATCCATATTACCATGTGAAAGTGTGTAATGTAGAATTTTAGTAATTCTACAACCCCTTTCCTCATTCATAACTTTTGTAGGATTAGCACATTGTCTTTGAATAGTGGCTTACTCATTATTAGCCTAGGATTCCTTTACTTATTTTCTAGGATACTTTTTTCATCCATGAGAAAGAAGTACATCAACTCAATTACTAGTAGTCTAGGTGCTACGGCATTGCCATGAAATAAATAGAATCATATCAAAACCATAGTTAAAACATCAAAGCATCACATCATTTTTAAATTAAATACTTTGCACGTAAAAAATTTCTATGTCTTAAATTCTTTCTCCTTGCTACTTTGACATCATGCATCAAACTTAATTTTGATGTCTTACATCATCTACCCTAAGGTATTTGGTAAAAACTCCTAAGTGGTATTTGGTTAAAACTCCTAAGTGGAAACTCCTAGTTTTGAGGTCTCAATTCAAAACAATCTATGTAGTGTGTTGAAAATTAAATAGATGTCTTATAAAAACATCCAACTCTAACATCATAGATCATTCCTTTTGATGCACGACATCATGTAGTTTTTCCCTAGCATTAATATTGACTTTCAATGTTTCATGTCAAAACTAATCTTTGACATGTAACTTTACCAATAGCATCTAGCAAAAATGCTCTACCTTCACCGCATTAAAACCTCACACTAAGTTCATCCCACATCATGTTCTTTGTAGCTAAAATCCTCAAAAATCATGTTTTCTAAGGATTTTATAAGAAACATTACAAATTTGTACCTAAAACATTGATTTAGCTATAATTTTACTACCTCTATATAATACATTTGTCATATTTACTTCAAAATAACATAAAAATCCAAGATTGATTACCCTTGCTATATCATTGTGTAAAACACTATAGTAGCAATGTTAAAACTTTAAATTTTGTAAAATTTCACTATAAAATCTACATAAAAGGTCTAGAATTTGATGCATCCCTAGTTTATTAGCCAAATGAATTATGAAATTGATGAATGCATTCAATTTCTAGTTGTAGATAAAAGAAAATGCTAAGAAATGTCCATGATGATAGTAATGCATTGGGGTTCTCGATCCACATCATAAATTTGAACTAAAACATTAGATATTTACCTTAAACTTACTCTAAATTACTATAAAATGTTAAATTCAAGCTCTAAGATCTAATACCTCACTAAATATTTTGTAATATTGGCACATTCCAAAACCTCCATCATAATAACACTACAGTAATAGTAAAATCAAATAAAAATTCCTAACTAGGATTTGAGTAACTTACATTTGAACATTGGAAAGGAGTGAGTAGGACTAAGGTAATTGTCTATTATTGTTCAACCTACCTTTGGTCCCTTGGCTACCATTGCTTTTTCCACTTATCATGTTTTCTAGAAGTTCTTGTTATGTTGTTACTTTCAAATACTTGTGTGTCCATTCTCAAAAGCTCTAGATGCAAATGAAAGTTTGTGTGCCTAACTCTTCTCCTTGACATCATTTTTACACTACAAAAATGTTGTGCACCCTTAGACTTTTAACATTAATCTTAATTTTCATGTTTCTTACCTATTTTTGAGATCTTTCTCCTCTAGATAGTAAATTTGATCCTTTTATTCTAGTCCAAGTGAACATGACTAATTGTCCAAAGCCTTTACTTGAACCTCTAATCTTAAGTAACCCTATAGGTTAGGTAAGTAGAACTCTAGATCCCTCTTTCATTAACTTAATGTCAAACCCAACTTCTCTTGTATCCTCTTTAGACTTTATTAAGAATGAACTCATACCTAAATCAAATCTCTCTTTCCTCGATTGAGAGCCTCTTTTAACTAACGATCAACTAATTGATATTCCTATGCTAAGTTGTAAAGGTGAACAAAGTATCCTTTAGCTTATTCTTCTTATTTCTTAAAACCTTAAAACGTCTATGCTACAAATCTTATAGAAGCATTCAATTGCTTTCTCTTTAGGATATAGTGATATGCCTAGTCTAGACCCAAAGCTTATTTAGCAAAACACCATCTTGGAGGAAGATTGGAAACCTATCAAACAAAAGATTAGGAAAATTCATCTTGCCATAGCTCTTGCTATAAGAAAAAGGATAAAAAAAAATCTTTAACATTGGATTCATACATCCTATCAACTATTCCAATTGGATTTCTAACATGGTTATAGGTCCCAAGAAGAATAGTGGCATTTGCATTTGTATTAACTTTTGAGACCTTAACAAGGACACTCTTAATGATGACTTCCCTTTGCCTAATATTGATCAACTAATTGACTCTATAGCTAGTCATGCTCTTCTATCCTTCATGAATAATGAATTCCAAATAAATCCAAAGCACTACCACTATACCACATTTATGACTTCCTGGAAAATAGTTTGCTATGTCAAAATGCTCTTTAGTCTTAAGAATGATGGAGCTACCTACCAGTAAGTCAAGACTTTTATCTTTAATGACATGATGTTTGATCTAATTAATGATTATGTTAATCACTTGATCATTAAGTCGACCTTAGCTAATGTTCATGCTTCTAACCTAGATCAAGTTCTAACTCATTGAGACAAATTTAACCTATGTCTCAATTCTAAGAAGTGCATTTCTAGAATCCTTATGAGCAAGATGTTGGATTACCTTGTCCCTCAATATGGCATACTTGTTGATCCTAATAAATTCAAAGCCATCCTAGATCTTGCACTTCCTAAAGAAATTTGAGATATGCATGTCCTTAAAGGTCATCTTTAATCAATTAGTTGTTTTATTTCATTTCTTACTAATCACCTTCATCCTTTAACTCATTTGCTTCATAAATATACCTCCTTCATGTAGGATGAGGAGTTCAAAAAGGCTTTTGATTCCATCAAAGAGGCTTTAACACTCTTGTTGTTCTTCATCTTCCATAGTTTGATCAATACTTCTATCATTATCTTTCCAAGTCTAATCATTCTATCTTTACTATGTTTTCTCAACAACAAGAAGATGGAGTTGATCTTACTATATATTACATATCTCATCCCTTTTTGGATTTTGATACTAAATATTTTGATATTAAAAAATATTTTCTAAATTTATTCTTCACTCTCAAAAAGTGGATATACTATCTTTTTGATACTAAGGTCTTTATCATCTACAAAGACAACATTCTTAAAGTTATGGCTAACAATCCTTCCAATAACCATCACTTAAATTGATGAAAGACTTTTCTCATTGAGTTTGATCTTTTTTTTCTATCTTAACACTCGATCAAAGGCTAAGCTATAACTGATCTTATCTCTTCTTCTGAAACAACTAAGGCTATCCATAGTTTAAACCTTGATATCATAGATTCAGATGTTGTCCTCTATTTTGATGAAGCACGCACATCTCTCAAATCTAGTGCAAATCATGTTCTTATTCTTTCTACTAAACAAGTTCTTTATTGGGCTTATAAACTTAATTTCCCTTATACTAATAATGTTACTAATTAAGATGCTTTAATATGAGGTCTCTTTCTAGCTTTGCAAAATCAAGTTAAAACCATTACTCTTTAAGGTGACTCACGGCTCATCATAAATAAAGTAAATGGTGGCTATGATTGTAATGTTCCCCACCAAAATCTTACTTTCAAATGGCTAATAAACTTATCTTTTCCTTCTATGCTCATACTCTGAGCCATATCCCTTATTTTGAAAACATGCTAGCTAATGCACTCATAACTTTAGCTATTCATGATGACCCTATCGCTATGTGAGATCAACTAGTTCAAATTGTTTGCTTGACATTAATCAAGAAGTCTTCCAATATATTGGTAAGCACTATCATTGAAAAAAATGATAATCAGCAATATGCTAATCTTCTCCACTATCTCACAACTAGAAAAACGCTTAGTCATCTTATACATGCTTAAAAGGATGTCTTTCTCAAACATAGTCAAAATTTCCAATTCATAAATTCCAATATCCTTTGTTGAGTCTCTTCTATAGGTGTTCTTTTATATTTTCTTAGTCTATAGAGTTTAAGATAGTCCTTGATCAAGTCCAACTAGGATTTTGTGGTGGACAATTAAATTAATATTCCCTAGCTACACACATCATTTCTTTAGGCTATAGGTGGCCAACTTTAGCAAAAGATGCTTATCACCTACTTAAAACATGTGATGTTTGCCAATGATATAGTTCTCTTATCCTTGTTTCTTCAAAAGAGCTTAACATGTATTAGATCATATGGTCCTTTCAAAAATGAGATTTAGATCTTATTGGTGTCATTAATCCTCCTTCATTTGCTAGCCATAAATTTATTCTAACTACTATAAAATCTTTCCCTAAGTGGGTAAAAGTTACTCCTTTGCATTCAACCAAATTCCACATTATCTATTGTTGCATCCTTCTTGATCATATTATAGCTTGTTTTGATGTACCTCCCTAAATTGTGATTGATTATGAACCTTAGTTCAAAAGAAATAAGGCATCTAATTTATTTTTCATGTGTCACATTACTTAATCCCTTTACTCACTTTACTAACCTTTGTCAAAGGGGTAGTTTGAATCCACTAATAAAGCTCTTATACATCTTCTCCATGCCATGGTTGATAAAACCCAACATAAGTAGCACATAAAGTTATCTCCTTTCCTTTGGGTTTATCATACTACTTTTCGTATAGCTACTAGTCATACTTCTTACTATCTAACCTAAGGTTTTGAGGCAATATTACCAATTTAGCTCCATATGTCATCTCTCTATGTTTCTATACATAATTGGTATTTAGATAAGAACAGTAGGAGTATGAGATGTGTTGAGTTTAATTTCTTAAAGAACATCAACAATCTATTCTTTGTCATCTACATGAATATTCAACACCATCACTCCAAACTATTTGAGTCAGAGAGATCCATGAAGGTGATTTAGTACTATGTCATTTTCTGAACTACAGAGATACAAAGTTCTTTCCCAACTATCAAGGTGGTTTCATCTCTATAGAATAATGCCTAAATCCTATCTAATCTAGAAGGACATTAGTTTCTAGATTCTATTAACATGAGCTGTCTCAAGTACTACTACATGTAGTTGAACTATAGCACTAAACTTGCTCACTCTTCGAGACTAAACAAGTGTTCTCTTAGCAGAAACTTGTATATTTACTACATCAAGATAATAGGTTTTTCCTAAACTTTTTTTTCTTGCATTCTCTTTTGCTATGCCCCTTCTCTATCTCATATTCTACTATTTCTCTAGCTATTCCCTTCCTATTTCCTTATGTTATCTATCGTATTCTTCTCTATGTGCTCTGTGCAAGTAGTGAGGTTTTTGAGAGACTCAATTCTCATTCCTTCATGTGAGGGCGTTATTGAGTGTATTATAAAGTGGGACAGGAATGGGTTACTCCATCATACATATCACATTCTTTTTGGCCATACAATTTGTAGGATTTAGCCATGTCCCACTTCTATGGCATGGCATCATCCTCATGATAGGTGTATGGGTGATATCTTTTTCTCTCTCCTCTTACTTTTTTATTTTCTACTTTCACATACTTTTGCTTCTACTCTCCCTATACTATATTTATTTTTTCTTTCCCTCATTCCCTCTCCTCATTTTTTTCCATTCCTCTCTATATTCAGGATTAGCAAGACCAAACAAGTATTTCTTCCTTGATGCAATGAGTGAGTGTTAAGAGAAGAGTGGCATAAGGAGTGTAAACGTTATATATGAGTGAGGTAAGAGAGATGTCATCTTTATAAATATATCTATGTCCTAATTCTATGATATAAAACCCCATCGTTGGTGTATTAGCAATGTTTCTAATATTCTTCCCTCCTTTTATTTCCATCTCTTTTTGCTTTCTACTATCTCACTTTCTTTATCTATCCATTTCTAGTTTTATGATCTACAATGGTAAGGCCTAACAATCATCTCTGCATTAATCTAATAAGGATGTAATTGAGAGAATTGAGTGCATTAGGGAGTGTTTTATCTACATTTCTATTTGTTCCTTCTAGAATCTATCCATGTTCCACCTTTCTAGTATAGCATTCCACCGTACATGTATCAATGATATCCCAAACTTTCTTCCCTTTTCTCCCACTTCATTAAATTCTCTTACAAGTACTTATTAGCTCATGTATTTTCTTAATGGATTCTTCTTTAGCTATTTAGTAGTATTCATTAAGAGAGAGTAATGTTGTACTAACTTTGACCTTTTTAGATTAAGTTAGAGAATTCAATATACTCTATGGCCTTCCAACACTTGAAGTCATATTCATAAGTCTAGATTTTATGTCCTGCATCATCTACAACATCATTTCTAGTGTTCTATTTTTAGCTTGGCAGAATTGAAATCTTACATCATTAGCCATTTCATTTCAACTCTACTTCTAGTTTCAACATTTGGTGTTAGTTTCATGGTTGATTTCATGTGCAACTTCTAACATTTGACGTCAAACTTATTATTGATATTTTGCATCAAACTTCTAAAATTTGGTGTTAATTTCATCTTTATCATCTAATATCAGCTCTCATCTTTATCTTTTAACATCTTACATCAAATTAGTTTTTACTTGCATCAAATTTTCAATGTCTCACATCAAACTTACTTTCAACATCTAACATCAAACTTTATCTCTAGCTTTTGATGTCATGCATTATACTTTTGATGTTTGGCATTAAACTTTGTACTTTGCATCATTTTTCCCATCTTGAGCCTTCATGAAGTTTTCAAAATAATCTATGGGTCCCATTGCATCATTCCTACACAATCTACAAGGCATTTTTGCCCTATATATAGGAAAATACTCATAAATATAAAAAGACTAACATCTATAACCATTCAACTAGCATTTCAACTTTTTCAACTTAGAGCTTAATAACACTTTGCTTCTAAGAGATCTGCTATTTATTTCAGCTCTTTTCTGCTTTTCACTCTCTCTTCCCTGCTAAAATATTGTATCTCCCTTATGGTATCATCTTGACATGTGAAGATCTACTAAGAATCAAATCAACGCATTGATTTGATTTCCCTTTGCAATCATTAGTTGTTAGATCTTCTTTTGTTCTTGTTGGATTTACATAAATGCACTCATAAGAGTAAGAATAGTATAATATAGCTCTTTATCAAATCCCTCTGATCTCTGGTACATGTCTTAAGACACAATTTTTCAAGTGCCTTTCTCTCTTGTAAAATCTAGATTTTCTATTGTAGGATCTTTTATCTCTATTTTTCCCAAACTCTCTTTAAATCAATTGTACTCATGTTTTCCTTCTTGACTTGCATGTGTTTATAGATAAATCTATTTTATTTTCACATTATGTCACATACTTGCTATCAATCATGTTTCCATATTACATTTTGTTTTTTCCTTTTCTTAAACATTTTCTACTAGTTATTTTATGCAAATAAATTCCTTTTCCCTCAATACTAGCTGATGTGGTAAAATGTATGACTTAGATCATGGGATTAATCCTTCAATTCCCTAATTCTCTTTTCAATTTTATAGATTTGTCCTAAAAGGTTAGTTTTCTTGGACCATTTAGTGAGCATGAGTAGCTTGGCTAAATTTCATTTTAGGTTGTGTCAATTTCCATTCATTATGAAAATTCCTACTACAACATATGTATCAAAAATTTTAGTTCAATATCTATTATGGTTTGGAAGTGTAACGCCTAGAAAATCAATACTAGAAAACTAAAAATCCCAACATGAAATAGTTTAACCCCAAATCCTACAGGCCTCACAAAAGGATTTGGAGCATCCTAAATAGTCTAATAGATCCCTTAGGGACTTAAAAATATGTAGCCAAAATATTTAGAAAAAATAGGAAAAATAAAACTATAATGTGCAAGACTTCAAAATTAGATCATGAAAGTATAGTAAATAGACATTTAAATACAAGTAAAGTAGAAATTGCAAACTTTATATTAATTTAGAAAAACATCACTATGTAAGTACAAGTTTAAAATATGCAGATCGAGGGCTCTAAGGAAGCCCAAAACAAGAAAATATTTTGGAATTTAGTTGCAAATGGCAAATTGTATCCTATACTCAATTTGAAATGGCTTTTCTCATAAATTACACTGTGAATGAGGTTGGAAGATCTGGTTCTTGGGAGAGGTTTGTGTTAAAAATGATGTTGGAAGGATCATCTAATCCGCAACTCTACTCTATTGTATCTCTATGGGAATTTGAACTAACAAAAAATTCCTGAAATCAGCTACAAAACTGGCTTAAATAGGCGACGATCTACATTGATTACAATTTCATATATTCATATGAGCATTACAAGTTGTGCATAACATAAATATGTAGCTTATAAGCCAATGTATTTCGCTTTTAAGATAAAAATGCTAGTTTATTTAACATTTTCACTACCTAAAATTCCAGCTTATAAGGTAGCTTTAATGACATTTCAACTCATAAGCTAGCTTAAATGACATTTTTAGGCTATAAGCTAGCTTAAATGACATTGATAGCTTATAAGCTAGCTTAAGTGACATTTATAGCTTATAAGCTAGCTTAAATGACTTTTATAGCTTATATGCTACAAATTTCATTTTACACATTAAATATTGCTAGAAATTTAGCTAAAATAAGGCTATTAGATGGAATTTAAGAAGAGAAAATAGGCAATTATTTTTTCCTTTTCATTCCCACCAAGTACATTGCATTTTTGGCTACTAAATCTTATCATGCAAAATTTTCAATTTTTCTTTGAGGTGTTTCATTGGTCCCTCTTTGTTGATGTTTTGAGAACTAACTTGAAAGACATCAACAAAGAATGTGAAACACCATTGCAAATTCATCACCAACTTTTCCCCTCCATACTTTATTTTATAGCTATCAAAGCATGCCAAGGAGTACTCATGATGGTGAGATAAGGTCACAATAGGATGTTAAGAGTTTAGGATGAGATAAAGGTTATATCGGTTATTGAGGGGTTAACAAGGAAATTCAAATGTTGATATCATGGATATTGAAAGGGCAATGACATGCTTATTGAATGAAGAAGTCTTTATGCTATGGAGTGCTAGTTACTTGATAATGCAAGGAACAACCAACACTTTGTAATAAGGCTTCTTTGGCCATTTGACTCTCTCTCTCTTTTCTTTTCTTCTTTTTCATTTTTTTTTTGAGAGAGAGACATTAACTTCTTATCTTAAGACTACATTTGCCTTTTTGCTTCCTTGACATTTTCTCCCCTCTTTTCTTTTTTTGGGAAGTAATTATTGGGTTTTGTTACCAAAACTAAACTTTTCTTTCTTACTAAATGAGATGTATTACATTTAGTAAACTTGGTTTTTGACTCTCCACTGAATGAGATGTGTTACATTTAATGTATTGGATTTTTTCTTTCTTGCTAAATCAGATGTACTACATTTAGTGAACTTGAGCATGATACCTACTGGAGAAGTTGTTAAAAGGCCATGGTATATGAATGTCAAAGATAGGTTTTTAGTGTTAACAAGGTATGGAAGGATATAATTTGGCTACAATAAGTGGCTATGTACAAGGGATGATAGAAGTGAAGTGAGGTAAGCATTTTTGGAAAGATCAAACAAGCTAACTCTAAGAGAATAATAAAACAAGTCAAATAGTATATGTGACTCCAAGAATTTTCATAGAACCACATGAGTCAACAAGCAAATATAGGTCACAATTATTTACAATCAATAGATAAAGGAGAGATCTATACATTATTTCATAGATTTGTACAAAGTTTCTAGTCTTCAAGATGCCAAAAAGAGAGATAAGAGGTCACACAGGCTCACTTGTTGAAGACAATCATAGTCATCAATATCAGTGACATGTTCAAACCTATAAATAATTACAAAAAAAGGCTACAAGCAAATAGATCAGTATCAGATGTAATATGGTTTGAGATAGGTTTTAGTGTTAGCTTGCAGATGATGTTTTGGGCAAGCTAGGATTCAAGTGAGGAATGTTGTTCCAGTGTTTTCTTCTCACTCCTACAATTTATAATGGAGATTTTGACTAAGGATCCTTTCTAATGTTTCTGGCTTTTTAGGTCAAGAGCAATTAGGGTACTTTAGGGTGTTGAGGTTACATGGAAAAAAGGCTTGTAGGCTCAAGTCTTTGATATTTAAGGTTAACTTAGTTGAATCAACACCATCAAAGAGGCTTATTTAAGCTTCAAAAGCTAGTCAAATCACTTCCACATCTCCTTAGCTCAATCCTACATGTCAAGATAAGAACATCAACTAGCATATATGTGGTAAATTTCTAAACAATGTTAAAATAATGCAAAGTAAGGTCAAAACATAGAAGAATCAATCCAAAGAAGGTTCAAAATGAAGTCATAAAAAGGTGAAATATGGCTAAACAGGGTTAAAACATGGTCAAAATAAGTAAAAATGAGGTAAAAACAAGGTAAAATTAGTGTAGGAACATCTCTTCTAATTTCCTTGTGCTTGTCCTACAAGTTGTTTTTGTAGGTTTTGCACTTGGAGAAGACTTGGATGCATGGTCTAGTTTTTGTGTGTGTTTTTGTGTTGAATATTTATGATGATAATTCTTGGATGTTTTAGCATGTTTGGAGGTATTTTTGGCTTATTTTGATAAGTTTAAGAGGTTCTAGGATCTATGGAGACTTGTTGGGAGGCATCCAAAGGCTCCCAACATCAAAACAAACATTTTTATTTTTGGTACCTTTAGGATAGATGTCTCCCCAAAAAGATTGATGTCTTTCAAGAGATGTCTTGCCTAAAATGTAGACGTCTCCAGTCTATAGAAGATGTCTACCAAAAACAATAGACATCTCTCCCAAGAGTAGGGCTTTCATAGAAGACGTCTCCTCAGAGATGTCTCCCCTGAAGTGTCGACATCTATAGTCCAAAGAAGACATCTTCCAAAAATAGGATGTCTCTCCTAAAAACAAATCTTTCACATGAGACGTCTACATGAAACAAGAGACATCTATGTTTATGAAGAAGAAAAAGCTCTAATAGGAGTATCAATTAGAAAACATCCAAAAGACTCCAGATCCATGTGGGAAATATCTAGGGAGTCAAATAGAAAGCTTCCTATGATTTTGGATGTTTATAATCATGTATGCCTTCATCCATGAGAAGAGACGAGAGTTTTGTATGCAAGGAGAACTGAACAAGAGAGATTAGGTGAGCAGATTGGGTGAGTGCAACAGGTGATTGTAGCTCCAAGATCAACTTGTGGTGTGTTGATCTATGTATTCTATTCTCTTGTATGAAAATAATATATAAAAATCAAATATATGTAACATTTAACATTATGTGTAAAGAAAATAACAGCGAAAATGTAGAATGAAAGAGAAAATAATGCTTTATTGATGTAGAATGGTGTATCTGGATCATGCTCTAAAAGTATTCCTTAGGGTTTTTTTTCTTCAACATCTATCCCTTAGAGGCAATCTAGCATTACCACCATGGTTAGGCCTATAACTAGCCAAAAGAGAGGGTTAGTCCTCTTTCTATCCCACTTCACCCAACACACATTACATGCCTTTACCAAGTACGCAACTCTATGTTGGCACAACATCTAATATCTAGGTATAAATGCCTTAGGTCAAATCCTAAAAGTTTTCTGCAAGAGACACATCTGTTATTACAACATGGCCTTTTGTGTCCAAATTACAACTCCTCTTTTGGGTCTTGTTACAATAACAATAATACTTATTATGGGAAGGCACCATCTTTGTTATGCAACAACAACATTTGGAAACAAGGACATTATACTTAACATAAGCGAACTTTCAACCATTGATGAGAGCAGTTACTCTAGTAGTTATTCTAATTATTAGAGCAGTTAAGTAGCAAAACTCTTGTAGTTTGTTTGAAAGATAGAGTATTTTCCAAGTGCTTGCAATAGAAGGTCTAAGTGTGGATAGATCTTTATTTAAGCATTGTGTACTTGAGCACACCTTGTGTATGGCAATAAAGACGAGCTCTTTGATTCATCCTTGCAGCACTTAAGAGTTTTTTTCTTGCACATTTATTTTATTTTATTTTATTATGCATTTATTTTATTTTATGCACTTTACATTTATGTTATTAGTGTAGAAATTCATTTTGATCAATTAATAAAATTGTTAAATTACACTCAGTATGATCACTTCAAGCATCCGTGTAACACTTGGTAACCCAATAATGATTAGCATTTGGTAATCCCAGTAGTGTTGCACTGGTTCAAGATGTGTATAATAAGTGAGAACGGATGCTGGTGTTAGCATTAGTTAGAACTTAGTTAATGAGTAGTTAAGATAAATTAGTCACTTAGTTATCTCTCTTTCCCTACTAGCGCAGGACATAAAAACATAAAAGCTATAAAAATCATATGCCTCAAGCTTACTTAACCATACAATCGTGACATAGAAGTAAGCTTGGGAAGACAATGATCAACCAACCCATCCTTGTTCCATAAGGATGCATAAGCACTTAGTCCTTGGAATTCGACTAGATCGTGCATGAAACACCTGTATTTGTATGGTTGAGCGTAGGGCTACCTTGCCGCTCATCATTGGTGCCATTTCCGGGGACTTAGTTGTTTGTGCGCTAATTAGAACATAGGAAATCATTCACATCGTTGGAACAAACCCTTAGGGTTGATTGAGAAAATAATAAACAAGAATACATTGCACACTAAATAGACAAGTATGTCTCTTTCTTTGTATAGAAGCGCCTCATCGCCTAGGTTTGAAATAGGAAATATTCAACAACGTAATACACATGACGTTGATCTGCTAGTCCCTCAACAAGTTAGAGTGGTATATATTCATATCGATGATTCTATACTAGACTTCACCTTTATCCTCCATCAAGATGAACAACTACATTGGCAAGACTTAGAAGGTAACATAGTGTTACCTCCTAATCGTTTAGTCCCAAGTATGCTTCTTTGTGTTATCACATGAATTGGTATGCCACACTTACATGTAGAGTACGTCATGCAAGACCATGACTTGAGAGAGTACCATCCCATGGAGGCACAACATCAAAGGGACTTACAATAGGAGAGACATCATAAGTCTTTAAAGGGCAAGTGGTCTCAGGATGTCCCACATGTCTTAAGCAAAAATAAGTATGATGAACATACCTCAGGCAGTCGCCCACATAATGATGTTCCTCCCCTTGACTTTGGCGAAGGGGTTGTGTATCAAAACCTTCATTCTACTATTCATAACCTAGGTTCTAATACCCACAGGCACAAAGGATCCTAAAAAGGGACATGGACACATGATAAAGGTGGATATTTTGATCATAATCATGATCAAGGTCATGACCACTGAAGAGAAGGTAGCTGACACCATCATGGTGATGGTTCCCCTTCTTCTTCAGCTTCATCATCTCCTTCACCCTCTCCTATATTATCTGGATGTAGTCATAAAGAAAAATACCATGGGGATGGAGGTAGGCAAAGTGGAAGTCATAGGTGAAACAACCAAGAAAGGGGATGAGGGCACTCTAGAGAATCACAACATAGAAGAAGGAAGAGTAGGGAAAAACGTAGCCATCATAGATTTCATGGACAAGATGATCACAATGAACCCCTCCTCACTACTCAAAGTATGTAGGACATAATTGAGGCTGTTAGAATTCCAACAAGGCATAAGAAAGATAGTAGGATCAAGAGATTAGATATGAACAACATCCCACGATTTGAAGGGGATACAACATTGATCCTTAGAATCATTTACAAGCATTCCATGATGCATGTGCCTTACAGAACATAGAGAACAAATGGCAAAAACTTAAGTTTTTCCCATAGACATTAGTTAAAGAAGTGGAAATCTGGTACTGATCTTTAGAACCAGAATTCATTTGTAGGTGGAGTACCATGTTAGAAATATTTAATGACAAGTACCAAATGTACTCCCGAGTGTCTAACTTGTGAAAGAAAATCCAAGGCTGGAAACAAGGAGTACATGAACCCTTGGATGCTACCATGGGCCAATATTATGCACTATTACATTGTTGTCCTAGCCATGGTTATTCACAAAGGGATCAACTGCACCATCTCGTGGATGGGCTTAGGTATGAAACAAGAAGAACCCTTAGGACTTATGCCCAAGGAAGTCTATCTGAGCTTAGGTCCCATCAAAATCAAAGACTATTAGAGCAAGTTGCTAAGGAAGAAGATGAGCTATGGAAGAGAGAAAGTGTAGAAGAGTATAACTAAGATCCTTCCCTCCAGAAGAGGGTAGTAAGATTTTGGGAGGATGAAGAAGAGTCACCACTCGAAGAGATGGTGAATAGGAAAATTTTTCCTATCCAAAAGATGACATCAGAATTTTTGAAAAAGGTAGATCAAATGTGGGATTTCCTAGACAATAGATTTTAAACTATTCTAAAAATAGTAGAGGAGTCAAGAGAGCAAGGTAGTAAGAAAAGAAAAAAGAGAGAAGCTGAACATGCACATAGCAAGGGTAAGGGCAAAGTTTCCATCATTGAAGAGGTTGTGGAGTCAGAAATAGACAATGATTGTGGATGTGAAATATGTCAATATGACCATCCTAAAGGATTTTGCCCTATAATCTCACATCTATAAGAGTCTAGGGTGTATACACTCAACCCACGATTGAACAAATAGCAAGCACCCTGAAGGTTACCTTACCCCCAAGGTAACCCAAGATAGTTCCACCAACCCTTAACATATTATCTCAATGGAATTCCACCACACCAAATTGAGCAATATCAATAGTGGTAGCACCCACAATCATGGGGAATGCCACCACCAAGGCAACAATATCCTTACAAGCAACCTAACCTATATGGATATTACGTGCAGCAGCCAATCTCCCCACATGACTCTACTAGTCATGTCACTCCTCAACCTCACTACCAAGCTCGCGAGTATTATGGGACTCCCTCTTCTAGAGGTAATATTCTACAAGCATATCATCCTTCTCATTTAGCCACATCTATTTCACCAATAGCTCCACTACCACCTACTCCTACGATGCAAGGTGAAATCCCTACCTAGCCATAGCAACATAACGCCATGAGGGCTGTTACCTCTCAACCTACTGTTGGTTCCAACAACCACATGAAGAAAAGACCTTTCTTTAGAACCAACACTCCAACCAAGCCCTTGCAATTATAAGCAGTTGATTCCTAAGATGCCTCAGTATCAATCAAAACTTTGAAGCCTCCTTCAACTCAACCACCACACTCAATGCATACGGTCATGCTAACACATGTCATCACCAATTGGATCAAAGCTGACCAACCTTCCTAGGAAATTATTTGATCCTAGGAGTCCTCTGATATACTTATAGATTATTGGAAATTTGCTGTGCAAGGCTCTTTTGGATTCAAGTTCTAGTTTCAACTTGATTTCTCAAGAAATGTACAAGTCCTAGAACTTTCCTCCATTGAAAAAGAGCAACATCTATCTAGAGTTGGCCAACTAGTTCATCATTGTACCATTGGGACTAGTGGAAGACATTATTACCACTATTTGTGGGTGGTTGTACCTAGCTAACTTTGTAGTGATTCAAGTAAACAACAATAAGGGGGACTTCTCAATCATAATGGGAAGAGCATGGCTAAGCACCATTAATGCATGCCTAGGAATTCGTGATCTTTCCCTAGAAATGTCAAAGAAAAATACATTCAGAAAGATTGAGAAGAAGAAAGTTCTAGGCATCGCATATTGTGACACAAGGTGTAATTGCATATAGAGGTCATGGGTTGTGCAAAGTTTAACATTGCCTACATGCAATCAATGTGCACAAGTGATCAACATACAAAGATGCTTGTATGCAGTAGCCACACGACAAGAAGGCACCAAGTGACTAATAGCTAATCTAGAAAGTAGTTCAATCATATGCATGAAACCAACTAAGGGTTTGACTTATGCTTACATCGATAGCATAGACGCATTAGAGCAAGTCCACCGCCAACTTCCAAGTCTTAACCTTGAAAATATGAATTGGGGGAAGTTGGAAATCCATGACAAATTTAAGCAGGAGCCCCTCAAGCTAAAACCATTGCTCACCAGTATGGAATACACATTCCTTAAAAATGAAAAATTAGTAATTATCAATGCTAAGCTTGCTCCTCAATAAAAGGAAGAACTACTGAAGGTAATAAATAAATGATTGGAAGCCTACGCTTGGTCATATCTTGAATTAACTAGAATAGATCCTAGGATATGCCAACATAGAATTTACACTAACCTCTCCATGAAGCCTCAAATACAACCATAGAGGCGATGGAATCCTAAGCTGAAGCAAGTAGTTAAGGAAGAAATCAAACAACTTCTCAAGGTTGCGTTCATATACCCCATTGTTGATAGAGAATGGGTTAGCCCCTTAGTTATTATGCCTAAAAAGGGAGGCCAATGGAGCGTGTGCATAGATTTCAGGCTACTAAATATGGCAACATTTAAAGATCACTTTCCATTGCCATATTTCGACTAAGTCTTAGACACCATCGCAAGGCCTTGCTATTACAATTTTCTGGATGGATATAACAAATACAACCAAATACAAATAGCCCCAGAAGACCAAGCCAAGACTATGTTCACTAGTCCTTGGAAAACGTTGACATACAAACAGATGTCATTTGGCTTGTGCAATGGCCTCTACAACATTTCAATGACTAGTTTTAAGCATATTCCAATAGTAGATAGGGAATGGCATGGAGGTCTTTATAGATGGCTTCTTCACTTATGGAGCAAACTTTGATCAAGCCTTGGACTAATTGGATCAAGTGTTAAAAAGATGTGTAGAAACCAATTTGAGGCTCAACTAGTAGAAAAGCCATTTGATGGTCCAAGAAGGTGTAGTACTAGGGCACAAAATCTCACACACAAGGATAGAGGTAGACCCCAAAAAAATCAAAATTATCCAAGGAATTACCCATCAACCAGAAACTATCAAAGATATTTGATCATTCCTTGGACATACTAGCTACTATAGGAGATTTATTGGGAACTTTTCAAAGGTTGCCAAACCATTGGTGAAATTAATGAAAAAGGACATACCTTTCAAGTGGACTAGGGAATGTGAATTAGCTTTCCAAACTTTGAAACAGAAGCTAGTATAAACACCCATTCTACAAGCTCCTAACTAGTCCAAACCATTTCATATCATGACTGACACGTCCAACTATGCCTTGGGAGTTGTACTTACATAGTTAGATGACTAGAAGCATCCTTATTACATCCACTGTGCAAGTAGAAGTATCACTAGTGCACAACTTAACTACACTACCACAGAGAAGGAATTAATGGATGTAGTGTTTACACTAGAAAATTTTAAACACTATGTACGCAATATTGCGGCCTGCTGAAATGTCTATAAATAAGAGGTGGCTTTCCCTATTTTAGGCACTTAGATTTAGACCCCTAGCCAAAATCTTGCAGTTTTACCATTCCAGAGTTAGAATAATTTCCATGTGCCCACAGTAGGACTCTTAAAGTGAATGAATCTTTATTTGAGCAAATTGTACCTAAGCACACATTTTTGTATAGCAATAAAGATGAACTTTCTAATAAACCTTACAACATGTGGACTAAGCTAAATAGGAATTAATTATTGTTAAATGTTTAAATGCTTTCCTAAATAACTAATCTCTCTCAACCCTGAACTCTCCTAGTTAAGTGCACTCAGTACGATCGCTTCGAGCATGTGTGTAATGCTTGGTAGCCCAGTAACAAGTAGCATTTGGTAATCCCAGCAGCGTTGCATTGGTTCAGGGTGTGTGTAGCAAGTGGGAATGGATACTAGTGCTAGGAAAATTAGAACTTAGTTAGTGAATAGTTAATGGAAGTTAGCCACTTAGTTCTCTTCACCCTCCTCTATTAACATTAGACATTAAAAACATAAAAGATATAAAAATCATATACCTCAAGCTTACTTAACCATACAACCATGATAATACAAGTAAGTTTGGGAAGACAGTGATTGATTAACCTTAAGTGTTCCATTAGAGCACATAAGCACTTAGTCCTTGGAGTTTGACTAGATCGCGCATGAAATGCTTGTATTCATATGGTTGACTGTAGGGGTACCTCGCCACTCATCATTGGCATCATTGCTGGGGACTTAGTTGTTTGTGTGCTACGTAGAACATACGAGATCATTCATATTTTTGGGATGCTAGAATGAACCCTTAGGGTTGATCAAAAGAAAAGATAAGACAATGGTAAATTTCACACCACACAAGACAAAAATGTCTTCTTCTTTGCACAAAAGCATTTCACCACCTAGGATCAACACTAGAGACAGTCGACGACATAGTGCATGTAACCAAGATCCACAAATTCCTCAACAATTCCATGTGCTATATATTCATCACGATGAATATGTACCTGACTTTATCTTTATTCTTCACCAAGATGAACAACTGTGTTGGAGAGACTTGGAGGGTAACATAGTGTTGCCTTCAAACCAAGCAGTCCCCAACATGCTCCTTCATGCTCTCGCATGAATAGGCATGTCACAATTATATGCAGAGTATGTTGCATGTGACCATGACACAAGGGCCTACCACCCCATAGAAGCGCAATGTCAAAGGGACTTGCAACAAGAGAGATATCATACATCTTTGAAGGGAAAATGGTCCCATAACACCCCACATGTTTTAAGCGAAGTTGGAAATGGTGAACTAGTTCCAATAAGTTCCCCATCAAACGATGTTCCCCTCCTAAAGATGGTGAGGAGGTGGTGTATCAGAACCTTCACTCTACAATTCACAACTCTAGTTCTAATCCCCATGAACACCAAGTTTTCAACAAGGGAACAGAAACACATGATAAGGGCGAGTAGTCTAATTGTAATCACGATCAGGGCCAAGACCACCGAAGAGAAGGTAGGAAACATTGTCATGGTGATGGTTCTCCTTGTTCTTCACCTTCATCATCACATTCACCCTCTCCTTTTTTATCAAGACCCAATCATAAGGAACCTAAGGAACCTAACCATGATGATAAGGATAAAAAGAGTGAGAAACCTCGACGAGAGAGTCAAGAACGCAGACGAGGGCATTCTAGAGAATCACAACATAGAAGAAGGAAGAGTAGAGAACCACATAGACATCATAAACGCTACAAATGAAATGACCACAAAGAACCCTTACTCATAACTTGAAGCATGTTAGACATCATGAAGTTTGTAAGAGTTCCCACAAGGCACCAAAAAGATAGTAAGATCAAGAGGTTGGACATGAATAATATCCCATGATTTGAGGGGGGATACAACACTGATCCTCAGAACCACTTACAAGAATTTCATGATGCATGTGCCTTGCAGAACATCAAGAATGAATGGAAAAAATTAAAGTTGTTCCCAAGGACACTGATGAAAGAAGTGGAAAGTTGGTACTGGTCCTTTGAACTAAAATCCATTCGAAGGTGGAGTACAATGCTAGAACTATTTAATGACAAGTATCAAATGTACTCCTAGGTGTCCAACCTATGAAATCAAATCCAAGGGTGGAAGTAGGGAAATCACAAACTCTTGGATGCTACCATGGGCCATTATTATGCACTATTACATCCTTTCCCAAGCCATGGCTACACACAACAGGATCAACTATGCTATCTTGTAGATGGACTTAGGCATGAAACTAGGAGAACCCTTGGAATGTATGCCCAAGGAAGATTATCAAAGCTTAGGTCCCATCAAGTTCATAAATTGTTAGTGCAAGTAGCCAAGGAAGAAGTGGAGCTACGAAAGAGAGAAAGTATAGAAGAGTACAACTGCAATCCTTCCCTCCAAAAAAGGGGAGTGAGATTCTATGAGGAGGAAGAGTCAGCACTCGAAGAGATGGTAAATAGAAAAACCTTGTCACTCCAAAAATTAACAATAGAAGTGTTAGAAAAGGTAGACCAAATGTGGGACTCCTTCGATAGTAGATTTGAAACCATTCTCAAAATCATAGAGGAGTCTAAGAAGCGAAGTAGTGACTATGATAAAAAGAAAAAGAGGGACATGGACAATGCATGTAACAAAGGTAAGGGTAAAATGGCCATCACCGAAGAGGTTGTGGATTCTAATATGGACAATGACAGTGAATGTGAGATATGCCAATACGACCATCCTAAGGGATGTTACCCAATAATCTCACACCTAATAGAGTTTGGGATATATGCACTCAACCCATGACTTAATAAACGACAAGCACCCCAACAGTTACCTTATCCCCAAGTTAACCCAAGGCAGTTTCACCAACCTTTAACATATTACCCAAGTGGAACTCCCCCACAACCTATTGAAGAACACTAGCAGTGGAAATACCCACAGTCATGGGGGATGCCACCACCAAGGCAATAATACCCTTACTGGCAACTAGATCCATATGGCTATTATGTGTAGCAGCCAATCTCCCCACATGACTCTGTTGGTCACGTGACACCACAACATCACTACCAAGCTCAGGAGTATTATAGGACTCCTTCTCCTGAGAGAGACAACCCACAAACATACCATCCTTTTAACCCATCCATGACTCTCACACCGATAGCTCCACTAGCACCCACTCCAGTAATGCAAGGGGTACTTCCCACTCAACTGCAGCAACCCAATGTCACGAGGGCTATGAATCCTCAACCCACAATTGGTTCTAACAACCTTATGCAGAAAAGATCTTTCTTCAGAACTAACAATCCAACCAAGCCCTCACCATCACAAGTAGTTGAACATCTGAACACCTCCCTATCAAGTAAAGCTTTGAGGCCTCCTTCAACCCAAAAATCGAGCTTAACACACACAGTTATGTTAACACATGTCATTACTGACTAGATTAAGGTGGGACACCTTCCCAGGAAATTCTCTGATCTTGGAAGTCCTCTAATCTATCTTCAAGTTGCTAGGAATGAACCATGTAAAGCTCTTCTGGACTTAGGTTCCAAAGTCAACCTAATATCACAAGAGATGTATAAAACCTGGAACCTACCTCCATTAAGGAATATTAACATTTGACTAGAGTTGGTCGACTAGTCCATCATAGTCCCCTTAGGACTGGTGGAGGACATCATTATCACTATATGTGAGTGGTCGTATCCAGCTGATTTCCTAGTGATACAAGTAAACAACGGTAAGGGGGACTTCCCAATAATAATGGAAAGAGCATGGCTAAGTACTATAGATGCATGCCTACGAATCCGTGATCTTTCCTTAGAAATATCCAATAAGAACACTTTTGGAAATTTTGAGAAGAAGAAAGTTCCATGTATCACATATAGTGACATGGGGTGCCATTGCGTGCAGAAATCATGGGTTATGAAAAGTTTAGCATTGCCTGCATGCAATCAGTGTACAAAATACATTAATATACAAAAGTGCATGTATGCAATAGCCACATGACAATAAGACACCTAGTGGCTGATGGTTGATCAAGAGAGTAACTCACTAACATGCATGGAACTAAATGAGGGAATAACTAGTGCTTACATTGAAAGCATAGACACATTGGAGCAAGTTCGTTGCCAAATTTTAAGTTTTAACCTTGAAAACATCAACTAGGGAAAGTTGGAGATTCTTGAAAGATTTAAATAATAGCCCCTAGATTTGAAACCATTGCCCACCGGTCTGGAGTATATGACCCTCGAAAATGGAAAACCAGTGATCATTAATGCAAGATTTATTCCCAAACAAAAAGAAAGACTGCTAAAAGTGATAAACAAGTGGCAAAAAGCCTTTATCTAGTCATACCCCAAGTTAACTAGAATAGATCCTAGGATATGCCAACATAGGATTTACATGAACCCCTCCATGAAACCTTGAAAACAACCGTAGAGGTGATTGAACCCAAAATTGAAGCAAATAGTAAAAGAAGAAATAGAATAGATTCTTAAGGCTGGGATCATATATCCCATTGCTGATAGTAAATGGGTTAGCCCTCTGGTGATCATGCCTTAAAAGGAAGGCAACTGGAGGGTGTGTATAGATTTTAGGCTACTGAACATGACAACATTCAAAGATCACTTCCCATTGCCATTTGTTGACCAAGTCTTAGACACCATAGTAGGACATCACTATTATAGTTTTTTAGATGGCTATAATGGATACAACCAAATATGAATAGCTCCAAAATATAAGACAAGACAACATTCACTAGTCCTTAGGGAACGTTTTCATATAAACAAATGTCATTTGGCTTATGCAATGCTCCTACCATGTTTCAATGCCTAGTTCTAAGCATATTCCAATGACAGATAGGAAATGGAGTGGAAGTCTTTATGGAGGACTTCTCCACTTATGGAACAAGCTTTGATCAAGCCTTGGACCGATTAGAGCAAGTGCTGAAAAGATGTGTAAAAACCAACTTTAGGCTCAACTAGTAGAAAAGCCATCTGATGGTCCAAGAAGGCATAGTACTTGGGTATAATATTTCATGTTCAGGAATAGAGGTAGACCTAGATAAAGTTATGGTCATCCAAGGAATCACCCGATAATTGAAAACTATCAAAGACATTCAGTCATTCCTTGGACACACTGGCTACTATAGGTGATTCATTGAGAACTTCTCCAAGATTACCAAATCGTTGGTAGAACTAATGAAGAAGGATGCACCATTCGAATGGACCAGGGAATGTGA
Source organism: Gnetum montanum (assembly GCA_015680685.1). NCBI lineage: Eukaryota > Viridiplantae > Streptophyta > Gnetopsida > Gnetales > Gnetaceae > Gnetum > Gnetum montanum. Next base: position 485,177 of record MNCI01017890.1, on the reverse strand, counting down.
ATGAGCATTCTATACTCTGAAACAAAAGATTGTGTAAACTCCCATTATACAAGCCCTTGACTAGTCCAAACCATTCCATATAATTACTGAAGTCTCCAATTATGCCTTAGGAGTTATACTTACATAGTTACATGACCAAAAACATCCTTACTACATCCACTGTGCAAGTAGGAGTATTGCTAGTGCACAACTTAACTACACAACTATAGAAAAAGAATTAATGTTTGTAGTGTTTTCACTGGATAAGTTTAGGCACTCTGTGTTAGGTTACAAAGTGATCATCCATATGGATCATAGTGCAATCAGGTTCCTCATGAACAAGCCAATAGTTATCCCTCATATTATACGATGGCTGGTAATCCTATAGGAGTTTGATCTAATGATGATTGATCGAAAGGGTACTAAGAACGTAGTTGTAGATCATTTATCTCAGTTGCACTGGGACAGCAAAGAGGATGAATATGCCATATCCAATCATTTTTCGAATGAAGCCCTCTTTGCCAATGTAGTGAATAACCAACCCATGGAAATGAATTAGTATAGTAGCATTCTCACCTATCTCTATTCCCAACAAACACCAAAGGAGCTGGACTTTAGGAAGAAACAACAGTTTCTTCATAGAGCCAAGTACTTCATGGAAATCAATGGAAAACTTTACGAAGTCTATCCTGATGGCTTGGTTAGATGGTGTGTGCCTGATGTGAACCAACTAAGAGTTCTCCAAGATGCTCATGAGGGCCCTTGTGGGGGTCACTATGTAGGGAGATGAATGAGTATTAAGATCCTACTTGCAGGATATTACTAGCCAACATTGTTTCAGGATCCCCATTAATTTGTCCAATCCTGTGACTACTGTCAATGTGATGGAGGAATGACTACTATAATGGAGGGTCCACAACAATAGATTCAACCTTTAGAACCCTTTGACATTTGGGGAATAGGCTTTATGGAATCCATTATACCAATGTCCAATGGAAAAGTTTACATCATTGTTGTTGTAGACTATCTATTAAAATGGGCTGAAGAAGCTGCTGTTATAGATTGCATATCATCTATAGTTGCACGATTTGTGAAAAAACAAGTCATAAATAGGTTTGGTATGCCACGTGCACTTATCTCAGATAATGGAACACACTTCACTAGTGCAACCTTTCAAAAATTGATGCAATGCTTAAGGGTTGAACATAAATTGACTACACCTTATCACCCCCAAGCTAATGGCCAAGCTGAGGTTGCCAACTGGGAGATTACAAAAATATTAACAAGGACAATTAGCAAATATAGGCGAGATTAGAGCACTAAGCTGAATGATGCTCTCTGGGCATACCGCTCCACTTGGAAACTCCCTATAGGCTATTCTCCCTATGAGTTAGTATACGAAAAATGTCCAAAGCTTCCAATTCAAACCAAGCTCCGTACACTATCCATGGCATGTGACCTCCACCTTGACCTTGATCTAGCACAAAAACAAAGATTGGCAACTCTAAACGTGCTAGACAAAAATCGATTGGTCTCCTTGTCATCAAATGAGTTGCACAAGGTACATAATAAACAACGTCATGACTTAAAAATTTGAAAGGTCAAGTACCATGTAGGAGATAAGGTCTTCTACTGGAACCCCACATATGTGCCATAATGCACAAAATTTCAAACATTGTGGGAAGGGCCTTACATCATTCATACGACCTTTCCCTTAGGGGCCATGACCATATACAAACATGAAAGCCCTAATAAAATATTACTGGTCAATGTGCAACAAACCAAACCCTTCCATGAACTTAGAATAGCTGGTGCACATAATACCTCTGAGAAAGGATGACCTCGCTCATTATTTTGGATCTCCCCCTTTCAACTTAGTCATGGGAAAGATGGCCACCTATGCTGATCAATCAAGGCCCTTAGTTCCTTTTTTAAGTTTTTATTTCACACATATTTTTTTACAAATTTCTTTAAATTTTCTTTTTTTTTTAAAACATCGTTCATAATTTTTCATTTATTTGTGTGTCTACTTATTTTGTCATGTTCATCACTTAATAAGCGCTCCTGATGATGGTATGTACTGTATTCTATTGGTTGCTAATGTTTGGTTTTTACCTTTGAATTATAATGTTGATACTAAGGTATGGTTCTTTTGATATAATAGGCAATGAGTCCACATCATCCATGCATCCATGAATTTCTATGATATCTCTTGGCTTGGAACTATTCAGTCCCTTTCTTCAAAAAAATAATAGAACTATCAACAAATTGATGATTGGGCATTTCTCAAACTAAGGAAGGACTCAAGGATTGAAAAGGGTGTGACTTCAAGGGGACTTGATGCATTTGTGTTGGCCATTCTCTTTGGTTCTTGGATGTTTTCTTCTTGAGCTTTCCTTACCATTCTAACGTTGTTCCATTATAGGAAGGCTTAGCTAATAAAAATTATAATAAGTCTTTGCATGGTGTGGTTCTCATGCAAAAAAAAAGAGAGAGAGAAAAGAGAAAAGTGATTCAAAGCACACCCCTTAGATGAAATAATCACCTAGGCTACAAGCACTGGTTATGGAACTAAAAAAACATGTTTCCTCTAACTAAGGCCCTTTCTCACTTCCTACTTTCTTCTTTCTTGTTTCATCGAAATGGTGGTGACTCTTTGATTGAGGCATTCTTGTTACTTCAGGTGGATGGATTGGCCATATGTATTAATGCGAAGTCATTGGATGTGGATTTTTTGAGGCTGGATTTGGAATGATATCTACTAAGTCACATTAACCATTAATACACAAGGGGGTTGTACACCACCTTGTTCTTGAGACCCCATTCCATTCTCTTCTTTCTATCGTTCTTTCTCCATTATTTACCTCATTGCTAGTTGTATCAGTAGTCTATATTTTGGTTGATGCATTGTTTCATTTTTGGTAAACTCTTGTGGTTAAGAATTTAACTCTTTCTTCCAAATGACATTTCCAGAGCCTACGGACTCTTTGAATGTGGGAATGTCAGGGCATTAAGGGCATGAGCCTACTTTGGGGAGGACTCACTAGCATTCCTATTTGGTGCATCAGTTAATTTCTTTCTCTTAATTATTTTTACAATCAACATTTATTTTTTTCATTTTCATCTTTGAAATCCATTTCATCAGTGTTGCAGTTGTCTCTTTTTCTCCATATTTCTTATTCCTTATCTTTTTCCATTCTCTCGCTACTAGAGGAACACTCTTAGTCATGGAGGACCTAGTTCAATTTTTTCGATTTCTCTAAACCCCTACACCTTGGGTAGTCACCAGTGTTATATCTTCAAAATCCGCATTAGCCATAGCACAACTCAGCCAATGAACCTTACACCGAAGCAAGGTATCAACTGCATTGTGATCCATTTATCCTTGCTAATATAAGACTATATTGTGTGTGCAAATGACAATCATACAACAATGAATTCAATTTGGAGGGAATACTTGGAATGAACTTGTGCTAAAGCAGTTATACAAGGAATAAGATTGATGGCATGCTTATGGATGGACAATGAAAAGTGCAATCTTGGTATCGATAACAAAAGACTTCTTCTTTTCTCTCTCTCTTTTCTCTCTTCGCTCTCAGCTACCAAATAAGGTTGGATGTCAAATGTTTATAGTATTTACCCCTGTTATTATGAACACTAATTTTGTCATGTATTGTAATGATGATCTGTTCACATGTCACCCCATTCACCATTAGTGTCATTTCTGTCAATAATCCCATACGTTCCCAATATTTTGTAAGGAACTCAAGGACGAGTTTTCATTCAATCATGGGGGTATGATGAGACACGATATCGCATACACGATATCACAGCCTACCACAATGTCTATAAATAAGAGGTAGCTTTCCCTGTTTTAGGCACTTAGATTTAGACCCCTAGCCAAACTCTTGCAGTTTTACTATTCCAGAGTTAGAATAATTTCCATGTGCCCACAGTAGGAGTCTTAAAGTGAACGGATCTTAATTCAAGAAAATTGTACCTGAGCACACATTTGTGTACGGCAATAAAGATGAACTTTCTGATAAACCTTACAACATGTGGACTAAGCTAAATAAGAATCAATTATTATTAAATGTTTAAATGCTTTCCTAGATAATTAATCTCTCTCAACCCTTGACTCTCCTAGTTAAGTGCACTCGATACAACCACTTCGAGCACGTGTGTAATGCTTGGTAGCCCAGTAACAAGTAGCGTTTGGTAATCCCAGCAGCATTGCACTAGTTTAGGGTGTGTGTGGCAATTGGGAATGGATACTGATGCTAGGATAGTTAGAACTTAGTTAGTGAATAGTTAATGGAAGTTAGTCACTTAGTTCTCTTCACCTTCCTCTATTAGCATAAGACATTAAAAAGATAAAAGATATAAAAATCATATACCTCAAGCTTACTTAACCATTAAACCATGACAATATAAGTAAGTTTGTGAAGACAATGATTAATTAACCTTAAGTTTTCTATTAGGGTGCGTAAGCACTTAGTCCTTGGAGTTCGACTGGATCACGCGTGAAACGCTCATATTCGTATGGTTGAGTGTAGGGGTACGTCACCACTCATCAAGATATAAAGTATATATACATACAGATCATAGTGCAATAAGGTTCCTCATGAATAAGCCAATGGTTAGCCCTCTTATTATACGATGGCTTATAATCTTACAAGAGTTTGATCTTATGATGATCGATCATAAAGGCACCAAGAACATATTTGTTGATCATTTATCTCGGTTGCGATGGAACAACAAAGAGGATGAGTATCCAATTTTAATTATTTCCTAGATGAATTCCTCTTTGCCAGTGTAGTGAATAATCAATCATCCATGGAGAAAAACTGGTATAGTAGCATTCTTACCTATCTCCGTACACAAAAATACCACAAGAGTTAAACTTTAAGAAGAAAAAATAGTTTCTTCACCAAGCCAAGTACTTTATGGAGATCAATAGGCAACTTTACAAAGTGTGCCCCGATGGCTTGGTTTGATGGTGTGTTCTCGATATAGATCAACTACGATTTCTCTAAGATAGTCATGAGTGTCCTTGTGGGGGTCATTACGTTGAGAGATGAATGGCCATCAAGATCCTACTTGCAGGATATTATTGGCCTACATTATTTTGAGATGTCCATCATTTCATCCAATCTTGTGAGTGCTGTCAATGTGATGGGGAAATAACTGCTAGAATGGAGGGTCTACAACAATGGATCCAACCATTAGAACCCTTCAACATTTGGGGAATTAATTTTATGGGGTCAATTACACCAATGTCCAATGGAAAAGCTTATATTATTGTTTTCATTGATTACTTAACAAAATGGGCCAAAGCAGTTGCTATTAAATATTGTACATCATCTACAGTTGCACAATTTGTTGAGAAAAAAATCATAAACAGGTTTGGTGTGCTGTGTGCACTTATTTCAGAAAATGGTACACACTTCATAGGTGCAAAATTTTAGAAATTAATGCAACACTTAGGGGTTGAGCATAAATTGACTACACCATACCACCCCCAAGCGAACAGTCAAGCAAAAGTCACCAACAGGGAGATTACAAAGATATTGACAAGAACCATTAGCAAGTTTAGGTAAGACTGAATTACTAAACTAAATGATGCTCTTTGGGCATACTGCTCCACATGGAAACTCCCTACAAGCTACTCTCCCTATGAGTTATTGTATGGTAAATTACTAATGCTTCCCATTCAAACTAAGCTCTGTATACTCTCCATGGCATGTGACCTCAACTTTGACCTTGATCTAGCATAGAAACAATGATTAGTAACCCTTAACTTGCTAGATGAAAATCGACTAGCTACCCTATCATCTAATGAGTTGAACAAGGCATTCAATAAACAATGTCATGACCTAAGGATTAGGAAAGTTAAATATCAACTAGGAGATAAGGTTCTCTACTAGAATCCCACACATGTGCCACAATGTACTAAATTTCAAACACTGTGGGAATGACCTTATATTATTTATGCAACTTTTCCTTCAAGGGCCATGACAATATAAAAACCTGAGAGCCTAGACAAGAAAATTTTGTTCAACGTATAATAAACCAAACCTTTCCATGAGCTTAGGATAGCTAGTACACATGCTACCTCTATTGATGGACAACCTTGCTCACTATTTTGGATCTCCTCCTTCCAAATCAGTCATGGGAGAGATGGCCACCAATGCTAACCATTTTAGGCCCTCAGTTCTTTTTGAATTTTTGTTTTATACATTTTTGTGTTACACATTTTTCCAACTTTTCTTATTTTTATTTTACACCATCATTCATGCTTTTACTATTTCTTTGTTTGCTTGATTTACTTTTATTCATCATCCAATAAGTGCTCATGATGGTTGATTGAATTATATCATATTGATTGCTAATGTTTGGTTTTTACCTTTGAATTATGATGCTAATATTAAGGTATGGTTATTTTGGTAAAATAGCAAATGAGTCCACACCGTCCACTCATCCATACAACTCTATGGTCTCCTTTAGCTTAGAACTATACAGTCCTCTTTTTCTAAGTAAATTTATTAATGAATTGGTGGTTGGGTACTTTTCATACCAAAGACTCAAAGGATGAAAAGGATGTGACTTCAAGGGGATTCGATGCATTTGTGCTAGCCATTCTCTTAAGTGCTTGGATGCTTTTTTCTTGGGTTTTCTGCCATTCTAACATTGTTCAAAAATCAAGAAGCTGAGTGAATAAAAATAAGTCTTTGCATGTGTGGTTCTCATGTAAAAAAAAAGGAGAAAAGTGAGAATTCAAAGAACACCCCTTAAACATAATAAAGCAATATAGGCTACAAGAACTGCTTATGAAACTAGAAAGACATGTTACCCATGCTTGAAGGTTCCCTCTAAGTAAGGCCCTTTCTCACTTCCTGCTTCTCCATCTCACTCTCCTCGGGATGGTGTTCTCTGTTTGTGAAGGCATTCTTGTTTCTTCAAGAGGATGGATTGGCTAAGTGTATTGATGTGAGGTCACTAAATGTCATTGGTTTGAGTCTGGATTTGGGATGAGTTCTACTCAGTTATCTTAACTATGAAATACACAAGGGGCTTTACACAACCTTGTTCTTGGGATTCCATTCCATTCTCTCCTCTCCATATTTCTTCCCATTTTCCACCTCATTACCGGTTTTATCATTAGTCCATTCTAGGTTGATGCATTATTTTTCTTTGGTGAATTCTTGTGCGTAAGTTTTTAACTCTTGCTTCCAAATGACATTCCTAGAGCCTACAGACTCTTTGGTTTGTGGGTTTGTTAGGGCATAAAAGGCATGAGCCTACTTTGGGGAGGACCCACTGGCATTTCTTTTTAGTGCAATTTTTAAGTTTTTTTCCTTAAACATTTCCTGAAATTAATCATCTCTTGTTTCATCCCCATCCATGACATCCATTTTATTAGCGTTGCTATTGATATTTTTCATCTTTCTTTGTTCCTCATGTTTTTCCATCTTATAGCTACCGAAGGTTCGCTCTTAGTCATGGGGAACTTGGCACAAATTTTTCAAATTTTTCCATTTTACTAATTGCCTAACCCCTACACCTTGGGTAGTTGCTAGTGATAAATCTCTGAACTAGTTTCTACCATAACCACAACTCAACCAATGCACTTCATATCGAGGCAAGGTATCAACTGCATTGTGGATTATCTATCCTTGCTCATTTGTGACTATGTTGTGTGTGTAGATGGCGATCATACAAATAATGGACTAGGCTTGAAGGAAGCACTCAGGATAGACCAGAACTGGAGCATTTATGAAAGGATCAAGTCTGGTGGCGTGGCTATGAATAAACACAGAAGGCGCAATTTTAGCATTGGTGGCAACATGCTTCATTTTCTTTCTTTTTCTTTCTCTTCAAGCTGCCAAATAAAGGCCTGGATGTTATTTATGTACAAGTGTTCACCACAATGGTTATGAATACTAATGTTATTATATGCTTATTGATCTGTCCACTAAGCATGTTGAGTCTATCATCCCATTCCACCGTCAATTGTCAATTAGTCAATAATCCCATACCTTCCCAATATTTTGTAAGAAACTTGAGGATGAGTTTTCATTCAGTCATTGGGGTATGATGAGAGAGTTACTCTAGTGGTTACTTTAGTAGTTATTTTAATTATTAGAGCAGTCAAGTAGTGAAACTCTTGTAGTCTGTTTGAAGATTAAAGTATTTTCCAAGTGCCTGAAGTAGGAGGTCTAAGTGTGGATGGATCCTTATTCGAGCATTGTGTACCTGAGCACACCTTGTGTATGGTAATAAAGATGAGCTCTTTGATTCATCCTTGCAACACTTGAGATTTGTTTTCTTACGCATTTATTTTATTTTATTTTATTATGCATTTATTTTATTTTATGCACTTTACATTTATGTTATTAGCGTAGCAATTCATTTTGATCAATTAAGAAAATCGTTAAATTACACTCAATACGATCACTTCGAGCATGCGTGTAACACTTGGTAACCCAGTAACGATTAGCGTTTGGTAATCCCAGTAGTGTTGCACTGGTTTAGGATGTGTACAACAAGTGAGAATGGATGTTGGTGTTAGGATTAGTTAGAACTTAGTTAATGAGTAGTTAAGATAAATTAGCCACTTAGTTATCTCTCTTTCCCTACTAGCGTAGGACATAAAAACATAAAAGCTATAAAAATCATATGTCTCAAGCTTACTTAACCATACAATCATGACATACATGTAAGCTTGGGAAGACAACGATCAAGCAACCAATCCTTGTTCCACAAGGGTGCATAAGAACTTAGTCCTTGGAATTCGATTGAATCATGCGTGAAACGCTCGTATTCGTATGGTTGAGCGTAGGGGTATCTCGCTGCTCATCAACCATTCTATGGTTCTACATTATTTACTCTAGAAGCTAGGTCATAAGAGGCACAGTATCTATCGTAAAGGACAATAAAGTCAAGGAAGTGTACACTTCCTTTAGTGCTGTAAAGACTCCAATCCATGGCTGTGTTGGTTGTATGGGAAGAGTAGAAAGTTGCAATGGCTCTAGTGTTCCAAAGGAATCTAGACTCATGCCAAAACATAAACACCTTCACTAATAATAGTGCTTTGTAGGGTAGTCATGCACTTCGGCCTTTCATAGTTTTTAGCCCATGACATTGCCTTGATGCAATCCCATCCTAGCTCACCCAAAGCATTCTCCCTTTCCATCTTGCTTTCATTAACAAAAGCACTAACAAATGTGTATCTAAAAATGTAATTCAAACTATTACAAAGACTTATTCACTTATTCATAGCATTATAGCATATGTCCATTTGGAGATAAAATCCTAAAAAAATGCATATTTATTTGATAACTAAACCGAATAGAATGGAAGGTGCCAACGCGGTGAAGATATAGTTGGAAAAAAGCATCCCACACATGAGGACAAGAATGCTGGCACATAAATTAAGAGGTCAGTGTGAATGAAGTGAGACCATATGAATTCATAAGTTGCTTAACACATGGCCAAAAATTTACCTTCGAGACAGTTTCATGATCTTTTGATATTTTGTCGGAATGTGTGGTGGTCCAAAATATTTGGATTGTTGCAATCTGAAAAAAAAAATCCAACGGTTTCAGAAGCATGCTGAAACACCCTAAAAATGCAGGGTCATCCTTGCTTCACCAGGCTCTTGCAATCCGCACAGCACTATGGCAGTTCATTGGGAGAAGAACATTCTAAGTCCAGGTCAGCCAGTTCGGCAAATTTTCTACTTTGAGCATGGACATGTTTTGTACCATCCTTCCCGCCCACCAAAGTAGCCTAAATAGCAAGCAACCTACTTAGAAATAATGTACAGAATAGGCAGCAACATCTTGGATGCACAAGAAAGAGTTCGACAAGTTTTCTAAGTCACGAAGTCTGCTACGCTATGCTACACTATGTAGCGTAGCAAGCTTCAGAAAACGATGGTAGAACAAAGTGCTACACTACGCAACGTCACAAAGCGTAGCATGGCAACGACTTCACTACCCACTTCCCTCACACAATTTTGAGTTTTGCAGTGATGTCCCTTTCCGTCAAGAAGTAGTGGACCATGTCTACTGCTATGCTATGCTGAGCTACATGGTGTAGCAAAGCATAGCAATCTTGCGGAAGAGACAGAAGGAAATTCAAAAGGCAAAGTCAACAGAGTTCGCAAGACTTGCATTGCAGGAGAGAAGGTTTGCAAATCAGCAAAGCTTTCGCTACAAAGGCAAGTTGCCATGCTACGTAGCGTAGCATAGCATAGCAAGCATGTGACATATAGCAGAGCGTACGACAAAGTGCTATGCTATGCCAAGCAAGCTACATCGCAAAGCACAGCAAGGCATACAAGTGGTTGTGTGACATCAATGCACTCCACCTAATCAAACCATTGGCACACATCTCCAAACGTTGACGATGTAATTACGGCATGGTAGGATCGCAGTTATTTCATGGCAAGTTCGCATCGCAAAGGTCTTGTAGGCCCAAAGGTCATAAATGGCTCAAGTGGCACCAGTAAGATGACACAGGCCTGCGACACGTAGCATTCAAACTACCCCTTTTAGGTTACCTTTAGCCCTATAAATATCCCGGTAAATAGCATGCAACAAGTCGACAATTTTGAGAAGTACCTGCAATTTGGAAAAATCCACAATTTTTAAGTTGGCAATTTCAAAAGAGTTCGCATCTTTCTTAAAGAAAACAGCTTCCAAGTGGTGGGAACTTTGATATTCTGAAACAAATATTTCCCCTCTCTAGAGCATTGTAATATCAAATTTATCTATCTAACACTGTAAACAGTGAGTCTCTCTCGGCTGGCGTGAGGTCCCCGTCTCCGTTCTACCACCTTGGTAGAACCCTGCATTGTTTGTACACGAGTCCGTGTCCAAGTGCATAGCTCTTTTTGCTCGGCATGCCTTGGTTACCCTCAGGATTTCTGCACTCCATCACACTGTGCAGCCAATTGTATCCACCCTGACGAGTTTGTAGCTTTGGAGTGGTGCATGTTTCTAATCACACTTTACTTTATCTCTCATTTGTTGTCTCATTTTTTGCATTATTTTCTATCTTATTCAACTTTAAGCATTACTACGTATTACTGTCACAGTTTTACAGTTTCTTCCCTACTTCATTTACCCTTAAGCCTTATCTCGCATTTCGCATTATTTACATTGCAAAAGGCTATATCGATGTTGATGTAAGTCCCTGTCTAATCGACCAGACCGTTCAGGGCACCCCGTGTCTACACACACCCAACACGGCCCTCTCGTAGATACAGGGTTGGACAGTGTTCTTTTAGCCACCGACTTTTTCGGTCACTACAATTTTCTGGCACTAGAAGGAGGGCCTTTTGGTGCCTTTGCTACATGTCACAGTAGTTCTATGAGCCTTCTACACCCTAGCACACACGAGCATAAACGCGACACCCTCTTGTGATTGGTTGCGCTTTGTGCGGTGCAGATCGGTCACCCCGACGATCCCTCCAGAACCCTACAGAACATAAGGCCTCTAATCATTGGTTAACTAGCTCATTCTATGATTGTCTTGCATGGATTTTTCACCTTGGTAGAACCCTGCATTGTTTGTACATGAGTCCATGTCCAAGCGCATAGCTCTTTTTTCTCGACACGCCTTGGTTACCCTCAGGATTTCTGCACTCCGTCACGCTGTGTACCCGATTATATCCACCCTGACTAGACGAGTTTGCAGCTTCGAAGTGGTGCATGTTTCTAACCACACTTTACTTTATCTCTCATTTTTTGTCTCATTTTTTGCAGTATTTTCTATCTTATTCACCTTTAAGCATTACTACATATTACTGTCACATTTTTACAGTTTCTCCCCTGCTTCATTTACCCTTAAGCATTATCTCGCATTTCGCATTATTTAGGTTGCAAAAGGCTATATCGATGTCAATGTAAGTCCCTGTCTGATCAACTAGACCGTTCAGGGTACCCTGTGTCTGCACACACCCAACACGGCCCTCCCGCAGATACAGGGTTGGAACTGTCATGTCTGCTAACCCCTAGTGTTCTTCCAGCCACCGAATTTTTTGGTCGCTACAGTTTTATGGAGCTAGAAGGAGGGCCTTTTGGTTCCTTTGCTACATATCATAGTAGTTCTGTGAGCCTTCTACACCCTGACACACATGAGTGTAAACACAACAGCCTCTTGTGGTTGTTTACGCTTTGTGCGGTACAGATCGGTCACCCTGACGATTCCTCCAGAACCCTACGGAACACAAGGCCTCCGATCATCACTTAACTAGCTCATTCTATGATTTTCTTGCATGCATTATGCACCTCATCTCATGTGGTACAAACTAGTCACCTCGATAGTCCCTCTGGGATCCCACGAGGCATAAAGCCTGTCTGATTGCGAGTTAGCTTGCCCATCCTATGGTTGTCTTGCCTGCGTTCTGTACCCCATCCCATGTGGTACAGACCGGTTGCCTCGTTGGTCCCTCCAGGATCCTACAAGACATAAAACCTACTTGGTCTCTAGTTAATTTTCTCATCTTATGATAGTCTCGTATGCCTTCCACACCCTAGCTTGCATTAGCATAGACTTAACACCCATCTATGGTTGTTTACATGTCGTACGGTGTAGATCGGTCGCCTCGATGATTCCTCTAGAACCCTATGAGACATAAAGCCTCCTGATGGTGATTTAACTTGCCATTCCTTTTACTATAGTCTTGCACACACTCTGCACCCTATCACACAGGCACAAACATGACACCCTTTGAGGTTTTTTATGCCTTGTGTGGTGCAAGTCAGTCGCCTCGACGGTCCCTCCGGGATCCTGCAAGACATAAAGCCTTCTTGATCACTTGTCAACTAAAATTGTTCCATGGTAGTCTTGCATGTGCTCTGCACCTCATTGTGCACTAGCATAAACATGACACCCTTTTAGGTTGTTTACGCTTAGTGTGGTACAGATTAGTCACCTCGATGATTCCTCCAGAATCTGGCAAGACATAAAGATACCTTTTGTTGTTTTTTCAATCCTTTTGTTCCTTTTACACTTCTTGCATTTTTTTTTGAATAATCACTTGCTTAACAATGGCTTCTGCCACCACCGCTATTGACACCTTCAACACAGAGGTGCCATTCATGTTCCAAGGCACTATTGGTGCCGAACAACTGCTGAATGTAATGTAGGAAGCATGCCGGTCTCTCAGAATCCAAAATCGAGGACCTGAGGGACTGGCCTAGCAACAGAAGAGTTACAGTTTCCTTTGTGCAAAGGTGTAGGCTAATCTTCCCTTGGATTTACACTAACTCAAAGAAAAACGTAGCTTCAAGTTCACTTACTGCAATAGGAAGAAATTCGTTCCTATCCTTGGCATTTCTTTTCCTTTAACATAAGCATACCAAAGGCTTCTAGATCAACTAATCTAGTTGACTAGGCTTAGGGAGTAACAAGACACAACGTCCAACTAGGATGATGTCCTTCAAGACGGATAGGAGGAACTCGATTCCCAATCTGACGAGGGAGGTCAAGCTAACCCCATTCCTGTCTCGCCTACCTAGTCTTTTTGGGACAACCCACTATCTATCACCACCCCCTTTGTCATCACACCTACGCTTCAGCAGCCTACAACCGCAACTGCAATGGGTATCCATGCTACATTCTCGGCGCATCATCACCCCTATTCCCCAGTTGTGCTCATAGCAACTGTGCCACTGCAAGTTGTTTATCAGCACATTCCCACAGTGCGCAACACATCTATCATAGCTACCCTATTGCATGTCCATACTGTACCTACTTTGCAACCACACATAACTCCTATGTTGATTCCTACATATGCATCTATTCCACCCACTATGGTGGACCTGAGCCCATCCACGTGGTGGACCTTGTTCGCCTCTTTGTCTATTCTACAACTGTCACAGATGTCTCACTATGTTCACCCTCAAGCCTACCCAACCCCGCAAATAGTACATTCTGGCACGGGGCCATGGTCTATCCTGTCGGTAATCCAAACAACCTATCCGATAACTCAATCTGCTATTACCACTCTGACAATACCACCCACTAGGTGGTGGACAACGTAAATAGCACCTTTAGTGGGAGCGGCCTCAACGGCACCGCTGATGGGTCAAATCGCTACCACCATGCCACATGTGGGAGTTGCCCCTGTAGTCCCTCAACCATCTACAACATCGTCAGGTCTAGACCAAGCGTTTCAGTTCATCCAGACCCTAACTGAGGAAGTAAAATGCCTCAAAGCTATTGGGTCTAACACGATAGAAGTCATGGAATTTTATTAGGATGACCCTGCAAACCCTGCAATCCCTGCTTTGATATTACCACCTAGGATGTCCATCCTGCACTTCACGAGGTACGACGGGGAAGGGGATCCCCATACACATCTCGTCACTTTTCGGTCAGAGTCTTTGCTATTGCAATAGTAGCCACATACGATCATTCGCGTCTTCGCCATGTCCCTAGTTGAGAAAGCCCTAGATTGGTACCATGTGTTGCCACGTTCATCCATTTCAACTTTGGAAGAACTCTTGACCTAGTTTGTGACATGCTTCAAGTACAACTTGAAGCTAGAAACCACGCTAGATTAGCTAATGGACATGAAACAAGACCCACTAGAACCAGTCCAAAAATTCATTCAATGTTGGAGCATGACCCTTAACGAAATCTGTGAGCCCATCGCAGAGGCTCACTTGTTAGCTATCTTTAAGAGTGAAGTGAATGACTTCATCAAGTCCAAACTGTATTACCTCACTTCATGCTCTCTTAGCCAAGCTTTCGCTCAGACGAAAAGCATACAAGATGTAGCCGAGGTGAGCAAAGACCCGACCTACATCACTTACAAGAACAGCTTTATAAAAAAGAACAAGGGTAAGGCCCCAATAGCCACAGTGGCTGCTGTGGCAACCGAGGCTAAGCCCAAACCTAGCAACAGTGGAAGCAAGACTAACAAGAAACCATCCATACCTATGGCTGAATCTGTGCCGAAACCGGGCCAAGCATCACAACCTACCGCACCTGCACCCAAGACATCTGCATACACTAAACCCAACTTCGAGTGCAAAGATCGTTCGAAGTACACCCCATTGCCTCTCAAACCTTCAAAACTCCTGAAGAAACTATTGGCAGTAGGATACATCCAACACAAGCAGATGTCGGAGGAAGCAAACATGAGATATCAATGCTACTACGAGCTCCTTAGGAATCCCTCTTTGGCCCTGCCCTAGTGGTTTTAGGCTAGATAGGTTTTGTGACTACCACCAACTATGTGGTCACACCACGGATTATTTCCTATTATTGCAGGATGACATCCAAAGATTAATCGACTTGGGAAAACTGGTGCTAGATGAAAGTAACCCAGTACGCCCTAAAAACCAATCTATGTATGTCTACACAAATCCCCTCAATGCTAATAATTCCGATTATGTAATCAATGCCATTGGTATTGACAATGATCCCATGTCACCCTTCCAGCCATTTGTGATTTGTGTGCCTCAGCATAGTGCACCAATACCACCAACGGTTGGTCCATGTTCGCAACCGTCCTTCATCCTGAAAGTCCCACCACAGGCATCTACCTCTGCACTGCTTATTGGCAAGGCCACATGACCCCGTCAATTAACACCTCTAGCTCCATTCATCATTAGGGGGCCAACGTCTTCGACAACCCCCATCCCGTGCAACAACATTAAACAACCTCCTCACTCCACAAAGCAAGAAGCCTACTTGGTGGGCGAGGCGTTGAAGGGGAATACCCTCAAAAGTATCTCCAAGCCTACGCCTTTGTCCCTCATATTTACATCTTCGTCACCAAAGATGAAGGTTGACATGATTACATAGCCTACATTACCTTGCCGACAAGGATTTGAACCTAGGTCCAAGGTCATCTCTCCAAAGAGATTCATCTTCTAGGATGAATCAAAGAAGAGGAAAGTGTTAAACAAGCGAGCGGCCAAGACTTCTTGGATGCCCTCACCCAGGTCGGGCAAGCCCTAAAGTTGAAAAATGCTACATTGAGCTTATACAACCTATTCATGACATCTGTACATCACCGTGAGGCTTTAGTCTGCATGTTAATGGTGATTCTGGTCGATGAAAACATGCCAGTGGAAGAGTAAACGATCTACTCGATCATACTCCCCTTTGTACCCATGGAGTCCGCAATACCTTAATTAACTTTCAGCAATGGTGCCATTAAGGAAGATCTCGAAGGAGGTCAAGTGACTACTGTGCCTCTCTTCATCAAAATTTGGGTTGGCCAACACTGGATCTGAAGAGTACATGTCAATTATGGGGCTACCACAAACGTCATTTCCTTCCCTATTTTAGATAATTTGGGATTGGTTGACTAGATTAAACCAACGGTGACATCGTGTCTAAGGTCCTTCAATGGGGTATGCATCTTGGTGAAGGGCACAGTTCACGTAAACTTCATAGCAGGGGACCAATTCCCCATAGACGCAACAATCATCATGCTCGAAGAAATGCCTAGGTTTAACCTGATCTTGGGAAGATCGTGGTTAGCACAACTTGGGCTATCTCCTCGCCTATACACCAGGAAATCCACTTACCATATGCAGGTAGGGAGGTGATAATCCATGGCGATGGAGTGGTAATGCAAACAATTAGCAATGTAGGCATAGAACAAGGTTCATAAGTTACAACCTCTAAAGATGAAGCACCTATTCATGCATGCATTAATCATGCAACGAAGGGATCGGTCCAATGAGCCAACCCTCAAATCAAAAATGCATGGGTTGAGTTGCCCTTCCAAACGAAGGATAGTGATATGAGCGGGGGGGCCTTGCCAAAATGCCTTGACCTTACATTCTGATCAATCCATGAAAGATCAAGAGGTAGCTACGCATAGCATAGTAGCCTTACAACTTCTTGCCTAGTTGCTATCCTTACACATTCACCGTTTCCTCGCCTTGTCAATATGTCGTCCTTTCGGCATGATACGCCATGGCCCGAAATGGCCTAAAACTAGCACCATTGCATTCCACTTTATCAACATGTCACTCTCCCAACATGCTACGCCAACGGCCCGAGATGGCCTAAAACTAGCATTGTTGCCTTTTGCTTTAACTTATTACGCAACGGCCTGAAATGGCCCAAAACTAGCAATGGCCTGAAATGGCCTAAAACTAGCATATGAGAGCAAGAAAACTTTACATAGTACATAAGTTAATACAAACTTAGTTTCCTTTCTAAAGTTTCTCATTTCATTCAAAATTTTCGCCCATTGGCAGTGTTTGCAAAATTTTCAAAAATTATCAAAAAAAAAGTCCCATGCTATCATGGGTTATGTCCATTCACATCACCTTCGTCATTTGCCTCCACTTCATCTACTTGTGCATCACCTGCTCCTATGTTGCCTCCTGTCGACCCTTCATTTCCTCCCACCATGGGTCTCATACCTTCGTCGTAAGCCTGTATCCCAAAAATGAAGTAGTTAGCTAGGGCAACAAATGCAATAAACACTAACTATGACATAGCATTAAAGAAACTAACCTGAGGGGAGCCTGCATAAGTCTCAAGGGGTATCTAGTCTAGACCAAGCCTAAGGCAATGCCAAATCTCCTCTATCGAAATAGCCATCCAATGCCTGTCACTAGGCTCAGCATTTGTAGTGGCAACTTTCTCCCTTTCCAAGGTTGTCCACTTTAGAGGTTCCGGGGAAAGGGAGGTGATTGCGGTCTCTCCTGTAGGAAGGTTCACTCTCAAGTTAAGAGATTTTGTGACCCTCACTTGCTTCTTAAACTTGGCATAGGCCCCAAAAGCGCTGATGTCCTTCATATCTTGGTACTTCTGGGCTAGCAAGTCCATCTACATCTACTGTTCAATTATCTTGCAGGTGGACTAAACATTTTGATGAATGACAGTCCAAAACTTGGTGGGGGGGTCTACAGCCCTTTTCAAATCAACAAGGTCAGGGTTACAGTTTATGAGGAAATTGATCCTCGACCTGAGGTTCTCCACCTCGGCAACCAGTTCGGCCTCTCTCTGCTCGACCCTTTAGACCCGTTTCCATAGGTCCTCATTGGTGCGTCTACACTCCCATAGAGAGCACACCAAGTACAAGACACATTTGTAAGCCTTTTCAAATGTAGGATGAGACACCTCGGTCACGTTAGGTGAGAGTGTGGGCACGGTGCCAACTTCCATAGGTCACGTTGGGTCCCACTTGAGCTAAGAGGCTATTCAGCGCACAAAGCGTAGTAATCACGTTAGCATAACATAATCAAAAAACTCGAAAGTTTTAGCATACCAACATAAGGACAGTTAACACTCCTACTTACCCGCACGAGGGTCTGCCTGCTGAAGGTGTTTGATCATGTCATCGACAAGTCCCTGAACAAACATGAACTTGTTGGGGACTTCATTCTATGACTCCGTACAAGGCGGGGAAGGTCCTAAGACATTAGCAGTAGCACCTGTTACATGATTAAGCATGTCATCAATGGCCAAAATGGACTATGATAAGGCACATGCAAAGCCTAACTCACTAGCATCTAGCAGTAGTCTTTCTTCTTGCTGATGCAAGACGATCGTGGTAGGCTCGATAGATGGCTCGACCAAGTCCGTGAAACCCCTAGCTCATGCACTGGTGCCTTTCCTTTCAGGAGACCAACGTCTTTTTTATTTTGATGAGGTACCTCTTCATTGGTAGAAAGAGGCTCCCTAATGACAAGAGCCCTTACCCTAGAGATAGGAGATCCATTATTCTTGATCGGAGCATTTTCCTCCAAAATTGGGGCCCTCACATCTTCATTTTTCGCCCCCATCCTGAGGGTCGACACTTCCTCATCACCTTCTTCTTTGTCTTCTTCTTCTTCTACTAACAAAAGGGCATACATACGTCAATTCAAAACAAGTTAACTCAAAACAGATGCCACGCTACAATGCACTGTCTAACGAAGCATAGAATAGCAGACAATAGCAAACTAAACATTATATAAAACCACTTACCAATGGGGGGTTGCATTCACTGCAACTTGAACCACAGTCTTCGTCCCTCCTCTTCATGAGGGCTTTCCCTGGCTGGGGGAGGTCTCTTCCTTCGTAGCTCTACAGGCACAGTCTCAGCCATGAGACATTCACCCTATATCACGTTACCAATTATGAAAGGGGACGTCTCTCTTACACTATCTTGGCCACGAGTGCTACGAACTGCCAGACCTTTAGTCATTATAGACAATGACTTCCCAACCATTTCCAGGGGATCCTAGGCTTGCATAATCTGAAGGACCTGTGGAATCCATGGCTTGGGAATCTGGTCACGATCTAGCTTAGACCAGACTCTATCCTCCTGGACCACCAGGAACTCCACGAAGCACTTTAAATAGCCTATGTAGAAGGCATAGTGTATGTTAGAGCGGGACTCTGTTTGCTCACGGAGTTCCAAAATTTTAGCCTGCAAACCACTATAGAGGAATTCAGCCCAGTTGTAACTGGCCCCCTCCTCCATGACTTCCCACATTATCCAAGCCTGCTCAAGCCCCAGGACCTTCCCTTGGATGAGCATTTTAGGGAATGCATGGGAACAAAAAATCAGGTATATCCCCATGGCAGGACCTTTCTTAAGCTTTTCCATAGGGAACCGCTTTCACTCCTTGGTGAACCTTAGCCACTCCTTGATATGCTACTTTTGAAGGGTCAACTTCTGCTTGCCCATAGACACGACATCGGCACCATCAGCAGGCACACCAAACAAATCCGCAAATAGCTAGTCATTGATGTCAATCACCACCCACACACCTCGCACATACGTATGAAAATGGCTCGCCTACCCAAAGAAGGAGTTGACCAAGGAAAGCATCTCAGCAGTGGAGATGCCCAAATTTGGAGCCATGAACAAATCCATAAGTCCAACCATTTAGATTTTCATGAGCAAGGGGTCTGGAGCCCCTCATTCTAACCAGATCTGGCTTACCGCTACTTCACTGTATTTGAAGTAGATGTTTCCCCCTACCTCTTGGCAGTTACCACCGTCACCTCATGAGGCTTCTTCACCCCTGCAACAATGTTTACAAAATGTACTTAGCATAACAATGCAAAAAATGCAAAAAACTATGAAAACACTTGAGCATGTGGTGCCTACCTGTTAACCCACCAGGTCTATACGGTGATGGGAATAGCAGGAGTTCAACCGCCAAAACTACTTCGAGCGTGACCTGCTTGAAAGGTTCTCTCCACTCCTTGTCCAGCCAACCCTTCACCCTACATCGACTATAGAAAGTAGCGAGCATTCGTAGGTAGGAATGGTATTCCCCCCCCCCCTCCCCCCTACAATGACCAATCACGCCTACAGAAACATTGTGAAAATTTCAAAGCCTTAATAGTTCAACAAAATCTGGCAATTTAGGCAAGGAGTCACGACAAGCATAGCAGGTTCTCTTTTCAGTTAAAGGTCTATCCTACCATGCTACGTAGCATAGCATGAATAAATTTCAGAAGATAGAAGAAGGTAATGGGTGCACGGTGCAAGCCTTCAACTTTGCAAGTTTTTTATGTTTTGAAAATCTTAACTTTTGGCATATTACACTACATTATGCACCACAGCGTAACATTGCGTTACGCAGCATAATGTCAAAAGGTAGTTCATTGCAACAACAGAAATGGCAAAATTCGAGACTTCGATGGCCCAGCAAAATCTCAAAGCTTAAGTAACGATCTGGAGCATGCTGCACATTCTAGCAAGTTTTCTTTTTGGCTAAAGGTCTATTACGCTATATTACATAGTGTAACGTAATAAACCTAGAAAAGGTTGGTCAGAACCAAAGAAAACATGGTGGCAACACTGCAACTTTTTGCAGTTTCACTATTTTACGTTGAATTACGCTATGATGCGTAATTTACTATAATGTAGCATAATGCAAGCAACGATAAACCACAATTCAAACATCAGTAGCTCATACGTCACAAGATGCTCTCTAGCATATTGTAGTGTAATCAAAGGGCAGTTTTTTGTCAAAGTTCCTACAAGAGTGGGTTACAGTGTGTTACACTTTACAATGCAAGACAACATGGCATCGCAAGCTTCAACAACAAACACATCAAGTCAACGGCATTCTGTAGGTTCAGGACATGCATCATCTAAATCACATTTTTCTCCTGACCCTAATCCTATAAATATTCCAGTTGACAAAAATCAAAAGGGGGTAGTAAAGAAAAAAAATGAAACAAGATTCTCCTAAGATTGACAGATTTTCTCTGTGAGCGATTTTCTCCTTCCATTGGCAATCGTTGCCAACTTTTAGCAGGGGTTGACAAGGGAACAAAGAAGATCAGTAATTGCAAGAATATCAAGGACAATTGGCAAGAACCTTTTGTCAGAAATAGTAGCTTGATGGATATTCTACTTTGGGTCCAACCTCCTTGTACCTGGATCTACTAGAACAAGGTAGATCAACCTTTGCTTGTTTCATCTCTGAATAGCTTTCTTGTTGTTGACACGTGCTTCGCTTAAATCAAAGCCTACCTGTAATCATTGCATCTAATATATTTCATTCATGAGTTGAATCCTAGATCTTGGGATTATCTACGTTTTAAATCTGATCTCTTGTTCCCTACCTATACGAATCTCACAAATCATTTTTAATTGATTACATAATTTTTCAGTTACCTTTGAAGTTAACAATATTACATCTTCTCATAAAGAATCATCATTTTGTCATTCAAATATTACAAAATTTTTACTGATCAAGTAAGTCCCTATCTGATCGACAAGATCGTTCAAGGCACCTTAGATTCGTTTCTTCTCTAGCACGGTCCTCGCATGGATCTGGGGTTAGAACTATGTACACGAACTTTTGTTCGATATTTCTAGCAACCGATGTTTTCTGTCATCACAGTTTTCTAGCGCTAGAAGGAGGGCCTTCATATTTGATCTGTATTTTATGGGTAGCCTTGTAAGCTGTCTGTACGCATCGTCAATCAATGTAAACGTAATACCTCCGAGGTTGTTTACGGGATTGTGTGATGCAGATCGGTTGCTCCAACGACTCCTTTGGAATCCTACAAGATAGAATGCCCCGATCATTACATTAATTTGCCTCTGCCCTTGTGATCATTATCTTTATCGTCATTATTTACCAATCACATAGAGAATGATTACATCAACTATTGCTATTGACACTACCAACCTTGAGAACCCTTGGACCATGCAAGTTACGCCTCCTATAGTTGAGTAGCCAACTAGTCCGGTGTGGCCACGCCTCTTCCTTAGGCTACAAAATAAGGAGCCTGAGGGACATGCTCAGCGTAGGGAACACTACAATTTCCTCTGTGCTAAACTAGCAGCAAACCTACCCATGTCTCCACAAGAATTCGAGGAAAAACGAGAGTACGAGTTCATGTACTGTAACAAGAAGGAATTTATTCCTTCACCTAACACCACTATACCCTTGACAGATCAACAAAAGTGGATCCTAGATAAAGTGTTGATGGCTAAGACATTGCCAGAACAACTAGAGGAGTTGTTCTGTGATGAAACACTTCATGATGGGCAAGAAGATCTAGATTATCACTCTCAAGGAGGTGGACATGCTGATTTCGCCATGCCCCCTCCCTCCACGATGTCCCGCGTAAATCCGGTGTTCATGGTTACCATGCCCTTGACTCTATCTAATACTAATCGTGTCCAACACTTGCCTCACCTACATTTTCTCTCTTTGACTATCTTTCTAGGCGACGATCTACCTCAAATTGTTCCTCAGTAGGTGCAATTACCTAATCCATCTCATCATGCACCTGAGCCTATGTCACCACATGTGCATGCGATACCTACGTCGAAAC
This sequence comes from Gnetum montanum, assembly GCA_015680685.1. Lineage (NCBI taxonomy): Eukaryota > Viridiplantae > Streptophyta > Gnetopsida > Gnetales > Gnetaceae > Gnetum > Gnetum montanum. The sequence continues at coordinate 462,410 of MNCI01017890.1, read as the reverse complement.
TACCTACAACACCCACCTTCATCCCTACTCACATGACTGGGCCTGTCATTATAGCATGGTGGGTTCCAAACATTCCTCTCGTTGCACATCATGCGTAAATGCCCCATTTCCTCCATCATCAAAGCCAGATCCCGCGAGTGCTAAACCCCATTGCAGGATCGCTGCCTATGCCCCTAGTTACACAAACAGTGTATCCAATGGCATAGCCAACAGTGGCTGCCCCATCCACACCAACCACCAGATGGTGGATGCCACAAGCAGCACTACCTACAGGGACCATCCCAATAGCATCGACCATCGGCCAAGCTATTGCCTCCATTCCACTATTCGGTGTGGCTCCTCCTACCATTCCACAAACAACCTCATCATCTACAGGTCTAGACCAAGCCTTCCAACTCATTCACACCCTTATTGAAGAGGTCAACTGTCTCAAGGCTGCTGGTTCTGACATGGTACAAGTCATGGATTTCTACCATGACGATCCCATTAGTCCAGTAGTCCCTATCCTGTCGTTGGCACTTGGGATGCCCCTTCCCCATTTTACAAAATATAATGGGGAAGGTGATCCCAATGCCCACCTAGTCACTTTCAGGTTAGAGTCCTTATTACTGCAACAATGGCCACATACTATAATCTATGTATTTGCTATGTCCTTAACGGTTAAAGATCTAGACTGGTATCGAGCACTTCCACATGCTTCCATTTCAACTTTAGAAGAGCTGTTAACTTAGTTTGTGACTTGTTCAAATACAATCTGAAGCTGGAGGTCACATTGGACCAGCTCATGGGAGTCAAGAAAGACCCGCTCGAGTCGGTTCAAAATTTTATACAGTGGTGAAGCTCTACCTTGAATGAAATCCACAAACCCATCGTGGAAGCCCATCTATTGGCAATCTTGAAGGGAGCAGTTAATGACTTTATCAAGTCTAAGATGTATTACCTCACTCCCTATTCTCTTAGCCAAGCCTTTGCTTAGATTAAGAGCATCCAAGATGTGGCAGAGGCTAGCAAATATCTAGCATATGTGGTCTACAAGAATTCCCACAACAAGGGTAAGGACAAAGGCAAAGCCACAACAACGACAGTAGCGGCAGTTGCTGAAGGGACCAAGAAGAACAACAACAACAAGAAAACACCTACTGAGCCTACTGAGCTAACAACTAGCTCAAGCAACGCTAATTATAAAACTTCTTCTACCCCTGAAGCACCTCCACAACTGAGGCCTAAGTTTGAGTGTAAGAATCGCTCAAATTACGTGACCCTACCTGTAAAGCCCTCTAAGCTCCTAAAGCAATTACTAGGAATCGGCCATATCTGACATAAGGCGGTGTTCGAGGAGGCTCTGAAACATCACAGGCACCATTGCGAGTTACTCAAGAACCCCTCCTTGGCCCAACCCAATGAACCACTAGTTCCCAAGAACTTTAGGCTAGACTGATTTTACGACTACCATTAATTGTGCGGCCATGACACAGATTACTGCTGGGCATTGAAGGATGACATTCAACGTTTGATTGATCAAGGTGACCTGATCTTAGACAGCAGTAGCCCAGCATGCCTAGAAAACCAAGCCATGCATTTGTACTGAGACCCGTTGAATGCAAATGATGCAGGGTACACCATCAACGTGGTGGGAGTAGAGGGCGATAATCAGGCACAGCCGAAGCAGCCTTTCGGGTTGTGAACGCCTCCTTGCTTATCCCAAATAGTACGTCCATCAGCATCGACAAGTGGTGCTCCAAGGCAACCTTTTATCCTCCGAGCCCCATCTTAGACCACTGTTCAATAGCCCACTATCAGCAAAGCCACGGCCTAGTCTGCGCCTATGCCCAAGGTGCCCTTTGTCATCAGGGTGCCAAAACCATCAACCACCCCTCCGGTGTAGGGGCAAATTTCCAAGTCAACCCCTCAATCTCAACTTAACAAAAAGGAGGAAAGGGTATAATGACTGATATGGCCAAGGACCATCTTATGCTGGGGTTTCCCAAACCTAAACCCCTTGCTTCTGTACCCTTGGCCCCACTTGCTAAAAATGGCAAAGTTACACAAACCCAACCATCTCCTCCTAGCCAAAGGAAACACAGCCCCCAACCAAATGTCACTCCTCCCTGAGAAATTCGTCTCTTAGGGCGAATGGAAGAGGAAAAGGGTGAAAAGCAGCCCGATTGTGGGCGGGGTCTCTTTGATGCCTTTACACAAGTCAAACAGGCTCTAAAACAAAAAAATACAACATTGAGCCTTTATTACTTACTCATGATGTCACAGAAACATCGTGAAGCCATGGTTTGTATGCTAATGTCCATACCCATGAATGAGAGCCTACCAGTGGACGAGGAAGCAATTCATTCCATCATGCTTCCTCTCGCCATTGAAAAACCTAGGCCTACCCTATTGACCTTTTGTGAAGAATCCATTAAGGATGACCCTAAAAAGGGTTAAGTGATAATGGCGCCCATGTTCATCACCATCCGGGTTGGCCAACATCGAATCCGAAGAGTACATGTAGATGATAGGGTAGCCGCTAACGTTATCCCATATTCCATAGTGGATAAACTAGGCCTAATCAATCAGATTAGTCCTACTACAACATTGTGTCTAAATTCATTCAATGGGGCACGAGTGCAATTCAAAGTGATAGTGCACATCAACTTTGTGGTAGGGGATTAGTTCCCCACAGACACAATGTTTATTATCGTTGAAGAGATGCCTGGCTTCAATTTGATCCTAAAGAGGTCTTGGTTAGCTCAACTGAGGGCATTTTCATCACCTATCCATCAGGAGATTCATTTACCCTATGCAGGAGGGGAAGTGGTCATGCATGGTGATGAAATAATCCCTTAGGCTATCAATAACATAGAGATGGAGCAAGGTTCAGAAATCGAAATTCCCGAAGACCAATCACTTGTCCAAACATTTGAACAGGCCAAGACAATGGCTGATGATAGCCTAATCTAGGCTGAATTACCATTCCAAGGGGAAGACTGTGGTGTGAAGGAACAAGGTCATATATCTCCCCATCCTTATGCGTCACCAAAAATAAAAGCAATTAGGAAACAACTATAGAGCTAGTGAACAAACACATTAGCGTGATAGGTTGTATCAGTTCATGATGATTCTTGTTATGCAGTTCACACTCTTTCTTTATCCATTGTTACTATAGCCATGGCCTGAAATGGCCTAAAATTAGTGAAGGCCTGAAATGGCCTAAAACTAATCGCGGCCTGCAATGGCCTTAAACTACCTATTTCAATTGTAGTTTACGCTCAAACTAATCAAAGGCCCAAAATGGCCATAAACTAACAATTTCATTTATGTTTTACACTTAAATTATCTAGTGGCACGCAACGGCTTTAAACTAGTAACTTCATTGATGCTACACGTTTAAACTAATTATAACTCACCATAACACCAAAACCCACAATCCCATTTACGCTTTACATAAAAAGAAAACAACAAAAAAATATCAAACTCGATAAAATTTACATCAAATATGTTAAAAGAAAAATTTTGTCTCTCGTACCATTCCACCAAAATAAAAAATCGTGGCTAATGCAGCCATGCTATGCATCTCCCTTGTCACCACTGTCTCCCATATCTCCCAGCTCAACCTCTACTTCAAGGAAATCATCCTCATAAGGACCACCCATTTCATGAGGGCCCTCTTCGTGAGGATGACCCTCTTTGTGAGGCTCTTCAGTAGGGGGTTTCTTGCCATGGCATTGACCATCTTTACCACACTCTGTTTCCTGTAAATCCTCTTCATAAGGACCGCCACCTTCGTTAACTTCACCCTGCTGAGGATTCTCCTTAGGTCGTTCCTACGATCAGACATGACACACATATTAACATCATCATCAAAACTAGGTATGACACACACAATAACACATGAATTACTTGTGACGGTCCTACATCGGTAGCAAAAGGGATTTATTCTAGGCCAACCCATAGATGTTGCATAATTTGATCCTCGGTAAGCTCAGACCAAACCCCATCCCCTAGATTAGCTCCGACCTTGACCTTCCCCTTCTCCATAGGAGTCCATCGGGGTGGTTTGGGGAAGAAAGAACGGATGGTATTCTCACCCCTAGAAAGAGTCATTTTCCTTTCTGGAGAGGCACTCACCATCACCTGCTCCTGGAACTTCTCAAATGCCCTGAAAGCACCAATGACGTCGAGGAATAGCCGAAGGGACTGAGTCTCAACAGTAGAATACCTGTAACATTGACGATAGGTAGCGCTTTCCCATTTATAGACATGTTTATGTTCTTTCTATGTCTACCCCCATTTTTGGACACTCGTGCTAAACTCCTTCTAGTCTTGATTTTTCTGAGCCAGGAGATCCATTTGCATCCGCTGCTCGACCAGTTCACGGTTGGTCTAGACACTGTTCTTGATGACCATCCAATAACGAGCATAGTTAATAATAGCTATCTGCCAGTCCTCGTTGCCCATCCCCTAAGCTTGCAGAAATTCATTCCATAACCTCAAATCCCCCACTTCATTGCTTAGAGCCACCTTCTCCTTCTTTAACCTTTGCAGTCTCTTCCAAAGGTATTCATTCACATTTTGACATTCTCATAAGGAGCGAGTTAAGCATATAGCACATTTACGCATTTCATTGTAAATGTTGCATGGCACAATGATCGCTTCCGATGGGGGTTTAGTTGCATCTAAATCGATAGGCTCTAACAGATCCCATTTGAGGCGAGTGCCTAATAACATAAAACGATAGTTAGGAATAATTAGGTAGTGTAATACAATGATAGAATAACCTCTACGTAATGTTTGTAATGTACCGGCTTTAGGATCAATTCGCTCTAAGAAATCGATCATATCTTGGACAACGCCCTCCATAAAGGTGAATTTATCAGGAAATTCGCCCCAGGATCAAGTTGCTACTGTTGACAAGTGTACACCCTGGTCATCTGTTACACAGAAAAAATTTCATATAAAGACATAACTAAGATTACGACGTAAAACTTAACCTCACTGAGTGACAAATCACTTACCTTTTTCCATCCAATCCAAAAGCACTTCGTCATCCTCCACTGCTACCTCCTTTTCATACACCAGGGCCTGTGCACCACTTGCCTTATTGATTGGGGCCTCTTCCTTCAAGGTCGGGGCCCCTTCCTCATGCAGCAAAACCATAGCCCCTGTTTCAGGGGTCAATCACTCCACAACCTTCTCCTTCACTGTCACACGACATAGTTAGTTAACACAAGATTTCATTCCTGCTCAACAAATATTACGCTATGCAACAACATTTTTACACAACATAACCATGAACATTAACACACTTTTCTACTTACCGGATGGAGGATTACTCCTCTGAAATCTGACCTACATCTTCTTCCCCACACCACTCGCTAGCTTGATAGATTCCTTGGACAAACGGGGCTTCTTCCATGGCACCGATGAATTCACTATTTTGGCCACCAAGCACTTCCCCCTTGACACATCGCCAGTCTAGGAGGGGAGCACTTCACCTATGCTATCTTGACCCCGCGTTTGAGGCGCCACCATATTTTTAGTCATTACCGACAACGACTCCCTGATTCCTTCAGGAGGGTCTTGCAATCGGATAGTGCTGAAAACATGGAAAATCCATGGTTTGGAAATCTGACTATGGTCTTGTTGCACCCAAACTCTATTTATTTGGACTACCAGGAATTTGGCAAAACACCGAAAGCAAGCTATGAAGAAGGCAAAATGCACATTGAAATGGGACTCAAGCTTCTTGTGAAGCCTGACCATTTCAACGTGCAAACCTTTAGCAAAATAGCTCACCCAATTGAACCGAGTCCCCTCCTCCATGACCTCTTGCATAATACGAGCTTATTCTATGGTAAGGAACCTCCCTTGAGAGAGTGTCTTAGGGAAGGCTTAGGCTTGAAAAAGGGGGTAAATAATATTGACCACCTCCAACTTGATCCCGTCAGCAGGGATCCCCTTAGCCTGGTTCTTAACCCCTAGCCACTCCTCTATCTCTTGTTGGTACTTGGAACTTCTCTTCAACTTTTCCTCTATAGGAAAGCCATTGGAGGGAATGCCAAAGAGATCGGTGAATAGCTGAGCATCGATGTCAAAATTTACGTGCACGTTATGCACGCGTATGCAAAGATGCTCAACCTCTTTGCTGAAGGAGTTGACTAGGGTCAACATTTCACTAGCAGTAACATCAAGGGTTATGGCCAAGAAAAGGTCCATCAGTCCATCCTTTGGAAGGTTATTGGTTAACAAAACTGGAGCTTCTCTATAGCCAAGCCAGCATTGTATCTCGTTTATATCACCATAACGGAAGAAGATACTATTCGCCTTGCAACCGGAAGCCATGATTGTGATTTCCCGTGATTCCCTAACTGCTCACATAAAATAATAGTTAGGCCAAGGTACCAAAAATGAGACAACTTTATACATTATCACCAACTAATAAGATTGATACAATTCATCATCATAATAAATTTTACCAAGCCCAAATGATAAAGGAAATGGAGGGATTTTCCTTTGCACATCTGCGACGGTGAGAGGAGGGTCCAAAGTCCACTCCCTATCCAGCCATCCGAGTTTTTTGCATCTGGAAAAGAAGTTGGCATAACGGGTAGGGTAGTCTGGGATTTTGAATGCCAGTTGTCCCATGACAGTGGCCCGTACGTTGCTGATAGAAGTGAATTCCCTTATAGCCCTTTCAGTCAATGACAATGTATCATTATCGCCCAAGAAACCGCTGTCATTGATGAAGAACCTATACCGCAGAAGATGGACGAGTTCTTTATGCTCAACGTAAACTTAAACAATAGTTAGCATATTGCCACACATCGAAAAGATGCAAAAGAAAAAACTCACGCTCCTCCATAATGCACGGTACCAAGTGGATTATGGAAGTAGGTTATGAGATGATGAGCCACGAATAGAGTGTTATAGGTGTGATAATAGTTAAACCTAGGCATCTCCCAGATCCAGCTCAAATGCCTTAAACCTCTTGCACTCTGTTCACGATCCTACACCTGCACAGTTTCAATAGTGCCATCTGACAAGAATGTCAAGATGCTTTATGTTGAACCAACTAGTAGCGTCTCTAAAATAGTAGCAGCTACATTGCCTAGTAGATGCAACCAGATGATTATGCTGTAATTACGAAGCAAAAACTGCAAGAACTCCCGTGCACGCCTTCGGAACCACACCGCCTCCTCCTTTATACGAGCATGAGGAGGAGGAACATTGGCCATGGGAACATGTACGTAGCATAGAATGCCCACGATGTCTAAAACTATTAGGATGGGCTTTAGCATAATACTGTACAAAAAAAAACATATTACCATTAGAGAAGCCATTTAGACATGAACATTTATCATGCTACATTAGGGTTCTCATGATCCCTAAAAAATTACAGAGTATACTGAAAACACATGGCCTAAATCGCCCAAACCCTTGCAACAGCTCAAGGTCTATCTCTAATGGTAGCAATAAAAGCAACACTGCATATTACTGCAGCATAACATATAACTATTATGGAGAAGAAGAAGAAAAGAAAATGGAACCTTGATGACGCCACGCATGGATACAATACCTAGATTTTTCCAGCTTTACATTACATCTGCATAGTATTACTCAATATTACCCAAACCTTCATGACAATACAAAGTCCATCTCTAAGATTAATATAACAAATAGCAATAGCTCAGTCCACATGAACAGATATTAACGCCCGACGCAACATGCACATTCAAAATATACAACTATGACACTACAACAAACATAACAATAGTGCAGGAAGATGAAAGGTGACCTACTGATTAAGTGGAGTAATTTCCCAAGCCTCAACTCTAGCCTGCAAAGGCCATTGCAAACTTTCCTGCACTTCGTCAATCTTAGCCAATTTGACATTCTTTCCTTTGACCTTGGATGTCATAGTTGCAATTGAAAAAATATAGCCAGATCCAAATTTGCGATATCTGTAACCTATTTTGAGTATGAACCACTGGTTTATAAACAAAATGCTCAAAACTAACTGATTTTTTCTGCCCGATCGATGTGGAATTTTTCCGAAACGTCGGTGTCAGTGTGACATGAAACACGAAGATCAGGGCATTAATTCCTTAGATATCGTGTGAATTGCGGTCCAAAATGACCCTAAACTAATACATGATTTATCACCTCATAATCCAGCCACATTAATTACGGTCTATACAAAAATTCAAATTTCACGAGATGTTAGACATGCCACATTGCATCTTTCCTCTTATTTCATACGCTAGCATCTAGGAAGCCTAGCTCATCATTTTTTTTTACAAACTATGTGTATTTGTAATAATCCACTAAGACCTTAAACTAGAAGCTTCTCTAATACGTAACTCTGATGCAAAGAGAAACAAACTCTTATCATTCAACAGATTGGCAAAAAAATAATGTAACAACTTCCATTTTTGGCATTTTTGTAGGGCAATTCGCAAATGGATGTAGCTTTATCCACATCCTTAGTGTTAACTGGCCCATATGGGGAGACCATTAGATAGCTTAATTACACGCTGATAGAAACAGATCCTTCCCTTTGTGATGCAACCATAGCAACATCGAAAATATCCCCAAATTGGCCAGAACATCTGGCCCAAACTCTAGACCTGGAAGCTGGCAATGTGACTAAGGACCCTCTCAATGAGGTCCTTGTGGCTACACGTAAAGGCAAAAATAAAACCCTTAGAGTTAGTTCCCTTCTAGACCAACAAACATAGAGTGGCATAACGCAAGTGCTCTAAGGTAACGCTGCTATATTCACGTGGTCGTATGAAGACATGCCGGGATTAGACCCGAGATTAATACAACATAACATAATCTTAGACCCATGTATCAAAACAATTAGATAGAAGGCACGAAAGATTAAGCCAAAAATCGCACTAGTAGTGCATAACAAAATCACCAAGCTATATCAGGCTGGTTTCATTCGCATGGTCGATTACTTAGACTGGGTGTCCAACATCTCAGTTTTTTCTAAGAAAACGAGAGGCATACGCATCTGCATAGACTTCTAGGATCTAAACAAAGCTACGATTAAGGATAATTTTCCATTACTAAGTATTGACCAACTGATCGATACAACAACTGGCCACAAACTTCTATCCTTTATGGATGACTTTTCAGGTTATAATTAAATTTGTATTAATCCAGAGCACCAACTGGCCACAACATTCATGACACCCTAGGGGACCTTTTGCTACACTATGATGCCTTTCAAGCTAAAAAATGTTGGAACAACATATCAACAAGCTATGATATACATCTTTAGCGATTACCTCTTAAGGAGATTGAACAACTACGTAGATCACATAGCTGTCAAGTCTATAAAGTCGGAAGATCATTCAGAAGACCTAGATTTAGTCCTTAAACGATGTCTCAAGCATGACTTATGGCTCAACCCAAAGAAATGCATATTCAGAGTTAAAACTAGACACATGTTGGGGTTTTTAGTATTAGAGACTAGCATTCGAGTCAACCCCGACAAGGTTAAAGCCATCGTTGATTTAATGCCACCTACAAACCTTAAGGAACTATGTGGGTTGCAAGGTAGACTACAATTTATCAGGCAGTTCATTTCAAAGTTAATAGATAAATTGCATCCCATGCAACATCTCCTCAAGAAGGGTGTTAATTTTGAATGGACCGATGACTACCAGAGTGCATTTGACAATTTGAAAAAGGAGCTGCAACATTTACCAACGATTTTCCTGCCACAAAAGGATCAGCCTTTTTACATTTACCTAGCAAACTTAGACGTGTCTATAACTATGTTACTTTTCCAAAAAAGGAATGATAGGTCAGAAGCCCCTATCTATTATCTTAGTTACACTCTATTTGCGTATGAATCAAGGTATAATGAAGTGGAGCGTAACTATTTGGCATTGGTTTTCACACTTAAAAAATGTAGGCATTATCTTTTCTGCAGTCAGGTCAACATAATTTGCAAAAACAATGTTCTACGGGCTATCTCAAATAATTTGTATGAAAGTAGTAGGATAGCTCATTGGAAAGCTATCATAGCCGAATTCAATTTACATTATCTTGGCCAATCATCCACCAAAGGTTAGGCTATAGTTGACCAGCTAGCGACATCACCTATTAATGATCAAGCTACGATAGAGCCAGAATTTCCAGATGAGCATGTACATAGTTTAAGCCATGTATCAGCAAGCCTCAAAGCAATGTTATACTTTGATGGAGCTTCGACTACTAGAGGCGGTAGTGTTGCCACTATTATTATGCTTTCCCCTGAGGATGTGCATCCACTAGCTTACCACCTGGCATTCCCTTGTACGAACAACATGGTAGAGTATGAGGGGCTCCTCAAAGAATTATTGACAGCTAGAGAACTCAATGTCCAACACTTGGTAATCCAAGGCGATTCGATGCTCGTCATCAATCAAATCACAGGAGTCTATGCCTATAAAGTTGTGCATCTACAGCCCTACTGTGATATGGCTAAAGATCTCCTGAAATAATTTGTGATAACTGATGCCCAACATGTGCCATGTAACGAAAACGCTGTGGTCGATGCACTGGCCACACTGGCACTAAACGTGCCACCACACTTGTTTGCCACTTGGCCTACTTTAATGATGGAATGTACAGATCCTATCATTCAAGCAATGCCAATATCTTCATTAAACGTGGGAGGAACGCCAGAATGGTATGACAACATTAAGACTTATCTTCTGCATGGCGAACCATAACACGAGCTAACACATGCACAAAAGGATGCAGTGCGCAAATGTGCCAGGCAATACATCATCATCAGAGATAGCACTCTCTGTAGACACTCTTTTGATGGGGTATTACTAACCTACATTAATAATGACCAAGCACAACGAATAGTTAGCGAAGTCCATGAGGGGCTGTGTGGAGGACACGTAGCGCTGCGAGCCATGGCCACTAAAATCAGATGCCTAGTGTACTATTGGCCATATATGGAAAAAGACTGCCTTACCAAAGTTAAGACGTGTGACACGTGCTAGTGTTACGCAAATCTAATACACATGTCGCCAACCAAGTTGCATACTATGCAGATTACTTGGTCATTCCAATGATGGGGACTAGATATCATAGGTCCCATCATGCCTAAGTCTTCCACAGGCCATATCTTCATTATCACCACCACCGAGTATTTCACGAAGTGGGTTGAGGCCTTCCCCCTACGGAAGATTACATCTCAACAAGTTTGTCATTTCATCTTAGAAAATATAGTAACCAGATTTGGGCTTCCTATGACTATTGTGACCGACAATGGGCCACAATTTAGTAGTATAGAAACCAAATCTTTTTGCGATAACCTTGGTATCAAACAATCTTTTTCTTCACCTTATTACCCACAAGAAAATGGTCAAGCAGAGGCAAAAAACAAGGTAATTATTAGTCTACTCAAGAAGATGCTTAGCAACAACAAAAAATGATGGCACGAAAAAATCCTCTACGTGCTATGGGTGTATCATATGACGTGCAAGACAGCTACAGACAGGACACCCTATAGCCTAGTCTATGGATCCAAAGCAATGTTGCCCTTGGAATTACAGGTTTCCTCATTGTGGATGGTCCTCTCCATGGTTATAAATGAGACTCAACAAAACAAGTCTAGGATCATTGATTTAGACTTTGTGGAGGAGAAGCACATCCAGACGCTTGATACCATCGAAATATATGAAGACAAATAGAGATAGAAGAACCAGCACAATCTGCATCAAAAATCGATCAAGAAATGAGACTTAGTTCTCAAGGCCATTCGTGAACCAGTAGGCAAATTCTCTGTAAACTAGGAAGGCCCTTTCCTGGTCATCAACGCATACGGCAATGGGGCATTCAAGTTAGTAGATATCAATGGCAACGAGCACCCAAACCCAATGAATCATCTGTATTTGAAATGGTATTGCATCTAAACATTGACTCAACTCAAATGCAAGGTAATAAATGTCTGCTACAATGTAAAAATGGTAAATTTGTACATGTCCACTGCGACGTAAAATTGGCTTTCTTGCACGTGTCCACCAAGACGCTAAAATGGCAAAGTCTTCGGTTGTCTGCCATGACGTGAAAATGGCAAGGTAAGCATACATCTACTAAGATGCTAAACTAGCACAAACTTGTCCTTGGGTCACGACATAAAACTGACACCCACAGCATGGTCTGTTGGGACCATAAACTAGCTCTTCCACCATCCACTACGACATAAAACTAGCAGGTTTCAGTCTGCCCAGACGTTAAATCGGGATCACAGTCTACTAAGACTTAAAACCAGCAACAATGGTCAGCTAGGACCCCAAAACTAGAATCCATCAATAGGCAATCCATGAAGCAAGCGAGCATGATCATTCTTGCACTACATTCCTACTAGATGGATCGTGTAAGGCATTGGAATAGATGCAACGTCACTACCTCACTAGCATCCTACTGATTCCTCGGATATGCCGAAAGGCATGCTACTGACCCCTCAGAGATGTTGCTATGATAGCCACTCTGTAGTTGCAGCTCCTAGGATTAACTTTGCCACTTGGGATTTCAAAGAAACTATGGTTCTCCACAGTCTCAGCGGCCTCCATCCATCACCGTCACCAGACCCCAGCTTTGCAGATTCATCTGACTAGTTCTTTCCCTAGTCATTTGAGTAAGATGAATCTGGCTATCGACGGTAGTTGCATGAACCATGGCATCAACATAGGGATCCTTGCTCTTTGCTATGGTTCCCCTTTCATGGCCTCCGCCTTCTTGCTTTGGACAACGCTTGTTTCAACAGCCTCCATCCTTAGCGATTAGGATGATTTCTTTTGGCTCTTTGTTCTCTATTATGTTTTGCAGGTTACTTGTTATGACAGTGTTGATTCAAAATACATTCATTAGAAGGTGAGGTGTTATGGTGTTCTAAAGTGGTTGCTTAGACTAACCTGGCTACTTGGGAGTGCCAACCCTACCTCTCCCTCCATCAGATACCTTACTTTGTTTTCCCACATCCCTTATCCTTACAATTGTCTCTACCCTCTTCTCCATTTGTACAGAATGTGAGCATTAAGTCAATTCTTTCGCATCATCATGTCCACGAACAGGCATAATGCAACTCACCTCGTGGAATGCAATTTGCATTTTAAAAAAATGGGAAAAGCTTGGCAAAATGGATGTAAAACAACTCATCCAAGCCACGTGGGCATAACACAACTCGTCCAAGCCCTTCATATGTGGTATGATGGTGTAACCTTTCACAAATACATTAAGCGAAAGGACGTAATGAATTGTTCACAAAAGCCTCATGTCCATGTATTTGAGTCTTCCCCGAACCTCCCTCTTCTCACTTCTATAAAATCCCTCCTATGCTTCCTTCCCTCATCTGCCTTTGCACTTCCAAGTTTGACAGAGTGATATTTGAGCAATCTCTAACAGACACTATTGATACCTTTACCTCTCTAGTGTTTCGTATTCTTTGTCGACGTCTTTTGGGAAAGCCCTCTAAACATCAACAAAGAGGGGCCATTGAAACACCATGAAAATTTCAAATCCTCATCAGTTCAGCAAAATCTAGCAATTCAGGCAAGGAGTCATGACAAGGCACAGCACAGCAGATTCTCTTTTCAATTAAAGGTCTATCCTGCCACGCTGCGCAGCATAGCATGAATAAATTTTAGAAGACAGAATAAGGCGATGGATGCACGGTGGCAAGCCTTCAACTTTGTAAGTTTTCTATGTTTCGAAAATCTTAACTTCTGGCATATTACACTGCATTATGCAACATAGCGTAACGTTGCGTTATGCAGCGTAATATCAGAAGCTAGTTCATCGCAACAACAGAAATGGCAAAATTCGAGACTTTGATGGCCCAGCAAAATCTCAAAGCTTAAGCAACGATCTGGAGCATGCTGCACATTCTAGCAAGTTTTCTTTTTGGCTAAAGGTCTATTACACTATATTACGTAGTGTAACGTAATAAACCTCAAAAAGGTTGGTTAGAACCAAAGAAAATGTGGTGACAACACTACAAATTTTTGCAGTTTAGCTATTTTATGCTGAATTACGCTATGATGCGTAATTTACTATAATGCAACGTAATGCAAGCAACGATAAACCACAATTCAAACATCAGTAGCTCATACATCACAATACGCTCTCTATGTATTGCAGCGTAATCAAAGGGAAGTTTGTTATCAAAGTTCCTACAAGAGTGGATTATGGTGTGTTACACTTTAGAATGCAAGACAGCATGGCGCCGCGAGCTTCAACAACAAACACATCAAGTCAACGACATTTTGTAGGTTTAGGACACACATCATCTAAACTGTGTTTTTCTCCTGACCCTAATCCTATAAATATTCCAGTTGATAAGAATCAAAAGGGGGCAATAAAGAAAAAAAAAAGAAACAAGATTCTCCTAAGATTGACAAATTTTCTCTGTGAGCGATTTTCTCCTTCCATTGGCAATCGTTGGCAACTTTTAGCAGGGGTTGACAAGGGAACAAAGAAGATCAATAATCACAAGAATATCGAGGACAATTGGCAAGAACCTTTGGTCAGAAATAGTCACTTGACGGACATTCTGCTTCAGGTCTGACCTCCTTGTACCCGAATCTACTAGAACAAGGTAGATCGACCTTTCCTTGTTTCATTTCTAAAAAGCTTTCTTGTTGTTGGCTTGTGCTTCGCTTAAATCGAAGCCTACCTGTAATCATTTCATCTAATATATTTCATTCATGAGTTGAATTCCATATCTTGGGATTATCTACGTTTTAAATCTAATCTCTTGTTCCCTACCTATATGAATCTCACAAATCATTTTTAATCGATTACATCATTTTTCAATTACCTTGGAAATTAACAATATTACATCTTCTCATAAAGAACCATCATTTTATCATCCAAATATCACAAAATTTTTATTGATCAAGTAAGTTCCTATCTGATCGACAAGACCGTTCAGGGCACTTGAGATTCATTTCTTCTCCAGCATGGTCCTCGCATGAATCCGGGGTTAGAACTGTGTACACGGACTTTCGTTCGGTGTTTCCAGTGACTAATGTTTTCTATCGTCACATCTACCTGCAGGCTCTTCGCAAAGGCAAATTTCTATAGAGCCTTGTGATAAGCACACACTATCAATATAGTGTGTCATGGCCAACTCACCCGGCTGTGTCGTGGCCAACTCACTTGGCTGGTCATGAACCCCGTCATCTTCAATATAGAACCTTGTGATAAGCACACACTATCAACACTCGGTCAGGTACAGTCAACGTTGCATAACCAAGCAAAGCAAAGATGCGGAACTCACCTGCCAACATAATAGATGGTCCCCTGTGGGTTCTGAACGTATGTTTCCATGTGGCACGTGAGGTACAATGTGTTGTACTGGTGATAGCACTAGGATTCTGGCATATCCCAGATCCAGGCTAAACGCCTCAACCCTGTTGAGTGTTGGGTGGACCCTCCTCCCAGCCTGCTTGTAGTCACATCATTGGAAAGGTATCTCAGGATGCCCCAATTTTCCCTTGGCAGTATGGCCTCTATTATGTCGAATGCCTGCATCTCGTCTAAGGAGGACCAAACCTTGAGACTAAAGTGGTTGAGAAGGAATTGCAAGAAGTCTCAAGCCCCTTCCCTGAACCAAACTGCTCGATCTCCTAGACGTATTGGGTGGAGGAACGTTGGCCATAGGTCTACCCACATGACATAGGACACCTCCAAGGTCCAAAACGTTTAGCCTAGACCTTGGCCCTACCCTGCATGACGCAACCAGCAAATATTGGCATCACATTTGACTGCAATACATGCGCAACATAGGAGCGCTTGGTAGACCATAAATATAGCATAGCATAACTGCTTGTCCATACATAGCATAGCAAGGATGCGAAAGCATAGCATAGTGAGAACATGCAAGTAGCTTAGCATAGCAGCAAAACAACTAACAACATACTCAGACAAAACACGTGTTGTGGCACCACATCATGCATAACCAAACCCTCCCGAGGGTTTTACGTTATGGCATGCCAAGGTCAAACAACTTAAAGGGCCCCAGCATCACAGTCGTGACAACCACAGCGACGACAATAGCCTTGCATGCAATCACAATGAAACCCTTGTATAACTGCCACGACCAAAAGAAAAAAGAGTTCGCGGCAACACAAAGGCTAAAACAACATGGCCACAGAAAATGCAAATAGCAAAACAAATAAGACATAAAACCAGAGCAGAAAGTGGCAGAAGCTGTAAGATGAAATGGGTAAAAGAGACATGAAAAATCACTAGGTCAATGGTGTGCTCTCCAGCACTGGAACACGCACTTGCAGCCCACACCTCAGGGTCTTTTTTCCCTCCCCAACCTTCGCAAGCACCAAATGAGTTTTAGGAGCCATGGCCCTGCCTGTAGATTTATGACCTTCACTTTAGAAATTCACCTCACTAATCGATTAACACAATTGCTTTGCGCTCCGAGATCACCAAGTGCTTTGATGAGGATTCTACGCTTTTACGGTGAAAATGGTAAAATTACCTGGGTTCAAACCCTATATCTGGTAGTAGTGGCAAAATGGGAAAAATTTCTCTCTCTCTCTCTCTCTGATTAATGTAGAGCAGGTGTGCAGCATAGCATGCTCGCCATGACATCATGACACTATTAGCATTTAAACCTTACATGCTTCAAGCCAACTACTCACCTTCCAAAGAAAAAAGAAATATATAATAATATTTGTTTTCGATTAAGGGTCCAAAAGGACCTTAAACTAACAAGCCTAGCATAGTTGCACTCCTCAGGACCCTAAAATAGTAGTTTCAACCTGTAACGTTCACGGTCCGTAATGATGTTAAACTAACTACATCCTTACATCAGCAGTTACCTCATATGCTTCAACATAGGTGGTATCACATCTCCTAGTAGTTTCATATCTTCATTCCCACACTGGTAGTTTGATACCCCTCGTACTCACAATTTTCTTCTTTTTATTATTATTTTGCATATCAAGATTTGCCATGTTGCAATATGGCAGTCCGAGATGACACTAAACTAGCGGTTTGGCATTGGCATATCGACAGGCACACGTTCCACTAGAAACTCTACACTCTCACACCTTGGTGGTCCACCACGACCTTAAACTAGCAAACTTTCAACCTTTACATCACCTTACTTAGCAAGTCGCATCTTGGTGTTGCTTTACAGATTTGTGTTTCACACAATCTCTGATGACCCTTACCCAGGCTTTCATCTTATGATGGCAGGTCAAGCAAGAGATGGGAATCCATCATGCCCTTTCCACGCCTTTAATGTTAGTAGGGCCACAAGGCAAGCTTGCGAGACAGTTGAACCCCAACATGATCAACTAGGGGTCGACTACAATTAACACTATAGTAGCCTTAGAAGCATCCCTGGATTGGCCTAGACACCTAGTCCATGCCCTAGATTTAGAGGCTAGGGATGTAACCGATGATCCTCTTGTCAAGATACCCATGACCACGTCAAAAAGGGAGGTAAAGACGTTAAGACTTAGCTTCCTCCTAGACACACAAATACATGAAGGCATAGTTAAAACTTTGCAGGATCACATCAATGTTTTTGCATGGTTGTATAGTGACATGCCAGGTCTGGATCCGTAGTTGATTCAACATAACATCATCCTAGACCCACACATAAAGGCAGTCAAGAAAAATACGTGTAAGATTAAGCCGAAAATTGCACTAGCTGTGAGAGATGAAATCACAAAGTTGTACCAAGCAGGTTTCATCCACGTGGTCGACTATTCAAAGTGGGTGTCCAACATCATTGTAGTTTCAAAGAAAACAGGATGGATACGAATCTATATAGACTTCCGAGACTTGAACAAGGTAACGATCAAAGACAACTTCCCACTCCCAAGCATCGATCAACTCATTGATACCACGGCTAGTCATGCTTTGCTATCCTTCATGGATGACTTCTCCGAATACAATCAAATCTGCATCAACCCAAAGCACCAGCTATCAACAACCTTCATGACTCCATGGGGAACCTTTTGCTATACCATGATGCCTTTCGGGCTCAAGAATGCTGGAGCCACCTACCAGCGAGCCATGACCTACATTTTCAGTGACTACATCTTAGAAACATTAAACAATTACGTAGATGATATAGCAGTTAAGTTCAAAGAGGCAGCAGATCACCCACATGATCTAGGGATAGTCCTCAAGTGTTGCCAAATGCATGACTTATGCCTCAATCCTAAGAAGTGCATCTTCAGAGGAAAGGCTAGACGCATGTTAGGGTTTGTAGTATCGGAGGCTGGAATACAAGTGGACCCCGAAAAAATCAAGGCCATCATCAATCTAGTGCCTCCCAAAAATCTTAAGGAGTTATGTAGTTTACAAGGCAGGGTACAATTCATTCAAAGGTTCATAGCCAAGTTGACCGACAAGTTACACCCCATGCAACATCTCCTGAAGAAGGGGGTTGACTTTGAATGGACAACCCAATGTCAACAAGCCTTCAACAACCTAAAGTAGAAGCTCTTGCACCTCCCAACGGTGCACCCGCTGCAAAGGAACAAGCCTTTCTTCATATACCTTACCACCTCTGATGCATCCATAGCGGCACTACTATGTTAGAAGCGGGATGACGGTTCTGAGATACTGGTGTACTACCTAAGCCATGCACTAATAGCATATGAGGCAAAATACAACGAAGTGGAGAGGAATTTCTTAGCCTTAGTATTCGCACTAAAAAGGTGGTAGCATTACCTGTTTCGCAGTACAACCAACATCATTTGCAAAAGCAACATACTCCGGGCTATCACCAGCAACCTATACGAAAGTAGTAGGATAGCCCGATGGAAGGCAATAACTGCAGAGTTCAACCTATGCTATGTAAGTCAATCATCGACAAAGGGTCAAGCCATAGCAACCCAACTTACAGCCTCACCAGTCGACGACTAGGCAACCATAGATCCCGAGTTCCCAAACGAATATGTTAGCAATGTCACCATCGTCCCGTCACATTTTGAGGTGACCTTACACTTTGACGGCATGTCAACCACACAAGGAGGTAGCGCTGCTGTCACGATCACATTCCCCTTTAGGGAAATGTTCCCATTTGCTTATCATTTTGTGTTCCCTTGCACCAACAACATGGCAAAATATAAGGGGCTACTCATAGGCCTCTTAACTGCCCGTGCACTACATATACAACACCTAGCAATCCAGGGAGATTCACAACTAGTCGTGAATCAAATCACCAAAGTCTACGCCTGTAAGGCTACACACCTGCAACCCTACTACGACCTAGCAAAAATCCTACTAAAGCAATTCATGACCACTGATGTGCAACATGTGCCACGTAACAAGAACACCGTAGCAGACGCCCTAGCTACCCTCACGCTAAACATCCCATCACGTTCTTTGGCAAACCTGCCAACCATGATCACAAACTGTATCGAGCCCATCACTCAGGCTAAACATGTGGCCTCTATCAATGTTGCAGATACCCCAGAGTAGTATGATAACATTAAAGCTTATTTACAGCATGGCAAACCCCTAGGTGGATTGACATCAGCTCAGAGAGATGCAATTCGCAAGTGTGCTTGGTAATACGTGCTCATGGGAAATGATGCTCTATGCCAACGATCCTATGATGGGATATTGCTGGCATGCATGGGTGGTGAGCAGGCACAAAAGGTAGTTAATGAGGTTCATGAAGGGCTGTGCGGTGGACACATAGCATCCAGGGCTATGGCTGAGAAAATCATATGCCTAGGGTACTATTGGCCCTACATGGAGCGTGACTGCCTATCGAAAGTCAAGACATGTGACACATGCCATAGATATGCAAATCTCATACACATAGCACCTATAGACCTGCACCCAATGCAAATTACATGGCCCTTCCAATGATGGAGACTAGACCTCATAGGGCCTATCACGCCTAAGTCCTCCATAGGGTATAACTTCATTATCACTGCCACAGAGTATTTTACTAAGTGGGTGGAAGCTATTCCCCTGAGGAAAATGACGTCTCAACAAATCTTCCATTTCATCCTCGATAACATCATAACTAGGTTTGGGCTTCCGATGACTTCTATGATTGACAATGGGCCATAGTTCAGTAGTATGGAAACCAAAACCTTCTATAGCAATCTAGGAATTAAACAATCATTTTCTTCCCCTTATTATCCCCTTATTAAATAATCAACTTGCTGAAGCATATGCTTAACAACAGTAAGAGGCGGTGGCACGGGCAAATACTCTATGTCCTCTGGGCCTACTGAACGACTTGCAAAACTACGATGAGTAAGACCCCTTATAGTCTTGTTTACGGATCTGAAGCTGTATTGCCTCTTGAGTTGCAAGAATCCTCACTTCGGATGATCCTGTCTAATGTCATGAGTGAAGCCTAGAACAACGAATCATGGACCATCGACCTTGACTCAGTAGAGGAGGAATGTGTGTAGACATTGAGACGAATCGAGCACTATCAGAATAAACAACAGAAACATCGTGCAGACCTACATCGATGACCAGTGCAGAAGGAAGACCTCATCTTCAAGGGTGTCTGTGAGCACGTGAGTAAGTTCTCAGCCAACTGGGAAGGTCCTTACGTGGTCACTAAATTCTTCGGGAATGGAGCCTTTAAACTGGTAGACATGGACGACAACGAGTTCGCCAGCCTGGTGAACCACACATATCTCAAGCCGTACTACATCTGAAGCACAACGGTAACAACATGCACTATTCGCTACGACAATAAACTGGCAATTGCACCAGGCAGTATCTACAATGATGATAAACTAGCAGCATTGAACAGCGTCCACGATGATGTTAAACTGGCAACAACCGTCTGCCATGATGTAAAACTGGCACTATTAGTCCACTATGACTATAAACTGGCATTGCATGTCTACTATGATATAAAACTGGTATGTACAGTCTGCTAGGACCTCAAACCAGCATAGCGGTCTGCTGAGACCTTAAACCAGCAAACGGTCTACCAAGATCTTAAACTGGGTTCGCGTTGCACCCTCAACATGCACCACCACCAGATACACGTCGAACGAAGGGCCGTGGGTGGGACGTCGTAGCTCCAGGACGTAGTTCTCAAGGTGAGGAGAATGCGGTCCAGAGCATGCACGGCGTCGCCACCCTCAATGTCATGCTGACCCTTCGAAGACATCGTATGATGTCACACGAGCCCTTCAAACCTACTGTCGCCATGGTCCACCACCCTAACAGTAGTTCCTAGGCTCATTCCCACTTCTGGGGTGTTGACAGTATTGTGGCCTAGCCACAATATTGTTGCTCTTTAGTTCCCCATCAAGGTTTCGGCTAGTGCAATGTTTAGCTATGTGGTAGCTAATCCCATACTGAACTGAGCATGCATTCCTTTCACAGGGATTCCAGTGCATCTGCACCCACAACAAATCTCAGCGCCTTGGAGGCCAGCTCCCGCACGCTGGCGTTGCCAAGGCAGCTGCTGGCCTTCCAACTTTGGACATCTCACACCAGCAACAGTGCCCAAGAGTAACAACAATGCCAGCAGCCAGCAAGATCTTGTCCCCACAAATGCATCTCGTTGCAGTAGCAAATGCTATTACACCGCGAAGCGAGTGCCTCGACTAACATGGCTATTTGAGAGTGCAAACTCCAGCACGTGCGTAACACAGCTCGCCATGCAGAAGGTTGCAGTAGACAAGTTAGAACCCTCCATGGATGTAACATAACTCATCCTACAAAGGGGACACCTGCCTATAAGAGGTTGTAGAACAGCGCTACCCAAAGATGAAAATGCAAATGAGCCCCTCAGAGCACTCCGACGAGGGACTCGGCTAAACATCATCTTTGCTCTCTACCTTAACCTCTGTAAAACCAATGCAGCACTCTCAAGCATGGCTAGGTGACGTCTCAGCACTCACTGAGCAACAACCTTAGCATTTTGCCTATTGAGGTGTTTTGTATTCTTTGTCGACATCCATCACACCTGTTCTCCAGACATCGACAAAGAGGGGTCAATGAAACACCCCAAAAAATGTGGGGTCATCCTTGCTTCTCCAGGCTCTTGCAGTCTGCACAGCACTATGGCAGTTCATCGAGAGAAGAACGTTCTGAGTCTAGGTCGGCCAGTTTGGCAAACTTTCTACTTTGAGCATGGATAGGTTCTGTACCATCCTGCCCACCCACCAAAGTAGCCTAAACAACTGGCAGCCTACTCAGAAACAATGTACAGAATCAGTAGCAGCATCCTGGATGTGCAAGAAACAGTTCAACAAGTTTTCTAAGTCATGAAGTTTGCTACGCTATGTAGTGTAGCAAGCTTCAGAAAACGATGGCAGAACGAACTACTACGCTATGCGACGTCACATAGTGTAGCATGGCAACGACTTCACTACCCACTCCCCTCGCCCAATTTCAAGTTCTACAGTGATGTCCTTTTCCATCAGGAAGCGATGGACCATGTCTGCTGCTATGCTACGCTGAGCTACATGGTGCAACAAAAGCGTAGCAATCTTGTAGAAGAGACAGAAGGTAGTTCGAAAAGCATGGTCAATGGAGTTCGCAAGACTTGCATCGCAAGAGAAAAAGTTTGCAAATTAGCAAAGATTTCGCGACTAATGCAAGTTGCTATGCTACGTAGCATAGCATAGCATAGCAAGCATGTGACATATAGCAGAGCACGCGACAAAGTGCTACGCTACACCAAGCAAGCTACGTCACAAAGCACAGCAAGGCATACAGGTGGTTGTGCGACATCAATGCTCTCCACCTAATCGAATTGTTGGCACACGTCTCTAGACGCTGACAACGCGACTACGACATCGTAGGATCATAATGATTGCATGGCAGGTTCGCATCACAACGGTCTTGTAGGCCCAACGGTCATAGATGGCTCAAGTGGTGCCAGTAAGATGACACAGGCCTATGGCACATAGCATTCAAACTACCCCTTTTCGCTTACCTTCAGCCTTATAAATATCCCAACAAATAGCATGCAACAGGTCGGCAATTTTGAGAAGTACCTACAATTTGAAAAAATCCGCAATTTTTAAGTTGGCAATTTCAAAAGAGTTCACATCTTTCTTGAAGCAAATAGCTTCCAAGTGGTGGGAACTTTAAAATTCTAAAACAAAGATTTCCCCTCTCTCCAACATTGTAATATCAAAGTCATCTGTCTAACATTGTAAACAGCAAGTCTCTCTCTCAGCTGGCGTGAGGTCCTCATCTCTGTTCTACCACCCATATTGTTTGTACACGAGTTCACATCCAAGCGCATAGCTCTTTTTGCTGGGCACGCCTTGGTTACCCTCGGGAATTTTGCACTCCGTCACGCTGTGCAACCGATTGTATCCACCCTGATCAGATGAGTTTGTAGCTTCGGAGCAGTGCATGTTTCTAACCACACTTTATTTTATCTCTCATTTGTTGTCTCATTTTTTGCATTATTTTCTATCTTATTCACTTTTAAGCATTACTACGTATTACTGTTGCATTTTTACAGTTTCTCCCCTGCTTCATTTACCCTTAAACATTATCTCGCATTTCGCATTATTTACGTTGCAAAGGCTATATCGATGTCGATGTAAGTCCCTGTCTGATCGACCACCATTTTGAAAAACTTGGATAGTTGCTAAATGTCTACTCACAAACGATTTAATCCACTGCAATCCAGAGGAAAAACACAATTGGAGAATGCTCCTAACCGTTTTCTCTACATTGTGCATGCAAGGCGTAAATCTAAAACCTCAAGGAACTGATAAAAACTCGAAGAACAAGCCAACTTCAAGAAGGCCGAAGTCCTGAATCTGAAAGCCAAAACGCGCAGGAATGGCAAGAAAGGAAAAATCCTGAAACAAGCTTGCAGTGCATGCGCATCAATCGCCTCCTTTCCAAATTCGTTGCTGCAAATCTATGATGGAGGAAGGTTGCTAGGGTTTTTCAAAAGAGCGCACCAAGGCTAACAAAAACCAGTATTCGTGCCTTCCATCCTAGATTCTAATCAATGCAGCGAGAACCAATGAAAATTGAATGACCAGAGAAACAATCTTCTTAAAAAATCCTGTTCTTTTAAACTTTATATAGGGTAGCTTATACGCTAGGCATAAACTTTACAAGCTAGCTTAGAAGATTAGGTATAAGCTTTATAAGCTAACTTGTAACGTAGGTAACTTGCACAGGCTTTTTTCGCTGGACTTCGGTGGACTGTAGCTCGTGAGGACTTCTGTTCTAGCCTAAGAGGGGCCAGCGTGGGGATTGGCCATCACGGGGCCTGTGCTGATGTGTGTAGATAGATTGAAATATTTGAATTACTACTGGTATATTAATTCAGGCCTGAGTTTTGTTTTTGCTCCAATTCGTCTATTGGTCTGCCTGTTGTCTTTGTTGCAGCAGCAACAGGAATTTTTGGATGGGGTTTGGAGCTATTTTATTGGATTTTTAAGGGCATTTTTCTTGCATGTTTATTTTTTATTTTTTAACAAGCAGCAGGATCAGTGATTCAGAGCAGGACCTCTTTAGGCTCTTCTTCGGCAATGGGCAACATTTATTATTGATTGGGAGAAACAAAAACACAGGCCAAGTTGTCGAAAAAACATTGGCAAGATTCCGATTTGAAATTGCAGAAAAACAAACAAGACAATTTTGCAGAAACTTGAAACGTGGAGGGAGCTGAGTAGGAGAAAATTCCTTTGAATGTTTGGGGGGACAATGCTCCAAAAAACTTGTGTCTTGGAAGATTTTGGGGGCTTCATCATCTAAGAACAAGAGAAGAGTTGATAGGCCAACAATGGTGGACAGGTACATTCACTTTGTCTTCTTCATGGGATGGAGCATGGGCTAGATATTTCAAAAATTATGATTCTCTATTCAGGTTCTATGTACCGAACGGGAGTGTTTTGGTTTAGTGTTATGCTGTGGTTTTTCCAAAACTGTTTGGAAATGTTATAGACTTTGTCAAATGATGAGTAGCTCTCGTTGAGATAATGTCTTAAGAATTTTTCCTTCAAAAAACTTTGTAAATATAGTCTCAAAGCATGTGTCACATTATAGCATTGTAATTTCATTTGCATGATTAAGACATTGTAGTGACATATCACATTCAAAAGGTTTTCTGATTTGTCTAAAAAAGTTAAGCTAGCTTATAATCTAGGCAGCTTCCATAAACTTTATAAGCTAGGTAGCTTACATAGGTGGACCAAGGATAAAAGAGCTCAGTATATTAAGCTATGTTTTAAGGCTAAAAAGCTTTTCACAAGCTAGATGGCGTATTTGAGTTCAAGTTGTAGTTTTTTGCCATTTTTAATTTTCTTAATTAGTTTTTTTATTTTGATAAGCTCTTGTGTTAATCTCAAGTTCTGAGGCAACATATAAAATTGGAAGAGTGGTTTTCACTAGCACATGAGCTTATTTCTCATCCAACTTGAGGTTTGGAAGACATGTTTTAAGTTTTTGAATATAGAATTTTGAAATTTGTAGTTGGGTATTCTTGTTATTATGGCCAATAATTGCACACATGTTTTGATGTCTACAGGCCCTAGGCTATGATGGTGATTAGCCATGATGTAGACAATGACATTTCATCTCCCCCTCTGGCTTAACTTTGGCTACAATGGGACCAGTTACACCCTATTATGCTCTTCTTTGTTGTACTGTTATAGTTGTTTTCATTTGACTACAAAGGCCATAGAGACCATGTATTGTTTATGTTGTTGTGCATTGCCAAATGCAACTATGGCTATAGACATATGGTCATTTTGATATTCTTTGGTTGTTATCACACAGTATAACTATGGCTACTGTTTCCTATAAAATTTTTAATTTTTTATATTATATATTTTTTTAAGGTTGAGAGTAAGGCTACAAAATAAA
This sequence comes from Gnetum montanum, assembly GCA_015680685.1. Lineage (NCBI taxonomy): Eukaryota > Viridiplantae > Streptophyta > Gnetopsida > Gnetales > Gnetaceae > Gnetum > Gnetum montanum. The sequence goes on along the minus strand of MNCI01017890.1, from coordinate 436,580 downwards.
ATTTTGATAATAAAATTAAAAATGCAACAAATGTAAGAAGAAAGAACACAAGTGTACAAGTTTTAGGCCTTGATGGGCCACCTATTTTAGGCCCTAGCATGCCACATTATTGCCAGTTTTTGGCCATGGTGGGCGATTGATAGCTTTTCTAGCAAACATGAGATAATCTTGAAAGAAAATAGAGGAATAGAATGAACATAGAAACATGGTATAAGGTTATGAAGATAGGCACACAATGATTAATAAAGGAAGGAATAAGATATTGATTGCAAATTTGTTGCTTGATCCTTGATATATCAAGGAACCCTTTTTTTGTATGTTCCCCTTTCTTCCTACCTGATATGGTGATCGATAGGTGTTTTCATTAGCCACTTAGTGTTTTAGAGTTGGCATTAACATTGTTGTTATTAATGTTATTATCACTAGCCCTGGCCTGAGTTTCAAGAGTTTCCTCTTGAAAGTTCACCTCTAAACCTTAGTCAATGTTAATGTTGTTGATGAATGGTGAACATGTATCATGCCTACGGATAGCAATTTCACCATCTTCGTATGACAAGTAGATCTCTTAGTGTATAGGAGATGAGACTACCCAAAGCTTTGCTAACCATGACCTTTCTAGGACCAAGTTAAACCTAGGTGCTTCTTTGACCACTAGGAAGTTGATAGATGTAGGAAACTATTCCTTGACTACAAAATCCAAGGAGATAAAACCTTGAACTACTACTTGTGATCCATTGAATAACTTGACTGCAAAGGTAGTGGTTCCTTGAATGTTTTTGGTTAAGCCTAGTTTCTCCACAACAATGTATGGTATCATGTTGGTTGTCGTCCCATCATCCACATGAACATGATGAACCTTAAACTTGCCAACACATATAGTAATAAGAAGAGGAGAAAATAGCACTTCTCCATTTCATGAGTTAATCTTTACCTCATTGTCACAAAAGGTGAGCATGGGTTGATGCCAATTTTCCCTAAGTGAAGCTTGCTCAATGACAAAGTGAATAGACTCCTTGTTTGCAAGCATATCTTTGCTCATAAGAATAGAAGGCAAGACTTGAGCTAGTGCATCTTGAAAAATTTGTATAGGCTCAACAACATGTTCTTTTATTTGAGAGATCATTTGGCTTATTTCATTATTGCAAGGAAATTCATTTTCTTGGCTTGTGATTCTTTAGCCTTGGTGGTTTTAATTTCCTCCATCCTTCCTAGGATTTTTGGCTCAAGTTTCAAAGTATGTGTGTTGGGCCTCTTGTCCATAGATGTTTACCTCCAAGCCTTTTATTGTTGGCTACCTTTAGTGGGCTTCATTGTTGGTTTGACAATAGGTTTTTTTCATCACCATTGTGATGATCATCTCTTGCTAACCATTTAGTTATTTTCCACTATAGGTAAGCCTTGGTCATGGGCTATTACATGTTTACTTCTAGATGGCAGAGGCACCCTAATAAAAAAAGGTTCCCTAGCCTTACAAGGATTGGTAATGTTTTTCTTAGCTCGTGGTGTTCATACAACCGAAGGGGGAACATGTATAACAAAAGGTTCTTTAGGAAGCATGGATGCTAGCACTCATATGATGAATGGTTCTCTAGGCTTTAGGTTTTGGGCCCACGGTTGTATTTTAACAACAAACTATTTCCTAAGAGGATTAGATCAAGTGGATGTTGTGAATAAGGCTACAATGTAAGAATTATTGTTAGTGCTTAGAGAGTTGGGTTCATTCAACACCAATTCCCCATGGTTAATTATCTTCTAAAGATCATCTTTCAATGCTAGGCATAAATTAGTGTCATGACTAGCTAATTGATGATAATGAAAAATTTGTCAAGTTTAAAGTATTATAGTATTTTTAAATCATCTTCTGTTGCTACCATTGGATCTCTACCTATCTCACAAAGACAATCATGCCTTTTGTGAGCTTCCTCAGACAATTGCTTATGTTAAATTTGATTATCTTTAAGCAACTATTCTAGGAGCTCAAAGGACTTCATAGAAAACCTAGTGTATTTAGACCTATCGTTACATTTGAAATTTGGTCTTAGTTGGTTAGAAGTATATGATGTAGGTGGTTGAGATGAATCAGATGATGCATTGAGTAAAGGTGATTTTTTTATCTCTGCTTGTTTTGTATCCTTGGATACTGTGGCCATAGTTATTTGCATTTGTTTGGTCCTATTTTTATCCCTTATAGAGTGTTAGTTCTTGTAGGCTAGGTAGGCCATATCTTTACTAGTCTTTGCAACCTCTTTTATGTTCTTGATTTGCAAAAATGCTTGGTTTAGTGATCGAGGTTTTCAATAGTAAAGCTTTGACTTGATGAAGTAATTAATGACTCTGTTAAAGATGTCTAGGAGGTGGTTCTCAAAGATGGATTCAAAAATCTTGTTGAACATTAAATTCCATCTCTAAATAAACCTTTGGATAGGTTCAAGTGGCCCCTACCTCACTTTCATAAGTTGGTCCAAGGTCGTATCAGGCTTCAAGTTATATTTAAAGTAGTTGACAAAGAGCACTATCAAATCTTCAAGGGAACAGATAGAAACTATAGGTAAATTGTAGTGCTAGTTTAGGGCCTTTCCTTTCAGGAACATAAGAAAAACACATAGTATTATATGAGGTCATGCTTGAAACAAGAGGCACTCAGACTAGAAGATGACAAGATGTGCATTAGGGTCTCCTTCACCATTGTATTTGGTGAAGTTTCAAATAGGCATGCTGCAAGTAAAGTTATTTGAGGAACAATAAGGTTGATGAGGTCATCTTGATAAAGTTCATAACCTTTACTATTTGTGTTGTACTAGCCTTAAGCTTTTTCAACTTCTTAGTAAGATCTTGAATTAGTTGAAAAGCTTGATCTAGACCTTGTGGAGCTCCTAAGGGCTCCACGTGTTGGACGGCTGGTGGTTGTGAAATGGGCAACAATGTAGATAGGAGAGTTATTGTGACTACTTCTATGAAAGGATTAAACATCGAGAACAAGGCTTGCATTAGAGCATAAGGAACAAAGGGGTTTTTGGAAACAAATGGATTAAGTAATACACATGGAATTTGTATTCCATGAGAAGGACCAACCATCACTGTAAAAAGTTGGGGCATGGAGGGAATTACTTATGGAGGTTGAGGCATATTAGTGAAGCATGTAGAGGTAAATAGTGAGGTGAACAAGGTGGTAGGTTGGGAACTTGAGCTTGTAGAGGTCATAAGGAGAGTTCAATTCACAGAATTGAACATGGTCACTTCTAGGATAGATCATTGGAAAATCTTCCCTATGAGCATATCTAGCTCATATTTAGCTTTGAACTTATCTTGATCCTCTGGGTGAGACTCTAAACTAGCCTTTTCACTAATTTCACCATCTTCATCCATACCTACTAACTATGCTAACAAGTGCATGTAAAATTTAGATAATTCAGTGTGTTCATACAATGAAGAGATGTATTCCTTACCATCCTTATAGGTTGATGAGTGGCAAGGTACCCCTACACTCAACCATATGAATATGAGTGTTTCATGTGTGATCCAGTCGAACTCCAAGGACTAAGTGCTTAAGTTTCCTAATGGGACACTTAAGGTTAATCAATCGTTGTCTTCCCAAACTTACTTGTATTGTCACGATTGTATGGTTAAGTAAGTTTGAGGTATATGATTTTTATGTCTTTTATCCTTTTAACGCCTATGCTAAGAGGAAAGGGTGAAGAGAACTAATTAACTAATTTCCATTAACTAATCACTAACTAAGTTCTAATTGTCTAGCACCAGTATCCATTCCCACTTACCGTACACACTTTGAACCAGTGCAACGCTACTGAGATTACCAAATGCTATTCGTTACTGGGTTACCAAGCACTACACACATGCTCGAAGCGATCGTACTAAATGCACTTAACTAGGAGAGTTAAGGGTTAAGAGAGATTAATTATCTAAGAAAGCATTTAAACATTTAACAATAATTAAAGTCCTATTTAGCTTAGTCCATATGCTACAAGGTTTATCAGAAAGTTCATTTTTATTGCCATACACAATTGTGTGCTCAGGTACAAATTGCTCAAATAAAGATACGTTCACTTTGAGACTCCTACTACAGGCACATGGAAATTATTCTAACTCTGGAATGGTAAAACTACTATAGTTTGGCTAAAGGTCTAGATCTAGATGTGGAAACAAGGGAAGGATGCCTCTTATTTATAAACATGATGATGGGCTGTGTGCGTACACGATATCGTAGAGGAAGATGCGATATCATGGCTCATCATACCCCCATGACTGAATAAAAACTTGTCTTTGAGTTTCTTACAAAATATTGGGAAGGTATGGGATTATTGACTTGAATGATACTAATGGTGAATGGGGTGACATGTGAACAGATCATCATTACAATACATGGTAAAATTAGTGTTCATAACAACAAGAGTGAACACTATACACATTTGACATCTAGCCTTATTTGGTAGTTGAGAGAGAGAGAGAGAGAAGAAGAAGAAGAAGAAGTTTGTTGCTTCCAACACCAAGATTGCACCTTTTATTATCCATCCATAAGTGCACCATCAATCTTGTTCCTTGCATAACTGCTTCAGCACCGATCCATTCCAAGTGTTCCCTCCAAATCCAATTTGTTGTTGTATGATTACCATCTGTACACACAACATAGTCTCATATTAGCAACGGTAAATGAATCACAATGCAGTTGATACCTTGCCTCAGTCTAAGGTCCATTGGCTAAGTTGTGATATGGCTGATGTGGATTCTGGAGATATAATAATGGTGACTACCCAAGGTGTAGGAGTTAGGAGAAAATCGAAAAAATTGGACCAGAACCCCCATGACTAATCCTGGACCTCTAGTAGCAAGAGAATGGGAAAAGATAAGGAATAAGAAAGATGGAGAAAAAGAGACAACGGTAACATCAATGAAATGGATGTCAAGGATGGAAATGAACAACATAGAAATTGATTGTGAAAATGTTTAAGGGAAAGAAACTAGCTGATGCACCAAATAGGAATGCTAGTGGGTCCTCCCCAAAGCAGGCTCATGCCCTTAGTGCCCTAACATTCCCACATTCAAAGAGTCCGTAGGCTCTAGAAATGTCATTTGGAAGCAAAAGTTAAAGTCTTAAACACACGAGTTTACCAAAAAGAAAACAATGCATCAACCCAAAATATGGACTACTGATAGAACCGGCAATGAGATGAACAATGGAGAAAGAACAATGGAAAGAAGAGAATGGAATGGAGTCTTAAGAACAAGGTGATGTACAACCCCTTATGTATTAATGGTTAATGTGACTTGGTAGATCTCATTCCAAATCCAGCCTCAAACACTCCACATCCAATGACTTCACATTAATACATTCAGCTAATCCATTCACTCGAAGTAACAAGAATGCCTCCATCAAAGAGTCACCACCATTCCGACGAAACAAAAAAGGAGAAAGTAGAAAGAAAGGAAGGGCCTTAGTTAGAGTGAACATATCTGTTTAGTCCCATAACCAGTTCTTGTAGCCCAAATGATTATTTCGTCTAAGGGGTGTGTTTTGAATTCTCACTATTTTTTTATGTTTTTGTGTGAGAACCACACCATGCAAAGACTTATTATTTTTATTTTTATTGGCTCAACTTCTCAATAATGTGGCAACGTCAGAACGATAAGAAAAAATTGAGAAGAAAACATCCAAACACCTAAGAGAATGGCCAACACAAATGCATCAAATCCCCTTGAAGTCACACCCTTTTCAATCCTTGAGTCCTTCCTTAGTTTCAGAAATGCCTAGTTACCAATTTATTGATAGTTCTTATTATTTTGAAGAAAGGGACTATACAGTTCCAAGCCAAGTGAGACCATAGAATTTTATGGATGCATGGATGATGTGGACTAGTTGCCTGTTATATCAAAAGAACCATACCTTAGTATTGAAACACCTGAAAAAATTCGAAGGCATGCTTGCTTTGTAAGGCCTTTGCAATTCGTGCAACATCACGGTAGTTCTTCAGGAGATGGATGGTCTGATTTTCAGACCATCCAAATTGGCAAGTTTTCAACCCTAGGTGTATACAAGCTAAACAGATTCTTTAGCCTACCCACTTGAATAGTTCTCCTAGTCAATCGTGCATTTAAGGTCGACGCGTGAAACTGTTGGCGATGCTCAGAACGCGTAAAATAGCTCAGCAAGTTTTCTAAGCCACAAAGTTTGCTATGCTACACTATGCCTTGCTATGTAGTGTAGCAAGCCTCAGAAGATACTTATAGAAGCTAAATGCTATGTTACGCTATTCAGCATAGCGTAGTGTAGCAAAAGCTATACAGTTGATCCCTTCGCCTGACTTCAAGTCCTTCGGCAATGTCTCCTTCCGTTAGAAAGCGACGGACCATGTCTGCTGCTACGCTACGCTGAGCTACATGGTGCGGCAAAGCATAGCAATTTTGCAGAGGTGACAAAAGGCAACTCAAAGGGTAGGATCAACAAGTTCACATGTTTCACAATGTAGAAGGCAAAGTTCGCAGATTGGCAAAGTTTTCGCGACTAAGGCTAGCCGCTACGCTACATAGCGTAGCAAGCGTGTGTACTGACCTAAATCGTCGGTGTAAGGCTGGAAAGGAAACAAACACTAAGAGATCGTCGGACAACCACAGCTAACCCTGCCTTCACCCAAGGGCAAGCTGGAAAAGTAAACGAAGGAAGAGTGCCTTGGATGGTTCGCACGCAAATCAACCAAGGACTTCCCCAAGCGTAAGCTACGGCTAGCGCTAGGGTTATCGTAAACAGGATGTAAACGGAATGCAAACAATGATACGAAATGTAAACAAAGAATATTGAATTATAAACAAAGTGTAAATAGAGCTATATTGTAAACAAAGCATAAAATGAAGTAAATAATGTAAATGGGAGGCAATAATGAAACTGTATTGTATTGTTTTTAAACAAGAATATGCACTGGTCAAAGCGTAGTTGCACAAGTGTGGATGGCAAGTCAAACGCCTAGCCCCAGAAAGATATGATGCAATGATGTGACGATGAAATGTGATGAACGTGAGAAATACTTGGAAGCCAATAATCAGATGTGCCGAGCGTCCAAGAGTTGCAAGTTCTGTCCTTTTTCAGAATTGCCAATCTCTCCAAATTTTTCAGAATTGCCAATCTCTCCAAATTTTCAGAATTGCCAATTTTTTTAGAATTTCCAATCTCTCCAATTTTTCAGAATTACCAATTTTTTTCAGAATTGCCAATCTCTCCAATTTTTTAGAATTGCCTCTTCCAATCTTCTTCTCTTTTTTGTTCTCCTCTCTTCTCTTGCCTCTTTTGCTACTTTTGCTTTGCTTCTTTTTGCCTTCCTAATTTGTGTGAATTGGTAGGGTATTTATAGGGTTGGGCTAGGGTTTTGGTTAGGGTTTTCTTTGACCAAGTTCAATGTACCTGTGCTGGATAGTTGTACATGAGTTGGATGTGTGTTGGCAATTGCACACTTTGACCAGGTTCAATGTACTTTACAACTTGCAGGTCATTCCAGCCCATAAAAATACAAGTAAATTAGAAAAAATAAGCCCTTGAGTGATAAAAAAAATTTAAAAAGAAAATCAAGAAGGATTAACACCGCCTCGCTTGTCTAGCATCCAGCGTGACTTGCAGTGTGACCCGTAGTGTGACCTCCAAAAATTGCAATTTTGGGCTGAAATCTGGAATTTTTAAAGGCTGGGACCCATAGTTATCAATAGTAGACCTTGAGGACAACTTACACCCTTAAAATCAAGTCATTTTGGCTTAGTTTTTGGGCTCTAAAAGTTGGTGACGCTGATCCTTACGTTTTGCAACGTCTGAAAAAATAACCCCAGCATCACCAAGTCAAAATGGCATATTTGAGGCCCAAATCTTGATTTTTTGAAGGCTGAGAGTTGCTAGGGACCTTGGTGAAGGTCATGGGGGGGCCTTGTGCTTGATTTCAGCCTATTTTAACTCAATTTCGGGGCTCCAAAAGTTGGTGACGCTGATCCTTACGCTGTGCAATGTCTGCACAGTGTACTTAGCCAAAATTGCACTTTTTGACCTTAAAACTAATGATTCTTGACACCGACACTTGCCATCGTGATCTGTGGGCCCCAAGGGAACCTTTCTTACTCCATGGTGGGCTTCTTGAAGCCGTTTCAGAGGCTCTGAAGTTGTTTGGAAGTGTTGTTGAAATTTTTGTGGTGTTTCATTGGCCCCTCTTTGTTGACGCCTGGAGGAATCCACCTGAGAGGCATCGACAAAGAAGTGCAAAACACCATGAGCAACAAAGCATCAAACATTAACCATTAGCCTTTGGCTAGATATCATCGCACCATTTTCAAAAGTACATGGGATTGAGGGGATGTGGTTCAAGATGCAAGGGAATTTATTGCAACCGGGGAAGCTAGGAGGTTAAGGGCTATGATTACTGTTGGGATTTGTGGGAGAGGAATGCTCTCTTGTGCACAAGTTATGTCATTGGTCCTTGTCAACAGCCAGGTTTTTAGCAGACTCGAAACCAAGACATAGGAGGTGCGTTCTTTGGAGAAATGGGACTCTTATAGAGTATTTGCGGGGCCCGTTGTAAACAACCAAAGCCATGCAATGATGTGCAACATGGTCTCTTTGAGACACAAGTGTAACTATTTTTCAAGACAATTGCCTTCTCGCCTGGGGCTTGTATGAGAATCATCAATAGTCTTTTGTCTATGATGTCAACGGGACCTTTTCCGTTCATTTCGCTCTTTGACCCTTTTTTTGTTTTGTTTTTTTGTTTTGTTTTTTTTTCTTTTCTCAGTCTTTTTGAAAGAGCTTGCTTTTTGTGCCATGCTCATGTTTGAGCACTTGAATTTTGCATCATGTAATGTGTATCATGTTTTGCGTCACAACTGCTTAGAGAGTTACAGTGTGCAACAGTGTATCAAAAGTTTTGAGGTGAGCAGAATGTATCAGGGTAGTATAATTGAACAGGCTAAGGGGAGCATGATGGGGAAATAGGGGATGCATCGGGAGTTGGGAATGTACTTATGAATGGATTGATTAACCCAGTCGCGTGCGTCAGGAAAAATGTGATACCTTGTCGTCACGATGAAGTGCATCTATGCACGAATGCCTCAGAAGTGTCATCCTGCAAACACAACTCCAAGAAGACAAGAAAACCACAGATGAAATGGTCAGCTAAACACTTTAAACAAGGAGATGGAGTCACCACGTGCAGCTTTCAAAGCAAACAGAATCATGAACAGCATCAGTTTCATTAGGCCCCATGGGATGAATCATGCAACAAATCTTTGTGGAACAAGAACAGCCAACTGCAGCAACAGATCTTTTCAAATTTTACCTGGTCATCAATGATGTTGCTAGTTTATAGTCTTAGTGGACTATTGTGGATTAGTTTCATGTCATAACCCCTTGGACGGTGCTAGTTTAGCGTCGTGGCAAATGGTGCATTGCTAGTTTATAGTCATAGCAGACTATGAAGAGGCAAACTAGTTTATAGTCTTAGTGGACTCTGGATGCTAGTTTCATGTCATGGCAGATGAATGTAGCAGTTTAGTGTCATACCGAATAGAGCTCTGTGGTATCAGTTTTAAGTCATGATCCAGGACTGTTCTGTGGTATCAGTTTTAAGTCATGATCCAGGACCGTTCTGTGGTATCAGTTTTAAGTCATGATCAAGGATTGTTCTGTGGTATCATTTTTAAGTCTTGATCCAGGACTGTTCTATGGTATCAGTTTTAAGTTATGATGCCAGGACTATTATGTGGTATCAGTTTTAAGTTATGATGCCAGGACTATTATGTTGTATCAGTTTTAAGTCATGATCAAGGATTGTTCTGTGGTATCAATTTTGAGTCATGATCCAGGACTATTTTGTGCTAGTTTATAGTCATAGCAGACTAATGCTTACCTTGCTTGTGTAAAGTGTGATGTTGCATGCATGGTCATGCTACGTGCCTGCGAGATCCTGCAAAAAAAAAAATCAACTAGGAAGAAAACAACATCAAGTGACACCTGTCGTACACAGAGTTGGAATGTATAAATGAAAGAAAAGCAATGCAAAAAGTGATATTTTTATGCCGTTCCGGGCCGTATGCTAGTTTAAGGCCTTTTCAGGCCATGTATTTTTGTAGTTTTATGTTTTTTATTATTTTTCTTTATTTTCTAGAGTATATGTGTGCAACTAAATGTAACATAAATTTCTAAAGTGTAGAGCAAGATGTAAGGTAAATACTTGGAAAAGAAAGCAATGACCGTGCAAGAATATAAATCGTAACTTGTAACCTGTAAGCGAAAATTCAATGTAAGATGACGAGAGTTTGTAAATCTGTAATTTTGTTGGCTCTAGTTTAAAGCCATTTCGGGCTTGGTACATCAGTTTAAAGTCTTGATGGACTGTTGCATTTTTTTTAAAAGAAAGGATTACCAATTTTATGCCATGGTGGGCCAAAGGTAGTAACGTTTTCAAAAAGTTTAAATGGAACCGACCATTTTTGACCGTGGCTAGTTTAATGTCATTGCGGACATTTCATAGTTTAACGTCATTTCAGACAGTTCGTAGTTTAACGTCATTTCGGACAGTTCGTAGTTTAACGTCATTTCGAACAGTTCGTAGTTTAACGTCTTTTCGGACAGTTCATAGTTTAACGTCATTTCAGATAGTTCATAGTTTAACGTCATTTCGGACAGTTCATAGTTTAACATCATTTCGGATAGTTCATAGTTTAATGTCGTTTCGGACAGTTTGTAGTTTAACGTCATTTCGAACAGTTCGTAGTTTAACGTCATTTCGGACAGTTCGTAGTTTAACGTCATTTCGGATAGTTTGTAGTTTAACGTCATTTCGGACAGTTCGTAGTTTAACGTTATTTCGGACAGTTCGTATCATTCATTCTAGTTTTTGAGTTGCCTCTTGATCTTTTGTAACTTAATGTGTGGGGTTGGGTGTATGGGTATGATTTTATATTCACCGTCCCCTTCATCAGTGATTTCAAAGGGTAGTTCTGACCAAGAAACATCAGCAAGAATGGCTCTTATGTCTGTGTCTTCTTCTATTTCTTCAGTGCTAGTTGGATTGTGAGTCAACGTTGGGTTCACATTTTGATGTATGTTCATGGTTTCTTGTTTAGGCTTAATGAACTCAATTTTTGACCCTTCACCTACCTCAAGGTATGAGGAAGTGATCGATGGTGTTGTATCCCCATGTATGATGATCTCACCTCCCTTGTAAGGTAGATGTATCTCCTGATGGATTGGTGAAGATACGACTTTAAGTTAAGCTAGCCAAGGACGTCCTAGGATCAGATTAAACCCTGGCATTTCATCAACCACTATGAATTCAGCTGATGTAGGGAATTGGTCTCCAGCTATGAAATCTAAGGTAACCATGCCTTTTACTCCCACACGGGAACCACTGAAGGATCTCAAGAAAGAGGTTGTTGTAGGTTGTATTTGTTCAGTGAGTCCCAGTTTTTCAATGATGGAAAAAGGTATTACATTTGTTGCTGCACCATCATCAACATGCACCCTACGTATTTTGAAATGATCAACCTATATTGTTATGAACATAGGGGCTGTGGTAATTTCCCTTGTTTTCTCATCTAGCTTAATGTCCTTAACATGGAATTCTAAAGATGTGGTCTTTGATTTTTGAAGTTGTGGGGATAATACTGCATAAATGGATGGTTCATCTGCAGGAAGATCCTCACTAACAGGAATTGAAGTTAGCATTCGTACGAGAGCCTCTCAATGTACTAGTAAAGTCATTACTAGGTCATACAAACTTAAAGAAGTATTCTTTTGTTTTAAGGCTTGTGTGACCTGGGTCAATGCATTTGCTAGGTCTTTACCATTTGGGACATTCTTATCTGAAGAGATTTGGTCCATTTGACCTAGCATTCATATTTCTCTTGGAGGAATTTTTACGTTAGTAGCTGAGAGTGTTGGGTTTGGGATATGACTTGTGCTAGGCTCATTAAAGGATGAACTCATGGGAACGGTGCTTAGCGGTGTAGGCTTTGGTAGTCCTAATTCATGTCCATGGTTTTCTCTCTCCATGCGCTCTCGTTTTTCTCTTTCTAAGCACTCTCTTATTAGCCTATCGGCAAGATGTTCTCACAAAGGTCGTCGAGAAGTGGAGGTGGGTTGTGTGTCAGGGTGTTTTGGCACCCGGACCACAAAGGGTATGGGTCGGTTTTCAGATGGTATGTTTGTTATAGTGGCAACTGAAGGAGGTATGTGGATGATGAATGGTTTTGTTGGTGTGGGGGACGTGCGTGTGGTAAAAGGGGTTTGAGGAGATGTTGGGGTAGGTGTGTTTTCTAAAGGCCTCCGAATCACAAAAGGTCTTTGCGGAACATCTTGTTTGTTTTCCATATGGATAGTATTAATCACATATGGGGCATTGTTGGTTTTGGTATTGAGAGGATCCTTGTAGACCCCCATGGATTGATTTTGGGGCCTTACTGGGTTTGTCCCATCGAATACCACTTCACCCTCATCTATCATGTGTTGTATGTCTTGTTTCAACGCAAAGCAGTAATCAGTCCCATGACCACACCATTGGTGATATTCACAAAACCTATCCAACCTAAAGCCTTTTGGAATGGGAGGTTCATTGGATGTTGCTAAGGCTGGATTTTTGGCCAATTCGCAAAAGCGATAATTTCTTTGTGAGGCCGCAGGAGACATTTGTTTGTGTTGAATTAGCCCAGCCTTTAGAAGTTGATCAAGCAGTTGTGAAGGCTTCATGGGCAATGATGTGTATTGAGTAGGGTCTTTCCTTTCGAAGGTATGTGCATGACCTATGTTGTCGTTTCTATTTGAAGAATTTTCAGGTGTATGAGTGGGCATGGTTCTTCCATAGTTGTTTGGGATAGCGGGTTGTTTTCCCTCAGCTACTGCTACCACCATTGTTTTGGATTTATCTTTCCTCATGTGTTGGCTCCTAAAGGTTGAGTAGGCTGGGTCATTACTTGTTTGTGCCGCTTCTTCTATGTCTTTAATTTGTACAAATGCTTGGCTCAATGTGTGGGCTTTCAGGTAATAAAGTTTTGACTTAATAAAGTCATTCACAGCTGACTTAAGGATAGTGAGTAAATATGTTTCGGGGATAGGCTCGTGAAGTTCGTTTAAGGCTACACTCCACCTTTGGATAAATTTCTGTGCTGACTCTAATGGTGCTTGTTTAATTTGAATCAAGCTATCTAATGTGGCTTCAGGTTTCAAATTATACTTGAAACGGGTGACGAACTGATGCAACAAATTCTCTAAAGAAGATATGGAACTACGAGGTAAAGATCGGTACCAGTCTAAGGCTTTTCCGGTTAAGGACATTGCAAACACTCGCAAAATTACATGAGGCCATGCTTGAAGTAAAATGGTTTCAGTTCTAAACGTCACTAGGTGGGCATTTGGGTCCCCTTCTCCATTGTACTTGGTCAGTTGAGGTAGTGAGACTCCTTTTTATCAAGGTTAAGGGTGGAACTAAGGGGCCAATTGGGTCATCTTGATAGAAATCTAGTACCTTGACTTCCTCATTGTTGAAATTTTTAAGGTGTTTTAATTCTTCTGCTAACGAGTGCATCATTTTTTGTGTGTCTGCCCATTCTTGGGCGGTAGGCAAACCAATGAATTGAGTTGATTGTGGATGATAATGGTTTAATTGTGGCATTGTTTGTGGAAAAGCAGGTTGTTGGGCTAACATTTGTTGAGGTGGGATGGTATTTGGGACTGAGACTACTGGTGGAACCCACTGCCCAACCATATGTTGTGAGGCAACACCTTGAACATGTTGGGTAGGAGTAATCAGTGGTGCCCTATGAATTTGCATCTGGGGTATGTAATGGGTGGATGTGGAAGTTGGTATGACTGACGGTATTCCAATTACTTGAGGTTGAAGGATTGACCCTACGCTGGTTTGGGGGAGTTGTTGGGACTGCACTGGTGGAGGAATGATGGAAGTGGATGCATCAGAGTGAATGTTATTGAGCATGGAGAAGATAGAAATGGAATGGGAAACAGGTGCTTGAATGTTTGTGGATGAAGAAGGAAACATAGTTTCTTCTAGGAAAGGATGGGATAATAGGTTTGTATGGGCATGGGGGCTAACAGTATAGTATGATTCTTCATGTTCAGATTAGGCTGCAAAGTCATCTTCTTCATCTTGAGGCTCTATGGGAGGTAGTTGTAAGGCTTGACTTCTAGTCATAAGAAGTTGGGATATGAGTTTATGATGGTTTTCAGATAGTGGGATTATGTCAAAAGCTGAAGGGATAAACTCACGTCCTCCTTTATGGATGAATTCATATTCTCGCTTAGCTTCCCTCTCTACATGATCAATGGGTAGGTTGGTTTGGATTTTGACACAAATAAAATTATACTGTTCCGGTGTAAGAGTTGCATGAATAGGGCCTTTGCCTTGTAGCCTAAGGGATTGGTGTGTAGGGCCTTGAGGATTTATGTGTTCAATAACGGTTACGGGTTCCATAGCAGTCATAGGGTTTGAAGCAATTGGTAGTGTTATTGGGTTGACTTGGGAAGATTCCATGATAAATGTAAATGGACTGGGATAGACGAATGGAGTTGGATCGCAAGCAGTTGTAGCGTGGGGTGACACAAGCTTAGTGTGATCAACAGGGATAAAGAGAATCAAATGGGCAAGGTGGATGAGTTTTGACAGGTAGTGAGGTTTTAACCAATAACAAGAAAGTGGCCCTCCTTCTAGCGCCAAAAAATGTACTGACCTAAATCGTCGGTGTAAGGCTGGAAAGGAAACAAACACCGAGAGATCGTCGGATCGCCATAGCTAAACGAAGGCAGAGTGCCTTGGATGGTTCACACGCAAATCAACCAAGGACTTCCCCAAGCGTAAGCTATGGCTAGCGCTAGGGTTATCGTAAACAGGATGTAAATGGAATGCAAACAACGATACGAAATGTAAACAAAGCGTATTGAATTATAAACAAAGTGTAAATAGAGCTATATTGTAAACAAAGCATAAAATGAAGTAAATAATGTAAATGGGAGGCAATAATGAAACTGTATTGTATTGTTTTTAAACAAGAATATGCACCGGTCAAAGCGTAGTTGCACAAGTGTGGATGGCAAGTCAAACGCCTAGTCTCGGAAAGATATGATGCAATGATGTGACGATAAAATGTGATGAACATGAGAAATACTTGGAAGCCAACAATCAGATGTGCCGAGCGTCCAAGAGTTGCAAGTTCTGTCCTTTTTCAGAATTGCCAATCTCTCCAAATTTTTCAGAATTGCCAATTTTTCAGAATTGCCAATCTCTCCAAATTTTCAGAATTGCCAATTTTTTTCAAATTGCCAATCTCTCCAATTTTTTAGAATTGCCAATTTTTTTTCATAATTGCCAATCTCTCCAATTTTTCAGAATTGCCAATTTTTCAGAATTGCCTCTTCCAATCTTCTTCTCTTTTTTGTTCTCCTCTCTTCTCTTGCCTCTTTTGCTACTTTTGCTTTGCTTCTCTTTGCCTCCCTAATTTGTGTGAATTGGTAGGGTATTTATAGGGTTGGGCTATGGTTTTGGTTAGGGTTTGCTTTGACCAAGTTTAATGTACCTATGCTGGATAGTTGTACATGAGTTGGATGTGTGTTGGCAATTACACACTTTGACCAGGTTCAATGTACTTTACAACTCGTGGGTCATTCCAGCCCATAAAAATACAAGTAAATTAGAAAAAATAAGCCCTTGAGTGATAAAAAAAATTTAAAAAGAAAATCAAGAAGGATTAACACCGCCTTGCTTGTCTAGCATCCAGCGTGACTTGCAGTGTGACCCGTAGTGTGACCTCCAAAACTTGCAATTTCGGGCTGAAATCTGGAATTTTTAAATGCTGGGACCCATAGTTATCAATAGTGGACCTTGAGGACAACTTACACCCTTAAAATCAAGTCATTTTGGCTTAGTTTTGGGGCTCTAAAAGTTGGTGATGCTGATCCTTACGTTTTGCAACGTCTGAAAAAATAACCCCAGCATCA
>MNCI01017890.1:394793-419892 GCA_015680685.1 Gnetum montanum | reverse complement strand
CGGATCGCCATAGCTAAACGAAGGCAGAGTGCCTTGGATGGTTCACACGCAAATCAACCAAGGACTTCCCCAAGCGTAAGCTATGGCTAGCGCTAGGGTTATCGTAAACAGGATGTAAATGGAATGCAAACAACGATACGAAATGTAAACAAAGCGTATTGAATTATAAACAAAGTGTAAATAGAGCTATATTGTAAACAAAGCATAAAATGAAGTAAATAATGTAAATGGGAGGCAATAATGAAACTGTATTGTATTGTTTTTAAACAAGAATATGCACCGGTCAAAGCGTAGTTGCACAAGTGTGGATGGCAAGTCAAACGCCTAGTCTCGGAAAGATATGATGCAATGATGTGACGATGAAATGTGATGAACGTGAGAAATACTTGGAAGCCAACAATCAGATGTGCCGAGCGTCCAAGAGTTGCAAGTTCTGTCCTTTTTCAGAATTGCCAATCTCTCCAAATTTTTCAGAATTGCCAATTTTTCAGAATTGCCAATCTCTCCAAATTTTCAGAATTGCCAATTTTTTTCAAATTGCCAATCTCTCCAATTTTTTAGAATTGCCAATTTTTTTTCATAATTGCCAATCTCTCCAATTTTTCAGAATTGCCAATTTTTCAGAATTGCCTCTTCCAATCTTCTTCTCTTTTTTGTTCTCCTCTCTTCTCTTGCCTCTTTTGCTACTTTTGCTTTGCTTCTCTTTGCCTCCCTAATTTGTGTGAATTGGTAGGGTATTTATAGGGTTGGGCTATGGTTTTGGTTAGGGTTTGCTTTGACCAAGTTTAATGTACCTATGCTGGATAGTTGTACATGAGTTGGATGTGTGTTGGCAATTACACACTTTGACCAGGTTCAATGTACTTTACAACTCGTGGGTCATTCCAGCCCATAAAAATACAAGTAAATTAGAAAAAATAAGCCCTTGAGTGATAAAAAAAATTTAAAAAGAAAATCAAGAAGGATTAACACCGCCTTGCTTGTCTAGCATCCAGCGTGACTTGCAGTGTGACCCGTAGTGTGACCTCCAAAACTTGCAATTTCGGGCTGAAATCTGGAATTTTTAAATGCTGGGACCCATAGTTATCAATAGTGGACCTTGAGGACAACTTACACCCTTAAAATCAAGTCATTTTGGCTTAGTTTTGGGGCTCTAAAAGTTGGTGATGCTGATCCTTACGTTTTGCAACGTCTGAAAAAATAACCCCAGCATCACCAAGTCAAAATGGCACATTTGAGGCCCAAATCTTGATTTGTTAAAGGCTGGGAGTTGCTAGGGACCTTGGTGAAGGTCATGGGAGGGCCTTGTGCTTGATTTCAGCCTATTTTAACTCAATTTCGGGGCTCCAAAAGTTGGTGACGCTAATCCTTACGCTGTGCAACGTCTACACAGTGTACTTAGCCAAAATTGCACTTTTTGACCTTGAAACTGATGATTCTTGACACCGACACTTGCCGTCATGATCTGTGGGCCCTAGGGGAACCTTTCTTACTCCATGGTGGGCTTCTTGAAGCCATTTCAGAGGTTCTGAAGTTGTTTGAAAATGTTGCTGAAATTTTTGTGGTGTTTCAGCGTGCAACACACATGTAGTGAAATGTGTGACAAGATGCTATACTATGCTGGACATGCTACACTATGAGGCACAAAAAAGCATGATAGGTGGTTGTGTGACATCAATTCACTTCACCTAATTGCACCGTTGCCACATGTCTCCAGATACTAACGACACAATTACGGCGTGGCAGGCTCGCAGTTACAATGGTCACGTAAGCACGTGCAACATAGACAAGTCAATGTGGGCCCAAGGCATGTGGCATCCAAATCGCCCCTTTCGCATGCCCTTGGTCCTATAAATACCCTAGCGAGTAGCGTTCAAAGGACTTTTACTTTCTTTTGCACTTTTCGACTTTTGAACTTCTAACAGAGAAAAAAGACTTTTTGGATTTTTCCTCTTCTAGCATTTTTGGCACTGTAACCTAGAGCATTGTAAGCTTTCTGTTTGACATTGTAAATAGTTAGCACTCTCTGTTGGCTTTTCGTCTTCCCCTCACAGTTCCAATCACAGTTCAAGGCACTACTAATGCTGAACAACCACTAAACCTGATGCGAGAAACATGTCGATCCCTTAGGATCCAAAATCGTGGACCTAAGTGATTGGCCCAACAACACGAGCGTTACAACTTCCTCTATGCATAGATGCAAGCAAAGCTGCCCTTGGATGTACATGAACTCGAAGAAAAACATAGCTTCAAGTTCGCTTACTACAACGGGAAGGAATTTGTTCCCACTCCTAGCACTTCCTTACCTTTGACACAGATGAACCAATGGCTTCTAGACTAATTAATCCAGTTGGCTAGGCTTAAGGAGTAATAGGACACAGTGTCCAACCATGAGGACATCTTCCAAGATGGAAAAGAGGAGCTTGATTCACAGTCCAATGGGGGAGGTCAAGCCAACCGCATCACCATCCCTTCTACCCAGTCCTTCTGGGCCAATCCATTGTCTGTCACTGCTTCCTTTGTGATCATGCCTACGCTTCAACAACCCACGATTAAACTTCCATGGGTAGCCATGTCAACCCCACGGCATTTCAATGCCCTTTGTCACCTGTTTCACCTGTTTTGTTTGCAGCCACTATCCCTTCGCAAGCTGTTCAACAATCCATTCCCATAGCACATCATACACCACTCATGGCTACCCTGTCACATGTTCATACCATGCCTACCTCACAATCGTACACAACTTCTATTTCCATTCCTACGTTCACATCTGTTCCACCCACTATGATGGGCCCCAGCCTGTCCACATGGTGGACCCCATTCACTTCTTCACCTATTCTGCAACCATCGTAGATGTCTCACTATGTTTACCCCCAGACCCACCAATCCTTGCAAATGGTACAACCCAACATGGGGCTATGATCTATGCTGTCGGTAACACAAGTGGTCCATCTGGTAGCCCAACCCACGATTGCTACTCCACTAGCACCACCTACTGGGTGGTGGACAACGCAAGCAGCATTGTTTGCGGGGGTTATCCCAATGGTACCACCGATGGGTCACGCCGCCACCCTCACCATGCCATAGGTGGGAGCTACCTCCACAGTACCCTAACCATCCACAATGTCACAGGGTCTGGACCAAGTGTTCCAGCTTATCCAAACCCTTACTGAGGAAATAAAACACCTCAAAGCTACTAGGTCTAACACGATACAAGTCATGCACTTTTACCAGGATGATCCCATTAGCCCTGCAATCCTTGCTTTGACACTACCCCCAAGTATGTTCCTCCCACACTTCACGAAGTACGATGGGGAGGGAGATCCCAATGCACAACTTGTTACCTTTATACTAAATCCCTTCTATTGTAACAATGGCTGCACATGATTATTTGTGTCTTTTCCATGTCCCTATCCAGGAAAGCCTTGGATTGGTAGTACGTACTACCACACTCATCTATTTCAACTTTGGAAGAGCTTCTAACCCAGTTCCTGACACGCTTCAAGTACAACTTGAAGCCAGAAACCACGCTAGGTCAATTGATGAGCATGAAGCAGGACCCTCTACAACCAATCCAAAAGTTCATTCAACGTTGTAGCACAATCCTTAACAAAATCCGCGAGCCCATCACGGAGGCCCACTTGTTGGCCATCTTTAAGGGTGCAGTGAACGACTTCATCAAGTCTAAACTATACTACCTCACTCCTCACTCTCTTAGTTAGGCTTTTACTTAGTCTAAGAGCATATAGGATGCAGCTGAGGCAAGTAAAGACCCAGCCTACATTGCCTACAAAAACACCTTCACAAAGAAGGATAAGGGTAAGGACCCAACAACCACAGTGGCCGCTGTGGCAATCGAGGCCAAGCCTAAGCCTAGTAACAATGGTAACAAGAATGGCAAGAAGCTGGCTGCACCCATAGCCAACCCCATGCCCAAGTAGGGCCATGCATCACAACCTACCATACTCACACCTGAGACATCTGCACAACCCAAAACCAGCTTTGAGCGTAAAGATCGCTCAAAGTACACTCCCCTTCCTCTTAAGTCTTTAGACCTTCTGAAGCAGCTACTGGTAGTAGGGTACATACAACACAAGCAGATGTCGGATGAAGTAATCAAGAGACATCAATGCTAGTGCGAGCTCCTTAGGAATCCCTCTTTGGCCCTGCCCAATGAACCCCCAGTTCCTAAGTGTTTCAGGCTAGATAGGTTTTGTGACTATCACCAACAGTGTGGTCACAACACAGATTACTGTCTAGCATTGCAGGATGACATTCAAATATTAATCGATCAAGGAAAACTAGTGTTGGATGAAAGCAACCCAGTGTGCCCTAAGAACCAATCTATGCATGTCTACATAGATCCCCTTAACACTAACAATGTCGATTACGTCATCAACACCATTGGTATTGATAGTGATCCTAGGCCACCCTAGTAGACATTCATGGTCTATGTCATTCGTGAGCGACTGGGTGAAGCTCACAATAGTCATTCGTCTTGAGAATCCCTCCATGGGCATCCATCTCTACATCACTTGTTAGCAAAACCATGCTACCCCCGCCCGTTAACACCTCTAGCTTCATTTGTCATTGGGCCGACTCCTTTGATAGCCCCCATCACACACAAGATAGCCGAACAGCCTTCTCATCCTAAAAGGCGAGAAGTTTGTTTCATGGATGAGACATTGAAAGGAAGTACCACCCAGGGTATTCCCAAGCCTTCGTCTTTGCCCCCTACATCTGTGCCTTCATCACCAAAGACGAACGTTGCCACGATCACATAGGCTACACTGCTCTACCAAAAAGGGTTTGAACCCAGATCCGAAGTCACCCCTCCTTGGGAAATTCATCTTCTAGGATGAATAGAAGAGGAGGAAAGCGTTAAACACAAGGGCAACCAAGACCACTTTGACACCCTCACTTAGGTCAAAAAAGCTCTAAAACAAAAAAACACTACATTGAGCTTGTACGGCCTAATCATGACATCCATCCCACACCGTGAGGCTGTAATTTTCATGTTGACAGCAACTCCAGTAAATGAAGACATGCCAGTGGAAGAGGAAGTGATCTACTTGGTCATGCTCCCCTCTGCACCTATAGGGCTAGAACCCCCTCAACTAACTCTTTGCAATGATTCCATTAGGGAAGATGCCGAAAGGGGTCAGGTGACTACAAAACCACTATTCATCACAATTCAGGTAAGCCAACACCAGATTCGAAGGGTACATGTTGATGATGGGGCTATCACAAATGTCATCCCCTTCTCTATTGTGGACAAGTTAGGCTTAGTTGACCATATCAAGCCCATAACGACATTATGCCTAAGTCCATTTTACAGGGCCCGAGTCATGGTGAAGGGTACAGTCCACATAGACTTCGTAGCAGGGGACCAGTTCCTCACAAACGCAACATTCATCGTGGTCGAGGAAATGCCTAGGTTTAACCTGATCCTGGGGAGGTCATGGTTAGCATAGCTTAGGGTTGTCGCCTCATCCATACACTAGGAGATCCACCTACCTTACGCAAGTAGGGAGGTGGTGATCCACAGTGACGAGGTAGCAATGTAAGCAATCCACAACGTAGGCGTGGAACAGGGCTCAAAGGTTATAACTTCTGAGAACGAAGTGCCTGTTGTAGCTTACACTGACCATCTAGCAGAGGGATTGGCTCAGCAAGCTGACCCCCAAAACAAAAGTGCATGGGCTGAGTTACCCTTCCAAGTGAGGGGCAACGATGTGGACAAAGGCCATAGCAGAGTGCTTCAACCTTATGTTTCACTCAACCTGCATTAGGTCAAGAAGAAGCTATGCTTAGCATAGTAACCCCACTACTTCCTACCCATGCACCATCTTTTTGCATTTACTTGATGGCCCAAAATGGCCTAAACTAACAATGGCCCGAAATGGCCTAAAACTAGCAATGGCCCGAAATGGCCTAAAACTAGCAATGTGTATTTACTTATTGGCCATATGTTTCACTCAACCCACGTTGGGTCAAGAAGCAGCTACGCTTAGCATAGTAACCCCACTGCTTTCTGCCCACGCACCACCCATGTGCATTCACATAACAGCCCAAAATGGCCTAAAACTAGCAATGTGCATTTATGCAACGGCCTAAAATAGCCCAAAACTAGCAAAGGCCTGAAATGGCCTGAAACTAGTACAAGAGAGCAAAATTTCAGCATGACACTCTACGTGTACACAACATACGAGTTAGCATGAGAACCAATCCATCCCTTTATTCAAAATTTTGGCCTCCTAGCCAATGTTTGCAAAAATCTTAAAATAGTTCAAAATCTCAAAAAATCCTCAAAAAAGGGGGGATCCCATGCTGTCATGGTTTATCCCTATCTACATCATCTTTGCCATCCGCTCTTACATCATCTCCCTTTGCATTGCCTTCCCCTACATTGTCCTCTGCCAATTCTTCATTCCCTCCCTCTACGGGCGTTGTGCCCTCATTCAAAGGCTGCATTGTAGGAGTGAAGTAGTCAGCTAAAGCAACGCACACAAGTCACAATAGATCATAAGCATAAGAATACAATAGAAAGAAACTAACTTGAGAAGGGCCCACATCCACCTTGAAGGGTATCCTATCTAAACTGAGCCCAAGGCAATGTCAGACCTCCTCTACCGTGATATCCACCCAATGCCTTTTGCCTGGTTCAGTGTCTACTACAATAGCTTTCTTTCTTTTGGCGGTCATCCACCTTGGTGGCCCCGGAGAAAAGGAGATGGTCATGGTCTCTTCTATGGGAAGGTCCACTTTTTAGTCAGGAGATTCTGTAGCCTTTACCTGCTCTTTGAACCTGGCATAGGCCTCAGGAGCGTCAATGGCATTTATGAATGCTTTATATATAAATGCTTCCACAACAACGTCTTCGTATAGTTTACGATGGGTGGCATTTTCTCGTTTATACATATGTTTATGGTTCTTCTAGGATGGCCCCATTCGTAAACCTTAGCATTGAAGTCTTTTAAATCTTGATACTTTTGGGCTAACAGGTCCATCTACATCCATTGCTCTATTATTTCGTAGGTGGCCTCGACGTTATGACGTGCAACTATCCAAAACCTGACATAGTCTATCACAGCCGTGTGCCAATCCTCATTGTTAGTGTCATGGGCTATGAGGAACTCATTCCTTAACTTAAGATCTTCCACCTCAGTGCTCAGGTTGGCCTTCTCTTCCTCTACTTTTTGGACCTATTTCCACATGTCCTCGTTGACATGCTTATACTCCCATAGGGAGCATGTCGAGTGCAACGCATATTTGCAAGCCTCGTCGTACGTGCGACGAGATACCTCAGTCACTTTAGATAGGAATGTGGACACGGCACTGACTTTCAAAGGTTTTGTCAGGTCCCATTTGAGTCAAAAGGCTACCATGACACGAAGAGCATACTAGTCACATTAGTATAGCAAAAGTAGCAAACTTAAGAAATTCTAGCATAACAACATGAAAGCAAATAACATTACTACTTACCTGCTTCAGGGTCCACCTGTTGAAGATGGCTTATCATGTCATCAACGATCCCCTGCATGAATGCGAACTTGTCGGGGACCTTAGCCCATGATTCCGCGCAAATCAGAGGAGGTCCTGTAGCATCAATGGTGGCATCTATCACATAATCAAACATGTCAGCAATGACCGAAATGGGCTATAACAAGGTAGACATATTGCCAAACTCACCAGTGTCCAATTGTGGTCTCCCTTTTGACTAATGCAAAATGATGGTGGTAGCCTGGCTAGAGGTTGATGTCGGGTCCCTACAGACCTCCTCTTCATGCGTTGGTGCCTTTACTTTTAGGAGACCAACATATTTTTTATTCAAGGGAGAATCCTCTTCATCAGTAGGGGGATTCTCCCTAATAACAAGAGCCCTTGCCTTAGTAGTAGCAACTCCCCTCTTTGTGATCAGAACCCTTCTCTCTGAGACTAGGGCCCCTGTGTCTTTATTCATCGTCCCTATCTTAAGGGTTGACACCTCCTCATCACCTTCTTCTTCTTCCTCTTCTTCTTCAGATAGTCAAGAAATGCCTTTTCATTAGCTCAAAGTAGTTTAGCTGAAGGTAGGTGCTACACTACGCCACGTCGCCTAGCGTAGCATAGTTAGCAAACAACAGCAAAATAATCATTAAATGAAAATGTTTACCAATAGGGGGCTGCATCCTCTGCAATTTAAGTTGTAGTCTTCGCCCCTCCTCTTCCTTCGTGTGAAGGATTTCCTTAGCTGAAGGAGGCCTCTTCCACCACAACTTGTTGGCCGCAGTCTCAACTATGAAATGTTCCCCCTATGACACGCTACCATCTATGGTGAGGGGTATCTCTCCTATGTTATCTAGCCCATGAACATTGCAGGCCACCTAATCCTTAGTCATCATAGAGAATGACTCCCCAACTATTTCTGGGGTATCTTTGGCTTAGGTGGTCCAAAGAATCTGGTAGATCCACGGTCTAGAAATCTAGTTGTGATTTCGCATGACCCAAACTCCATTGTCTTGAACCACCAAGAACTTCACAAAATGTTTTAGGTAGGCTATGTAAAAGGCATAATGGATATTGGAACGGGACTCCATTTTCTTACAGAGCCCCAAGATCTCGGTCTGCAAGCCTTTACATAGAAACTCAGCCCAGTTGTAACAGGCCCCCTCCTCCATAACTTCTTGCATCACCCAAGCTTGCTTGATCCCCATGACCTTTCCTTGGGAGAGCAGCTAGGGGAATGCATGAGCATGGAAAATAGGGTAAAACCCCTTTATGAGTCCTTCTTTGAGCCTCTCCATGAGGAGCCCCTTTCGCTCTTTGGTAAGCGCTAACCACTCCTAGATGTCCTTCTTTTGAAGGGTTAGCTCCATCTTGGAATTTGACCCTATGAGGATGCGGCCCAGTTGTAACAGGCCCCCTCCTCCATAACTTCCTGCATCGCCCAAGCTTGCTCGATCCGCATGACCTTTCCTTGGGAGAGCAGCTAGGGGAATGCATGAGCATGGAAAATAGGGTAAACCCCCTTTATGAGTCCTTCTTTGAGCCTCTCCATGAGGAGCCCCTTTCACTCTTTGGTAAGCTCTAACCACTCCTAGATGTCCTTCTTCTAAAGGGTTAGCTCCATCTTGGAATTTGACCCTATGAGGATGCCATTGTCAGGGACATCGAAGAGGTCCATGAATAGCTGTTCATTAATTTCAATGACCACCCATATTCCATGTATGTGTATGCGAAAGTAGCTCACCTTGTCAGAAAAGGATTTGATCAGGGAGAGCATCTCAACGGCAAGAATGTTTGTATTCGAGGCCAAGAATAGATCCATAAGCCCCACCTTTTTGATGTTCTGGACCAAGGAGTCTGAGGCCGTTCCATTTATCCAGTGCTGGCTAGTCTCTACTTCTCCATAATTGAAGTAGATATTCACCCCCTATGTCTCAGTAGTTACCACTACCAACTCTTGGGGCTTCTTCGCCCCTGCAACAATTTTTGCAAAAAATGTTTAGCATAAAAATGTAAAAAATTCAAAGACCACAAAGACACTTAAGCATGTAGCACTTACTGATTGGCCTACCAGGTCTCTACAGTAATAGGAATAGTGGAAGGCTAACTAAAACTTGATCAACAGTGATCAGTTTGAAGGGTTCTGCCCATCCCTCATCTAGCTAACCAGACCCCTTGCACTGATCGTAGGAAATGGGGAATAGGTATTGGTATGAGGGGTATTCATCCCCACATTGACCAATCACACCTACACGCAGGTTCTCAGTAGAAGAGAACTCCTACAGGGCTATCTGTGCCATAGTTAGCAAGCCTGGTCAGTCATGAACCCCATCCTTGTTGATGTAGAACCTGGTAGCAAGAACATATTGTTAGCATTTGGTCAATATAGCAAGCGTCGCACAACACAGTGGAACAAGGTTACAAGAAACTCACCCGCTAGCACAGTAGACAATCCCTGGTGGATTCTGGAAGCACGTTACCATATGACGTGTGACGAATAGTGTGTTGTAAGAATGGTAGCAATTGTATTCAAGCATATCCTAGATCTAGGCTAAATGCCTCAACCCTATTGGGCATTGACTGGATCCTTCTCCCTGCCTGCTCATGATTGCCTCATCCATCAAAAACCTCAGGATGCCCCGGCTTGCCCTAGGTAATATGGCTTCAATTATGATGGTTGCCTCTTCCTCCTCTAGGTATGACCAAATGATCACACTGAAGTGTTGGAGGAGGTATTGCCGGAACTCCTATGCTCCTTCACTGAACCATATCCCCTGCTCCCCCACACATATACGGGGAGAAGGAGCATTGGCCATGGGCCTGCTTATGTGACATAGGACCCTTGCAATTTCTAAGATGATCAGAATGGGCCTTAGCCCCACCCTGCACAATACAACCAACAAGCGTTAGCATCATGTCTAAGTATAATACACACGCAACATAGCAGTTCCTAGCAGCTCATGTGTATAGCGTAGCATAACCCTCTTCTCGCACGTAGTGTAGCAAGAACATTAAAGCGCTAGCATAGCGAAAATAGGCTAGCGTAGCAACGAAGCAATTAACCCTAACAGAGTGATTAACAATATGCCTCAGCAAAACATGTGTCACGCTATCGCATCTCACATGGCCCAGCCCTCCTAAGGGTCCTATGCTATGCCATCCAAAAGCTAAGTAACTTAAACTGTCCAAGCCCCTGCGGTTATGACGACCGCAATGGTGGTGGTTTAAGTGACCTTGCATGCAATGATGACATAGCATTTATGCATCTGCCATGGCCAAAATGGTAATAGTGGTGATCTAAAGGCCAAAACCACATGATGACAGATAACACAGATGACTAATTCTAGGATACACAATGAAAGCAAAAAACAAAAATGATAATAGAATCACGAAAAAGTAGAGGAAGCATAGTGGCCTACTGGGTCAATGGCGTGTCCTCCCGTGCCGCAACGCGTGCTTGTGTCATGCACCCTAGGGTTTTCTTTGCCTCCTTGACCTTTGTGAACACTAGATGAGTGTGTTCCTTCTTAGGAGCCATCATCCTACTTGCAAATTTTCCCTTTTCGCTATGCAAAACACGCCTTGCTCATTGTTAACTCAATTTCTCTGTGCTTCGAAATCGCCTTGTGCTCCAAATATGGGCTCTGCACTTTTATAGTGAGAATGACAAGCTTACCAGGGTTTAAACCCTATTTGTGGCTGTAATGGTGAGAAAGCAAAACTTTTCACTCTCTCTCTCTCTCTGATTAATGTGGAGTGCATCGTATAGCGTAGCATGCTCGCCACGACATCGTAGCACTATTGGCATTAAAACCTTGACATGCTTCAAGCCAACTTTTTGCTTTCCCAAAAACAAACAAATATATTTGTTTTTGTGATGGGTACGAAAAGACCTTAAACTAGCAACCTCTAGCAATCACAGCGTTACCGATCCAAAAAGGCCTTAGACTAGCAATCCTAGTGTAGTTGCACCTTTAATGGTCCAAAAAGAGACCTTAAACTAGTAGTTTCAACCTGTTATACACTCGCAGCATGCAATGACGTCAAATTAGTAGTTTCACACTTGTACATGGGTAGTTTCACATTTTCCAGCAATTTCATGTTTTCACACTCGCATTTTGCATTATTTTTAACAAGCTTCATATTCTTATTTTTTGGCGGTCTGCCATGACCTTAAACTAGCAAAATTTTAATCTTTATAGAATCATACTTCACTAGTTGCATCTTATCGATGTTTCATTATATGCAATTATTGCCAATAGGTGTCACTTAACCAGGCTTTCATCTCATTTTGGCAGGTTAGGCAAGAGATGGAAATCTATCGCGATCTCTCCACACCCTTTGACATTAGCAAGTCCACATGGCAAGCTCGCGAGATAGTTGAACCCCAACCTAATCGACTAGGGGTCAACCACAACTAGCACTATAGTAGCCTTAGAAGCATCCCCAGGTTAGCCCAAGCATCTGGTCCAAACCCTAGACTTAGAGGTCGAGGATGTAACCAAGGACCCTCTCATCGAGATGCCTATGACCATGTCCAAGGGGGAGTTAAGAACATTAAAGCTTAGCTCCATCCTAGATACACAGACACACAAAAATGTAGCCAAGATTCTACAAGACAACATCAATTTCTTCGCATGGTTGTACAATGACATGCCAGGTTTAGATCCACAGCTGATACAGCACAACATCATCCTAGACCTGCGCATGAAGGCAATTAAGCAAAAGGCTCACAAAGTTAAGCTGGAAATCACACTAGCCGTGAGGGATGAAATCACCAAGCTATACCAAGCTAGTTTCATCTGCACGGTTGACTACTAGGAATGGGTGTCCAACATCGTTGTGGTTTCAAAGAAAACAGGAGGGATACGAATCTATATAGACTTTTGGGATTTGAACAAGGCAACGATCAAAGATGACTTCCCACTTCCGAGCATCGATCAGCTCATCGACACCATGGCTGGCCATGCTTTGTTATCCTTCATGGATGGTTTCTCTGGATACAACCAAATCTGCATTAACCCAGAGCATCAGCTAACAACAACCTTCATGATCCCATGGGGTACCTTTTGCTACACCATGATGCCTTTCGGGCTTAAGAATGCCAGAGCAACCTACCAGCGAGCCATGACCTACATTTTCAATGACTACATCCTAGAAATGTTAAACGACTATGTGGATGATATAGTAGTCAAGTCCAAGAAGGCAACTACTCATCCACTCAATCTAGGAGTAGTTCTCAAGTGTTGCCAAATGCACAACTTACGCCTTAATCCTAAGAAATGCATCTTCAGGGTAAAAATCAAACACATGTTAGGGTTCATGGTATCGGAGGTTGGAATACGAGTGGACCCTGAAAAAGTTAAGGCCATCGTCAACCTGGCACCTCCCACAAACCTTAAGGAGTTACGTGGTTTGCAAGGTAGGGTGCAATTCATTCGAAGGTTTATAGAAAGGTTAACTGACAAGTTACACACCATGCAACATCTTCTAAAGAAGGGGGTTAACTTTGAATGGATAACCCAGTGCCAACAGGCCTTCGACGACCTAAAGAAAGAGCTTTTGCACCTCCCAACTATGCATCTACCACAAAGGAATAAACCCTTCTTTATCTACCTTACCACCTTCGACACATCTATCATGACACTACTATGTCAGAAATGATACAATGATTCTGAGATACCAGTGTATTATCTAAGTCATGCACTAATAGCGCATGAGACGAAATACAACAAAGTAGAGAGGAATTGCCTTACCTTAGTGTTCACACTAAAAAAGTGGAGGCATTACCTGTTCTGCAGTACAACTAACATCATTTGCAAAAGCAACATATTTCGGGCTATCACTAACAAACCTATATGAAAGTAGCAGGATAGCCCGATGGAAAGCAATAATCGTAGAATTTGATTTACACTATGTAATTCAATCATCGACGAAGGGTCAAGTCATAGCGACCCAACTCACAGCCTCACCAGTCAATGACTGGGCAACCATAGACCTTGAATTATCAGACTAAAATGTTAGCATTATCAACATCATCCCATCGCATATCGAAGCCACTTTACACTTCGACGATGCCTCAACCACATGAGGAGGTAGTGCAGCTGCCATCATCATGTTTCCCTCTGGGGAAATGCACTTGTCTGCTTATCATTTTACGTTTGCTTGCACCAACAATGTGGTAGAGTATGAGGGGTTACTCAGAGGCATCTTAACTATCGAAGCACTGCGCATACAACACCTGGTGATTCGCGGTGATTCACAACTAGTTGTGAATCAAATCACCGAGGTCTACGCCTGCAAAGCTATGCATCTACAACCCTACTGCAACCTAGCAAAAAGCTTGCTTAAGCAATTTACAATCACAAATTTGCAATACATGCCACACAATGAGAACTCCGTGGCAGATGCCTTAGCCACCCTAGCACTAAACATTCCATCACATTCATTCACAAGTCTGCCAACTTCGATCATCGAATGTACTGAGCCTATTGCTTAGGTGGGATATGTGGCCTCTGTCAGTGCTGCAGATACCCAGGAGTGGTACACCAACATTAAAGCTTAGCTACAACATGGCAAACCCTTAGGTGGATTGACATCTGCCCAAAGAGATGCAATCCGTAAGCGTGCCCGGCAATACGTGCTCATGGGAAATGATGCCCTGTGCTAACGTTCCTATGACGGGATATTGTTGGCATGCGTGGGTGGGGAGTAGGCATAGAAGGTAGTTGATGAAGTGCATAAGGGATTTTGTAGTAGACATGTAGCACCTAGGGCTATGGCTACAAAAATCATATGCCTAGGGTACTACTGGCCCCACATGGAGAGTGACTGCCTGTCAAAAGTCAAGACATGTGACACGTGCAAGAGATATGTAAATCTTGTACATGTCTCACCCAAGGACCTGCACCCAATGCAGATCACATGTCCTTTCCAACGATGGGGACTAGACCTCATAGGACCTATCATGCCTAAGTCCTCCATAGGACATAGTTTCATTATCATTGTCACTAAGTATTTTACTAAGTGGGTGGAAGCTATTCCCCTGAGGAAGATGACATCTCAGAAAATCTGCCACTTCATCCTAGACAACATCGTCATAAGATTTGGGCTTCCAATGACTATTGTGACTGACAATGGGCCACAGTTCAGCAGTACGGAAACCTGAACCTTCTGCAACAACTTAGGCATCAAGCAATCATTCTCCTCCCCTTATTACCCACACGGGAATGAACAAACGGAGGCTACAAATAACTCCATCATCAACTTGTTGAGGTGGATTCTTAGCAACAGCAAGAGGCAGTGGCATGAGCAAATCCTCTACGTTCTTGGGCCTACAAAATGATGCGTAGGACCGTAACAAGTAAGACTCCTTATAGTCTTGTTTATGGATCTAAAGTTGTGTTGCCTCTTGAGTTGTAGGTAGCATCACTCCGAATGATCCTATCTAATGTTGTGAGCGAAGCCCAAAACAACGAGTCATAGATCATCGACCTTGACTCAATAGAGGAGGAGCGAGCACAGATGCTGAGACCCATAGAGCACTACCAGAGCAAGCAGCAGCAAAAACACTGTGTAGACCTGCATCGGTGTCTAGTGTAGAAGGGAGACCTCGTCCTCAAGGCCATCCACAAGCACGTGAGCAAATTCTCAGCCAAATGGAAAGGCCCTTATGTGGTCACCAAAGCCTTCAGGAATGGAGCCTTCAAGCTGGTGGACATGGATGTCAATGAGTTCGCCAACCTGGTGAATCACTCGTACCTCAAGCTATACTACATTTGAAGCATGGCAACAATAAGCATCATTTGCTATGAC
Source organism: Gnetum montanum (assembly GCA_015680685.1). Taxonomy (NCBI): domain Eukaryota; kingdom Viridiplantae; phylum Streptophyta; class Gnetopsida; order Gnetales; family Gnetaceae; genus Gnetum; species Gnetum montanum. The sequence goes on along the minus strand of MNCI01017890.1, from coordinate 404,589 downwards.
GTTAAACTAGCAACAACAGGCAACCGTCCACTACAATGTAAAACTATCACAGGCGAGTGAGCATCTGCTACGATGTTAAACTGGCATGGCTACAGCAACGTCCGCTACAACGATAAATTGGCAACAACTATAAGTAGTGTCCACTACGATGTTAAACTGGCGATGACCATCTGCTACGACTATAAAATGGAACAGCGCATCCGCTATGATGTTAAACTAGCATGTATGGTCTACTGGGACCTTAAATCAGCATAGTGGTCCATTGGGACCCTAACCCAATGCACGGTCTACCAGGACCTTAAACTGGGTTCGTGTCACATCCTTAGGATGCATCTACACTGAGTACACATCAAACGAGCATGCACAATGCTAACGTGGGGGTGGGGCGTCGCTGTTCCAAAACATGGTTCACGATGCAATGGGGACATGCTATGGAATGTATGTGATGCTGCCACCCTTGGCATTGTGCTGATCCTCCAGAGATGTCGTATGGCATTGCACTAGCCCTTCGGACCTACCATTGCCATGACCCATCACCCTAAAGGTAGCTCCTCGGCCAGTGCCTACAGCTGGAGTTCTAGCAGTATTATGACCCAGCCAAAATATTGTTATCCTTTGGCCCCCTACCAACGACGTTCAGCTATGTGGTAGCTAATCCCATAGCCGAACTGAGAACACATGCCCTCGGTAGGGATTCCAGAGCATTCGCACTCGTAGCGATGCCTTGCTCCTTTGAGGCCAGTTCCTCCATGTCATCTGCAGCCAGTAAGACCTTTGCCCTTACTGACCGAGGGTACGTCTTACCACAATAGTAAATGCTACAGCGTCGCGAAGTGAGTGCCTCGACTAGCATGGCTACTTCAGAGTGCAACTTCCATAACATGCGTAACATAGCTCACTGCATGGGAAACACCAGTGCGAGTTCTATGACGTGCGTAACAAAGCTCACTACATGGAAAGCATCTGTAGGCAAGTCGAAACCCTATGCGAATGTAACACAACTCATCCTGGGAAAGATACCTGTCCTATGGAAGGTCGAAGATCAACGAAAGCAAAAATGAAAACACAAATGACTCTCTCATGAGAACTCCGCTGAGGGATTCGGTTAAACCTCATATTTGTCCTTCTCCTGTGCCTCCTTTCTCCCTACTTCACCTTTTCCTTCCAATGCAACACTCTCAAGTGTAGCCAAGCAATGTCTCGATGCTCACCAAATGACAATGTTAGCATTTTGTCTTCTATGGTGTTTTGTATTCTTTGTCAATGTCTATCAAGCCCATTCTCTAGACATTAACAAAGAGGGGCTAATGAAACATCCCAAAAAATTCGAAGGCATGCTTGCTTCGCTAGGCCTTTGCAATTCACGCATCACGGTAATTCTTTAGGATATGGATGGTATGATTTTTAGATCGTCTAAATTGGCAAGTTTTCAACCCCAGGTGTCAACAAGCTAAACAAATTCTTCAGCCTACCCACCTGAATAGTTCTCCTAGTCGACCGTGCATTTAGGGTCGATGCATGGAACCATTGGTGATGCTCAAAACACGCGAAACAGTTTGGCAAGTTTTCTAAGTCACAAATTTTGCTACGCTACACTATGCCTCGCTATGTAGCATAGCAAGCCTCAGAAGACGCTTGCAGAAGCTAAACGCTACACTACGCTATGCAGCATAGCGTAGCATATCAAAAGCTATACGGTTGGTCCCTTCGCCTAGCTTCAAGTTCTTCAACAATGTCTCCTTCTATTAGAAAGTGGCAAACCATGTTTGCTACTACGCTACGCCAAGCTACATGGCACAATGAGGTGTAGTAATTTTGCAGAGGTGACAGAAGGTAACTCAAAGGGCAGAATCAGCAAATTTGCATGTTTCATAGTGTAGAAGGTAAAGTTCATAGATTGGCAAAGTTTTCACGACTAAGGCCAGCCGCTACACTACATAGCGTAGCATAGCATAGTAAGTGTGCAGCACACATGTAGCAAAATGCATGACAAGATGCTACGCTATGCTAGACATGCTACGCTACGTCAGACATGCTATACTACAAGGCACAGCAAAGCATGATAGGTGGTTGTGCAACATCAATGTACTTCACCTAATTGCACCATTGGCACTCATCTCTAGACACTGACGATGCAATTACGGCATGGCAGGCTCGTAATTACAACATGGCAAGCTCGCAGTTACAACGGTCATGCAAGCACGTGCAACGTAGATAAGTCAACGTGGGCCCAAGGCACGTGGCATCCAAATCACCCCTTTCATGTTCCCTTGGTCCTATAAATACCCTAGCGAGTAGCGTTCAAAGGACTTTTACTTTTTTCGCACTTTTTGACTTTCAAAATTCTAGTAGAGAAAAAAGACTTTTTGGATTTTTCCTCTTCTGGCATTTTTGGCACTATAACCTAGAGCATTGTAAGCTTTTTGTTTGACACTGTAAACAGTTAGCACTTTCTATTGGCTTTTCGTCTTCCCTTATTCTATCACCTCGGTAGTACTCTGCATTGTTAATGCCTGAGTCCGTGCCCAAGCACACAGCCTTTTTGCTCTACACGTCTTAGTTACTCTCAGGACCTCTGAACTTCTCAGCGTTGTGCAACCGACTGTATCCATCCTGACAGAGAAAAGTTGTAGCTTCGGAGTAGTGCATTTTTCTAACTGTGTTTTAGTTTGCTTCCTACTTACTACTGCATTTTATACTACTTTCTATCTCTTTTACATTTAAGCATTATTTCACGTTATCAGCCTCGTCTTCAAATCACATGTTGCAAAAGGTTATATAAACATCGACTAAGTCCCTATCTGATTGACCAAACCATTCAAGGTGCCCCATATCCGTTCCATCCAGCATGGCCCTCTCGCAGATACGAGGTTGAGACTGTCCACGACAACTGACCCCTCAATGTTTTCCAGCCATCGATGTTTTCGGTCGCAACAAGTATCAACATTATAACTTAAAGGTAATAAAACCAAACATTAGCAACCAATAGAATACAATTCAGACCATCATCAAGAGCACATATTGGGTGACAAACTTAAGAAGATGTATAAATACACAAATAAATAAAAAATTATGAACGATGTTGTAAAACAAAAAGAAGAAAAAGTTAAAGAAATTTGTAAAATAAAAAATGTGTAAAAAAAAACTTAAAAAGGAACTAAGGGCCTTTATTGGTTAGCATAGGTGGCCATCTTCCCCATGACTGAGTTGGAGGGGAGAGATCCAAAACAATGATCGAGGTTGTCCTCTCTTAGAGGTGTAATGTGCATTGACCGTTGTAGGTTTCTGATAAGGGTTGGTTTGTCACACTCTAACTAACATTCTCTTATCGGAGCATTTGTTTGAAGTTCTTGGAAATTTCCAACTTCCCCTAATTGATAGTTTCTAGTTAAGTGTTGAAAGTTGGCAACACTCTTGCTCCAATGTATCTATGCTTTTGACGTGGGCGCAAGTTGTTCCCCTAATTAGTTCCATGCATGTTGGTGAGTTACTCTCCTTATTAGCTATCAACCATTGGGTGTTTTCTTCTTGTGTGGTTGCTACATACAAGCACTTTTGTATGTTAACTTCCTAGGCACACCAATTGCATGCAGGCAATGCTGAACATTCCTGTATGCCATCACCCTCTGTATTATTGTATGTGATGCATGGAACTTTCTTCTTGTTGATCTTTTCAGAAGTGTTTTCCTTAGATATTTCCAGGGAAAGATCATGGATTCCTAGGCATGCATTTATGGTACTTATCCATGTCCTCCCCATTATTATTGGAATGTCCCCTTTGTCATTGTTTACTTGAATCACTAGGAAATCAGCTGGGTATGACCATCGACACATAGTGGTAACTATGTCCTCCACAAGTCCCAAGGGGACAGTGATGGACTGGTCAGCCAGCTCTAATCAAATATTTCTCTTCTTTAGTGGAGGCAGGTTCTAGGCTTTATACATTTCTTGTGATATTAAGTTGACTCTGGAACCTGAGTCAAGAAGAGCCTTATGTGGTTCATTCCCAACAACTTGGAGGTAGATTAAGGAACTTTCGAGGTCAGAGAATTTCCTGGGAAGGCAGCCCATGTTTATCTAGTCAGTGACGGTATGTGTTAACGTAACTGTGTGCAGTGAGCTCTATTTTTGGTTTGAAGGGAGCTCCAAAGCCTTATTTGATGGAGTGGTAATAAACTCAATCGCTTGTGGTTGTGAGAGCTTGTTTGGACTGTTGGTCCTGAAGAAAGGTCTTCTCTTTGTACAATTATTAGAACCAGTAGCTGGTTGGAGATTTACAGCTCTTGTAGCATTACGTTGTTACGGCTGAGTGGGGATTTTCCCTTGCATCACTAGAGTGGATGGTAGTGGAGCTATCGGTGTGAGAGTCACAGATGGGTTCAAAGGATGGTATGTCTGTGGGTTGTCTCTTCGAGGAGAAGGAGTCCTATAATACTCCTGAGCTTGGTAGTGATGTTGTGGAGTTACGTGACCAACAAAGTCACTTGGAGAGACCAACTGCTACATGTAATAGCCATATGGATCTAGTTGCTGGTAAGGGTATTGTTTCCTTGGCAGTGACATCCCCCATGACTATGGGTATTGCCACTATTGGTGTTACTCAATAGGTTGTGGCAGAGTTCCACTTGGATAATATGTTAAGGGTTGGTGGAGCTTCCTTGGCTTACCTTGGGGATAAGGTAACCTTTAGGGTGCTTGTCATTTGTTAAGTCTTCGGTTGAGTGCATACACCCCAGACTCTTGCAGGTCTGAGATTATTGCACAACATCCCTTAGGATGGTCATATTGACATATCTTACATCCACTCTCATTTTCTGTATCAAAATCCACAACCTCTTTGGTGATGGCCAATTTACCCTTACCTTTGTTATGTGCATGGTCCAAATCCCTCATCTTCTTTTTATCATAGTCACTACTTCGCTCCTTAGACTCCTCTATGATTTTAAGGATGGTTTCGAATCTACTATCTAAGGAGTCCCACATTTGATCCACCTTATTCGACACTTCTGTTGTTAATTTTTGAAGCAGAAAGGTTTTTCTATTCACCATCTCCTCAAGTGGTGACTTTTCCTCCTCCTCACAGAATCTCACACCCCTTTTTCGGAGGGAAGGATCACAATTGTACTCTTTTGCGCTTTCTCTCTTACGTAGCTCTCCTTCTTCCTTAGCTACTTGCTCCAACAATCTATGAACTTGATGGGACCTAAGTTCTAATAATCTCCCTTGGGCATATGTTCAAAGGGTTCTCCTAGTTTCATGTATTAGCCCATCTATGAGATGGCATAGTTGATCCCGTTGTGCATAACCATGGCTTGGGCAACGATGTAATAATGCATAATAACAACCTATGGTAGCATCCAAGGGTTCGTGATTTCCCTGATTCCATCCTTGGATCTGCTTTTGCAAGGTGGACACCTAGGAGTACATTTGATATTTATCGTTAAACACTTCTAGCATCATACTCCACCTTCAAATGGATTCCAGTTCTAAGGACCTGTACCAACTTTCTACTTTTTTTATCAATGTCCTTGGGAATAACTTTAACTTTTGTCACTCGTTTTCAATGTTCTGCAAAGCATAGGCATCATGAAATTCCTATAAGTGGTTCTATGGATCAGCGTTGTATCCCCCCTCAAATCATGGGATATTATTCATGTCTCATCTCTTGATCCTACTATCTTTTTGGTGCCTTGTAGGTATTCTTACAGCCTCTGTAATGTCTAACATGCTTCGGGTTGCAAGTAGGGGTTCTTCGTGGTCATTTCTCTCATAGCATCTGTGGTGCCTATGCGGTTCCCTACTTTCCCTTCTTCCATGCCGTGATTCTCTAGAATGCCCTTGTCCTCATTCTCGACTCTCTTGTCGAGGTTTCTTACTATGTTTACCCTTATCCTCATAGTTAGGTTCTTTATGACTACGTCTTGATACAGAAGGAGAGGGTGAATGTGATGATAAAGGCAAATAGGAAGGAGAACCATTGCCATGACGATGTTTCCTACCTTCTCTTCGATGGTCTCAACCCTGATCGTGATGATGATCAGATGGCCCACCTTCATTATGTGTTTGTGTTTCCTTATTGAACACTTGATGTTCATGGGGATCAGAACTAGGATTGTGAATCATAGAGTGAAGGTTCTATACACCACCTCCTCACCATCGTTAGGAGGGGGAACATCATTTTGTGGAAAACCTATTGAGATAGGTTCACCACCCTTGATTTCGCTTAAGATGGGTGAAGTGTTTTGGGGTCCTTTACCCTTCAACGATGTATAATATCTCTCCTGCTGCAAGTCCCTTTGATGTTGCGCTTCTGTGGATTGGTAGTCCCTTGTATCATAATCACATGCAATGTATTCCACATACAATTGTGACATGCCTATTCGTGCAAGAGCACGAAGGAGCATGTTGGGGTCTACTTGGTTTGGAGGCAACACTATGTTACCCTCTAAGTCTGTCCAATGCAGTTGTTCATCTTGATGGAGAATAAAGGTAAAGTCAGGCACATATTCATCATGATGAATATATACCACTCAGAATTGTTGAGGAACTAGTGGTTCTTGGTTACGTACGTTGTGTAGCCGATTGTCTCTTATGTTGTTCCTAGGTGGTGAAATGCTTTTGTATGAAAAAGAAGACATTGTTGTCTTGTTCGGTGTGCTATTGACCATTATCTTATTTTTTTTCTTCTGATCAACCCTAAGGGTTCATTCTAGCTTCCCAATGATATGAATGATTTCCTATATTCTACGTAGTGCACAAACAACTAAGTCCCCAGCAACAGCACCAATGATGAGTGGCGAGGTACCCCTACACTCAATCATACGAATACGAGCATTTCACGTGCGATCCGGTCGAACTCCAAGGACTAAGTGCTTACGTGCCCTAATGGAACACTTAAGGTTAATCAATCACTATCTTCCCAAACTTACTTGTATTGTCACGGTTGTATGGTTAAGTAAGTTTGAGGTATATGATTTTTATGTCTTTTATCCTTTTAATGTCTGTGCTAAGAGGAAAGGGTGAAGAGAACTAATTAACTAATTTCCATTAACTAATCACTAACTAAGTTCTAATCGTCTTAGCACCAATATCCGTTCTCACTTACCGTACACACCCTGAACTAGTGCAACGCTACTAGGATTACCAAACGCTATTTGTTACTGGGTTACCAAGCACTACACACATGCTCGAAGTGGTCGTACTGAATGCACTTAACTAGGAGAGTTGAGGGTTGAGAGAGATTAATTATCTAAGAAAGCATTTAAACATTTAAAAATAATTAAATTCCTATTTAGCTTAGTCCATATGCTGTAAGGTTTATCAGAAAGTTCATCTTTATTGTCGTACACAATTGTGTGCTCAGGTACAAATTGCTCAAATAAAGATCCATTCACTTTGAGACTCCTACTGCGGGCACATGGAAATTATTCTAACTCTTGGAATGGTAAAACTACTATAGTTTGGCTAAGGGTTTAGATCTAAATGTGGAAACAAGGAAAGGCCACCTCTTATTTATAGACATGGCAACGAGCTGCGATATCGCATATGTGATATCGTAGAGGATGACGCGATATCACGGCTCATCATAGGTCAATTCATAGTGATGCTTAGAGTCAAACTCTTTGCATGGGATGCGCAAATCTACTTGGATTTTCTCACATATAAAGTTATAGTATTGTTCATTAATGTTTACATGTAATGGACTAAATCCTAACTTCTTGAGGAATTCCCTACGCTTTGTTATGGCTTGGTCCTCAAGGTCATATACACGAGCAAATCCCTATTTCAAGGTCATGGAAACGATGTTGTATAGTAGAATAGTTGAGGTAAAAGGCATAAAATGTGTAAAACTAATTGATTAGTTGAGTCAATGAAAGATTTAATGTAATTTATTTTAAACTTTAAATTTTAATAAAAAAATTTTTTATTAAATTAAATTAAATTATGTGGCATGGAACTACAGCGTAAGAAGCTATAGCATAAAAAAGTCATAGTGTATTTAGCTATAGGGTATTTAAGCTAGCTTAAATGACATTTATATCTTATAAGCTAGCGTAAATGACATACTATAGCTACAATGGCCTCAGCATATAACCTGCATTAAATTTCTCCAATAAATTTGTGTGTGAAATAGGCTTGCATTAAATAAGCTAGCTTGTTTGGCTTAAACATGCTAGCTTAAAATAAGTTGGCTTGTTTGACATAAATAGGCAAAAGTCTGCAAATAAACTAGCAAATAAGCTAGCTTATATCACATAAATAGGCTAAAAAATAGTGAATAAGATGGCAAATAAGCTAGCTTATATCATGTAAATAAGTTAGAAATAATAAATAAGTTGGCGAATAAACTAGCTTTGTTGAAAAATAGTAAATAAGCTAGCAAATAAGAAGTAGGTGTCTAGAAAGGACTAAGTTAGAAAAATAGCTGAAAATTGATTTATTATACTTTGACTTATTATGAAAACATGGATAAGTTTTGAAAGGGAAGTGCACTTATTTGTATGATTGTGTTAATGTTAAGAATTGAGAGTGCTAGAAAAATTTATTATATTTGATAAACACTTTTCATTTTATGTTCATAATTACCTTATTGATACATATAGAAAAGATTTGAATTATGGTATATTTAATTTATTAACAAATTACACATTGGGATTTTGGCTAAATGTTTAGGACTATGCGCCGGAGATTCGCGATTCCCAAGAAAATCTCACCAACCGTTCGCGGTGGATTCGGGCACGCGTACAGAAGCGTGTAAAATCCGCATTGGGTACGTAAATTATAATTTTTCGTTCGATTTTTCAACTCTCAACGAAAACATTCATTGTCGATCAAAATCTTACCTATTTTTACTGCAAATCACGTCAAATCTTACCTGTTTCCTGCAAATTGCATCCGCGTCAATACCTCCTCCTATTCCGCCATTGATAGGGATTTGATGCTTCCGCAGACTCTCCAAACCCTTTGTTTCTCAGGGAAAAGTTAGGACGAGCGCAACGACGTATGTGGAACAATGTATTTCCTATTACAAACTTCATTTTCAGTTTTTCATTTGCAGACAATGACGAAGAAACGATGAACATTTTTTTTGATGCAAGGGTCTTGTCTGCCCAGTCTGATTTGGGTGACTGGGTAGGAGACTTATCGGATTTATCTGTTGATGCTTAGAGAATGAATTGTTACCTTTACAGAATGCGCTGCACATCTATCATTCTATACTTTATTATTCTATATTTTTCAATTTCTATATTTTTTATCATTCTATATTTTTCAGAAAATTGATCGTTTCCTTCTAGCGGAATCTGGATGGGCTTGCCGAGCTATGTAAGCATGCATTGCGTGCGATTCTCTTCGATCCTTAATTCTAGTTTTTGTTCTTAAAAAATTTGGATGATATTTCTTCCGTTTTTTAAATGCCAGCGCTACATCTTTACCTTTGTAATCGTAGTGCACAATTTTTCCGGTGAACGTTCGGTCTTGGTTCTCACTTGTTATTTTCTGCTTCTTTCCTCATTGCTGTAAAGATTTCTGTGCATCTCTATCGTGATTCGTGAGCACGAAATTCGCTTTTCTTCCCTTTCCATTTTGCTCTTCCAGTTTGCATGGAACACGTTCCTGTCTGATCTTTAGTAGTGGATTTTCGTATCAATTGAGTTGCCTATTTTGCTTAGATTTACCTGATCTTTACTTTTCGTTTTAGTTTATTCAGAAGATGATTTTAGAGAAAAGATTTTTATTTAGTGGATTGGTTTCGTATTTTTATTCATGGGCCATGGCCATCTCATGTTGCTCTCTG